>JAMWET010001837.1:0-350000 GCA_024036415.1 Prochilodus magdalenae
ACCCACCTCTCGTTCAAAGCCCCCGCATAAAGAACCAACAGCTTTCCCTTACGTTTAGCCTCTCCTCCTTAACTCTTCTCCCCCTCTCTTCCTTCCCTTATAACAATCACTATACTACACCAATAGCATTAATAATCCCTACTCGAAGCAGAAACACGATAAGAGCATAGATCTCGATCTGACTATAATAAATATAATCTACAATATAAACCCCCCGCTATTGAACAAAACTCAAAAATACACTATATAATAACCGTACTCCCCGTAATCATCAAATCAAATTGCTCTGCACTCAACCACCACTATGAGATATATCAAGAGATCAGCGGCAAACTAACTCATCATAGGAAGTACTCAAGCTGCGGTCGAAACCCCCCGACATTGTGGGAGAGCACCAGACACTCTGGTGCTCCGCTGCATCCAGAGCCGAAACCCCTTAGAACACTACCCCCTCCAGCCTCATTACGGGAGCATTACGTTCCAAACTCAATAGCATTAAATTGCACTTGAAGTTTGTTATGTGAGTTTTACGTATGATATTCCTTTCTTGGTAAAGACGAGCACCTGCTATATGTAACTATCCATAACAACAGTTGGACGAAAGCCATCCAAAATCTTAACATTCTGGCTAAACATCATTGCTTTAGTTTCAGGGACTGCAGCTGTTATCATGTGTGTATATAACATGTTACACAACAGCTCATACTGACATATCTATGCTGTCCAGAGAAAAAAAATGTATCTCCAATATTGCAAAAAGCCATATTTATATAAGTTAACATAAAGAGGTTTTATTCTAAGCAAATTTTGAACTATTGGTCCATTTATTATGACATGTTCACACAATGTAATGGACAGCAGACAGCTGCTGGGCTCAGATGATATAGTATTCATAATGATAATAAAAAAAGTTGGAGATTTTGTTTTTTTTCTTGGACATATCCATCTCAAACAAGCATTGCTTTGTTCCAAAACCTCTGAAAGCTCTCATATCATGATAATTGAGCCCTTTTAAATCAGAGGAATAGACAGAAAACAACTAGTAACTCTTCAGTATAGGGTGTTCTATGATGCCCTTGTAATAATGCTCTTATTAAGTCTTAACAAGCTGGTAATTAACTGGCTGCTCATTAAATCAACTCGATAACAGGGTCTTAAGGCCACTGCACACCAGATGTGCCACATGCCATGCAGTGCCAGGCAACACATCAGTACTATAGAAAGCAGACATTCGATATACAGGAGAGCCTATAAATGGCCGATTTGGGTTTGTTTTTACAATCGGCTGATAGAAATTAAATAAACTAAACTATTCAGCATCACTCATCATGCTTGGCTAGCTTCAGTTTACTACCTCGTTATAGACTGTCTGTTTTCAGGTATGAGGAAAAGTATGAGCTGTAAAAGCATAGGCTGGGCTAGCAATGTTAGCTGAAGTAACAGACCATTAGCATTTGTCTGTTGATCTAAAAGACTGTGTGCTCTTCTCTGTTTAAATCATAAGCCTTGGTCTTAACATGGCATTAATTGAAAATTCTAATGGCAAAAAGCCAAAAAGTGCCACAGTGTGACGCTCTGAGGAATTGAAGTGTGCACAGAGTTGATGAATACATATGCACATAAATGTACTGTGTGTGCACCACTGTGAATACCTCCAGTACAAACAATGTGCTCACATTTTTGGATGCTGCACAGCCCAGTGTGTAGTGACCTTCAGGTTTAAACTGAAGTTCCTCTGAACAGTGGTCCAGTTTGTATTTATTTAAAGCTAATTGGGCCAATTTCTGTTGGTTATGGATACAAATCTAATGAAAACACCAAACTACTGCAATTATGATAAAATGCAATGTAGCTAATTAGGTATTTATTGCAGCATTCATTCAGAAGGACATTCTATACAGATCCAATGCTCAAGTAAAGGTGTAATATTAGGATGTATAATATGCAAGGCTTAATTCGCTTTAGTAGTTATGTGCCACCAGTTAATTAGCAGTTATGGGCTGAATAAAGTAGTTATCAGTTAATAGCTTTGGTAATGGGCACCTTAAATCTTTTGCAAAAGTGTTAATTTACTACGTCTGCTAGTTATTGTTAATCACTGGTTAATAAATAGTTAATAAAGTGGTAATAAGTAGCCAGTTATCACAAGGTGCCCCTATACTGAAGTTCTACCTAGAGATTTACTGAACTGAGCCTTCGAAACCCACAGCCGAAAGAAAAAGTCAATGACATACATAAAGTCAATCAGGCAAAGAACGCAACACTTAGTAGACTCCAACTGTACATGTTACAAGGGGATAGTGGCAACCACAAAAAAGTATTTTACATTTGTGCCCCGTTTTATCACAAACAAGAGGTAAAGTAAGCAACTTGTTCAATTTGTTGAGTTCATTCTGCAAAAAAGGGGCTACTTTTTTTTTTTTTTTACACGTCTAGCACAAGACTGTACATCGTCTGTATTGAGAGAGGCAGTTTTCTATGGCAATGTTATAAGTAATCATGCTGCACTAATATAGTGCAAAATGGGACCTGAATACAGAGAGGGAAGAGGCAAGCCAGAGTTTCCGTAGGGGGCGCTAGCAGACCTGTAAAATACCGACCTCAAATCCACCACCATGATGACTACAGAGGAAATGGCTGCAACAGACAACCACAACTAAAGTGTGTTTTGGAGCAGGGCAGTGACTGATCACTTGTACAGGAGCTGTGAGATAAGGAGTTTTCCAAACACTGCAGCCGCACACACGCCTGAGGAGGAAAAAAAAAGGATATCCTTGTGCTTTCTCAGCAAAAAACCTCTCACTTCGATAAAAGGGCCCTCTCTAACAGATTTCCTTCTGAAAGACGAGTCTATGTTACAGAAATGGCAGAACGGCGAAGGCAGACTTCCTTAAGAAGAGAAAAGTTTGTGAAGGCTCCAGTGAAGATCAAAAGAAAAGTTTGAAAAGAAAAAGAAAAAAAGGAGGAGGGACAAATGTGGGCTAATTATAAACAGGGGCGGAGTATGAAGTTCTTTAATGTCATAGAAAAAGCAGTCCGTAAATCTGCACAGGCTTTAGCCAGTAGGCAGCTGTGGAGTAACGTGGTTTACAGGATCAGTGATTCCGGGGAGGCTACATGTCAGCATCACCGTCGTAAGCTAGCGTCAGAGGCTTCAGTCTGTTGTTCATCTGTCTTCTCTGGGGCTTCTTTGGCTTTTTGCTGAGAGGAAAAAAGAAACAATCATTAGGCATCCTTTCTAAATGAGTATCATGTGATATCAAGTACCAAATGACACTTTGAAATTTTGTGCTGATAGCAACTCTAGGCTCCTGAAGATGACATTGCAAGAGGATGATGGGGCTATAAATACCTGCGGGGTGTGAGTGACAGGATTCCTAGATTGAGAAGAAGTGGTACAGTGCAGTAAATTCCTCATTCCATGTGTGGAAAATGCGTCCAAAGCAGATGCTAATGATTAGCTAAAAGGAGTGACTGTGCCAAAGCCCTTAATACCAGGAACTGGTCATCCTGTTAAAACTGTGCGATGGGCAAAACAATCTGAGAGACAAACTAAAGCCTGGGAGAAACTTCACTCTTTAGCAGATCTATCATCCCAAGCACAAGGCCAAAGCGACACAGCAACGAATGACACAACGAAAAGATCAATATTCTACAACAGCTAAGTCATAGTCCAGATCTCAATCCAACTAAGATGAAAATCAATGACAAAGTGACATGCATAAGCATCATGTAACCAACCTGAACAACCTGGAGCACATGTGCTAGGTAGAAAGAATGAAAAACAGTGGAACAAGCTGGTAGAAACTTATCCAGACAGATGCTACTACCAAGTACTACTCTCAAGGGGTTGGTTTTCAAACAAATACTGGCTGGAACAATGTGTGTGTCATTTATAATCTAATCTGATGACTTTTAAAGTTAGTGAATATTTTTTACAAGTGACTGTATGTGGCTGCCCTTCAGCACAAAGTCAGCTTTGCCCTCTGTTGTTGATGTCAGGCGTAACAAGTTTCCAAGGCTGCTCAGATTCTAACAATTCACAGTGTAAATAGAGTGACCCAAAAATCATCTATACAACTTCTGGCTACTGTAATCAGTTATCATACTTTAACATATAACATAATGCTCTGTTAAACCGCATGCATTTGACCTCTTCTGCCATGCTTTAAGTTGTGGTCTATGCACTGTTTTAGTGTATGATTGCTTCAAAGTAACTGCTGTATGTAAATTAGGCAACTAAAGAGGAAGCTCACTTGGTATCATAGGTTCCTAATAGCTGATGTATGAGCACAGGAAAGCGAAGCCAGCAAATAACAGTACACTGAGAACTAAAATCTTACCTTAGTGAGTACTACAACAGAAATAATGCAGAAAGATAGGATTATATGATTACCACAAAACTCAAGGGCCACACTATCAACCGGAATTCTCTGCTAAAATGACCTGCTCATTTTTTAGTGGTCTTCTTAGGATGGGTGGTAGGAGGGGTACACAAGGAGAAAAAAAAGAGGGTCCAGGATGTGGAGATGTGCAATTACATGCAAAGGCAAGAACAACAGGGGGCATTGCTGATCAGAATACTGCCTCTGGCAGTGTGACAGGCATATATTATAGGGATTATTAAAATTGGGAAATGGGTGATGAATTGGGAAGAGGTTTGCAAGCAAATTGACCCTCTGACCTGGTCATTTCATGCACCCTGATAAAAAGGGTTAGTCTTTGTGAAATGTACACTACCAGACCAAAAAATGGATGTTGTAATCTTCAGTGTTCTCTATATTTACGATGGACAGACCAATAGATTTAATCCAAATCTGCGGAGTAAGTTGGAGGTTGGTTTAGAGGGACTTCATAAATACATGAGTGCTATTTTAGAGTTTGATGTATTATTTTTATTTTAAAGTAAAGCATTAAGATACGTAGCAGTGTCCAAACCTTTGACTGGTACTGTCAAAAAAAGTACCTGAGCATATTGATATCTGATAGTTCAGACCACATGTATGCTCTTTGCACTGCGTAAAATTTAAAGTAAGATCTATCTTGCTAAGTCACTTTTACAACCAAAACCTTTCCCAATACATTACATCATAATGCACCTAGCGGCAATGAAGACCAGCATAGTTGGTGCAGCCGAGAAGAAGATGAACAATGACATACAGAACGTGCTGTATCTTTTGCAATAGCCAGAAGAAAAAAACAGAAACATGAAACAACACAAGCCATTAGATGCTGTGTTATGAGTTAGTAGGCTTGATACATGGCAGCTATTTCAATCCGACTAACAAGAAGTGCATTTGACTACAAGGTTTGGGTGATTCAGTCATAAGTGGACAGTGCTAAGTCTAAGTGTGAACAAGTGCAATGTTCCTTACAGATAAAAACAGCGAAGGACACTACAGGACAATAAATCTTTGGAAGATTTTGCCAAATGAGTCAAACATTTAGGAGAGGATCAAGAGAGTCTCATAACTCTACCAAAATGTATTCAGTACAAAGAGAAACATACAATGCCCCCTTAATCGATGTAGCCTTTTATACCCAGCATGTAGAAGGCAGTGTCACAGCATGCAGGAATGATTACTGCGATTGCAGCTTTCCAGTATTGGAGGGTTAAATAGTGAAGGGTTAAATAATAAAGGCTCACATTAATCAGCTGCATCATCCCAGCAGTGACGAAAGCAGCTGCATAGTGTAGTTTTGGTCTTTTGTCTCATTGGTTTAGTTGTTGCAACCTAAATGGTCTAAATGTTTATAAAAGCTTGTACATATACATCAGTGGTCATCAACCCTGACCCTGGAGATCTACTTTTCTGAAGTTTCAAAAGTACCAACCTGCATCTAACAGGCCGCATACTCTAATGAAACTGATCCAGCCAACCCAAGACTGATAAAGAAGTCAATTAACTGGAGCAGGTGTCTCAGATTCTGGCTGAAATGATAGTCTGCAGGACGGCAGAGCTCCAGGACAATGGATGGTAACAACTAATGTACATGGACAAGGACTTGTGGGAGGTATGTGTCTCTGAATTCAAATGTGATGAGAGCGTGCGGGTGATAGTACATAAAGGCCAACATTATTTTATGGCACCCTTCTACCAGTCACAAAACCCCATCCCTTTACAAGTGATCACTAGTCCAAATGCTCAAGTGTAAACTGCTACATGTCTTACTGTCCGCTTGTGATCAGAACACGCAAGCTGGATGTTAATACCAGGTATGAACAGGGCCTAAGCGCAAACAGACACTATTAATATCTTCCAGATAAAAGTTTGAATGAAACGACCAGGCATGAATTAGGTCTCTGAATCTCGGGAAGCCTACAAGGGCACACTAAGCACAGGTCTAAGGGAGAACAGACAAGGATCGTCTCTGCATTTTGGACTACCTGCTCACCTCCACCAAATAACTCCTCCAGAGCTGAGTGGTCAGAGAGGCACGAGCGAATGTGAGGCAGCATGATGGCGAGTGGAAGAAAGGGGTCTGACTGGCCACAGGGTAAGGGGGCGGAGCTGAGCTCAGACCTTTAGTTGATTTGAGTCTCAGCATGTTGGCAGTTAGGACAGGTGAATGTTATCTCTTGGTCATTCCCTCCAACCCACACCACTGATGAGGTGTCAGCATTCTGAGCCGAGTGGCGGGTCAGAATGCATATACTGACGGGTGCAGTGGACGGGAGAGTAAAAACAACAGAACAAAATGAATGATGACAGAAATAACTTAGAATGAAAAATGATACAAGAAGTGGAAGCCAACTGAAATAAATCCAAATAAGGAGAAGATGGTGAAAAGAAGCACAACAGCCACATTCTGGCAAATGAGTAAGTATTTCACATTGGTTTTGGAGACAGTCTCACTCGAGTCATTTATAACTGCAGATAGAAGAAAGAAGCGCTCATTTCTAAGCAAAGCTCAGGAAGAACCATGACTGTGTTCTTATGTAAATATGAAACCACCTATATAAACTTCGGTTCCTACGCTGAGAGGCGCAATAAATATTTCCATTGCCATATCTATAGTTTATCCAGTACAAAAGAACTTTGTAGACTTTTCTGAGTGTGTCATGGACACTAGTATGAAGGAAGTAGCTGGTATTTATATTTACAGCATTTAGCTGACGCTCTTATCCAGAGCGACTTACAAGGTTAATCATATTACAGGTGGGCCAATGTAGTGTTAGGAGTCTTGCCCAAGGACTCTTATTGGTGTAGCACAGCATAGTCACCCAGCCTGGGATTCAAACCCCAGTCTCCCACGTGTGGTGGTGGCTACTTGGCAGGTACTGAGCTACACCAACCACTATGGTATGGATGCGTACAGTCATATGGGTCTACCAGCAGTGGCTAAAATCCTAGTCTACAGGAAATGCGGCACAGAATCGTTCCAGGGAAGGCATCCACCAAATCTGGTCCAACAGCACAATTCTTTGATGGAAGAGTGTCTAAGCATTGATGTGGCCTGCATTCGGAAACTTTTCCAGTCAATGCCAAATCCGGTCAAAGCTGTTTGTGCTCATGGAGGTATCACATGCTACTAGGTGCGTTTAGGTATGTCAGTCACAGATGACATCTTATTTATGTGGTGAGCTTACACATACAGTAGCACTATACATGTTGTGTATTTAGGAATATGTACTGTATGTATTGGACGTTTTCTTCTTTATGAAGAAATCAAGTTATACCAAAAAGTTGCAAAAGACACCTAAGCACATTGTTTAGGTAATTCAGGGTCTACTAGAGCAGGATGGGTTCCTCCTCCTACACTTAGGGAGTTTTTCTTTCCCTTGCATCTGTACATGGACATTTTTTCTTCTCTTTTTATTCTATTACATTTTCTATAAACTGCTTTTATGTACAACTGCTTTGAGACAACAGTAGTTGTCATGCCTGCTGGTTCTCCTTCCACCTCCGATCTCCCGGACTCTTTCCCATAATCCACAACCTGATGTCACGTGTTCATCCTTTCCCAATCACACCCCGTTGCCTTGTTCTTGGTCTCCAGAATACTGATTGGTCACCTGACATCAATTAGTCTGTTTGTAAATGCCTCTATTTCGCACTGACTCTTTGCGAAGTATTGCCACTCTGTTGCACACTGAGCGTTCTCTGTTTGATCTTGCGTTACTCTGGCTTTGACTTGATTTTGATTCTCTGGTTTACTCCTCTGGTTTATTCTCTTTGGTACCTCTGTCTGGTCTGATTGTCTGCTTGGTTTGACTCTTGCCTGTTTATTGACTCTGACTCGGTTTAGCCCTCTGATTTTATCTCCCTGTTCTTGGTGTTGCCGTGTTTCAGTACAACCTCTTTAATAAACTGTGCCTTGCTTTTGGTTCAGCCCGCGTCACATTCTGTTTGTCCATCGTCACATAAATAAATGCTGATTGGTAGATTGATTGATTGTTTAAAATCATTTATCTGGGCAACAAGTGTGTTTTTGATTTATCGTGAATTACATATCATTAAAACAGATGCAAATAAACATAAATATCATCATTTATAAGTTATTATGGTAAAATGTATTGGAATGGATTATTCTTATTTCTTAAAACACATCCTGTTTGAAAAAGAACTTTTAGTCTTTAGGTTTCTAATGAACACTCTCAGCATTTAAACTAATTAAACACATATTGACAGATATAAACTAATTAAATTGTATTAATATTCACACTTATTGTTTTTGAGGAATAAATGCTGACCTACTACGTAACAGTGCTCGCATTAACAATGTGAAGTGTGTTTAGAAACGTGAAGCAGTTTGCCAAAATGTGTCTGTTATGCCTTAACGGCAGATGCACAGGGTGAAAGTAATGTTGTCTTGTAGCTGATGTTAAAATGTTCTTACCAGGCTAAGTAAGTCATGGAGAAGATGAACACTAGCAGCACAAAAGCTCCTGCTGCCACGCCGTAAACCCAGGTCTTCAGCTTGCCGTCTGTACAAAACAACAGAATAACACAAACGAATCAACACCGGCTGCTTCTCACCTGCTGCTCATTAAAACCTGCCTGCGGGAAGCTCTGAGACACACCATCCTCTTCTCTACCAGCTACCGTCTAGCTGATCTCACACAGGCTTTTTATACTTTCTAACCACAGAGAACAAATTCAGCTCCTCAACATAATAACCAACAGTAATCAGGGACTATCTATGGTGCTCTACGTCTTTGTTAGCACTGATACCTGGGAGGATCGATGGAGGGGGAAATGCACACATGATTAAGCTTTATTAGGCATGGTTGAACCCTTCCTCACTGAAGCTACAGTCATAGGCGGAGGTGTTGGGTGCATTAGTAGGGCAGGACGATAATATCTGGGATTGGGATTTTTCTAATTAATATTGAGATTTCTATAAATTAATTATTTATAGAAATTATGATTCACACCTATTTTTGTGGCAAAGAATATATCAAATATATAATTTTTCTTGAGGGTTGAAGTGTGATGTCAGACTTCCCATAGGTTGTGGTTGTGATGTCATAACACACAGGGATTTGGCTGGATCTAATTAGTCTAACTTATCTACAGGCAATTTACTAGTGCTTTGTTATTAGGTTTCATTTCCATACCTAAAAAGACACAGTTTTTGATAATGTTGGCAAAAATGTAGAAAAAATAATACATACTTGCAATTTCTATATAAAAATGCCCTACAAGTGAAAACATCTGAACATTAATACATGGTTTCTGTTTATTTGCTGAATTTAACATGCTGGGGAAAAAATAAAGCATAAAATATGGGCAGTGCAAAAGTTATGGCTCATTTTATTTTTATATTAATCTCAGCAAATAAATAGAAATTGTGAAATATTTTTACATTTGAAAAAAATAATTAAATTAATTAAAAATACATATTTTATTATATTATATTTATTATATTTTATTTTAAATATAATATTTAAGTTTGTTGTTGGTCATGTATGTTCATGTTCATATACTGAAAATATCAGTATTACGCAACAATATCACTCAAACTGTTAAACAACACTGCCAAGGAATATACATACCAACATTACAGTATCCCAGCCAAACATTTTTAACTTATTGCACATATGCACATTATCTAAGTTATGTGTTTTGGTTATTAATTGAAAGCTCACAATTATATGAAGGACAATTCACAATTGATACCTCACAACCACGTTGCACCATAAGCACTACTGACCCACTAGATTCACTTTTGACCATATAAAATTACATTGGCTAATATCATGGGATACTGGAATGCTCAGACCTTCAAAATGTTTTTTTTTTAGGAATAGCTCACTTCCTACTTTGGATAAAGTAGTTACTAAATGAATCATTATTCATTTTTGAATATTTAGTCTCAATAATGGAACAAGAACCCCACCTGGTCCAAAGGGTTGGAGGAACCAAGTTCGTCCTGAGCGTCCAGGCAGGTTAATGTTGGGCTGGGTGGGGCTGACAGCCCTGATGGTTTTTACGTCAGCCTTGCTGTCCCCTGCGGTGGGGATCTCCAGCACTGGAATCAATGTGCACTGGTCCAGGACCCCATCTGACGTCATCACCTCAGTGTAGCCCTCTTCACACCCACATATACCAGCCTGCAGAGGGCAGCAACACACCAGTTAGCAAAGTACACCAAAAGAAGATAGCTGATCCAAGTTCAGCCTGCTGTGTTCCAATGCAAACTCTTAGTATTCTGAGCTACCAAACAAACTGGACATCAGCTTAGATACCATTTATGGAAGCACCATACAGTTTGCCCAGCTTGCCCAACTGCCAATTAGCTGGATCAGGTGGAGAAAGCATCAAATGTGGGATCTTTATTGCTGATAAATGTATTTGTTTCCTTCATGTCAGTGCTTCTGCGTGCTACAGCTTTATCTAGACCGAGTGTCGTTTTTGCCCTTTTCCTTCAGCACTCCATTATATTCCAAGGTGCTCCTCAATTTAGCTGAATATTCCTAAGAAACAGGGGAGTCTCTGAGAATGGTTCCCTGCTGTGCTGGTATTTCTCCAAGTTCCAAATAGAACAACACATTCGATGTGCCCCGATCGAAGCAGGGGTGCCTGGGATTGGTCTGAGAACATACATGTGTGTTTCACATGCGGACAGATGGGGTGATTTGATGGGTGAAATCACAGCTCTCCTGATATCTGTGGGTATGCATATATTCCTCTGTGCCTGCACACTCATGCGTTTATGAATCTGTTTGTGCATGTGCGTGGAGATGTCCAGAGAGGCATTCCACAAACCCACTGATTTCTGATGTGTATTCTGCTTATTTGCCTCCAGTTAGCAGGGGGTCTGTGAGTCCCTCAGCAATCTCAGGAGGATATGCACTCCCAACACAAACACAGTGCTCAGATCAGCGCACACATGAGAGAATGCAATGCAATCGGCGCATTCGATTCTTCAAAGCCGCAAACACAGGAAGAGCTGGGGAGATATATTGGCCCAAACTCAGAGGAATCTAGCGATACGCAGCAGGGGGTTAACCCACCGATTCAGAGCTATATGCACTGAGGCACTGCATTCCAGAAATACATGCAAGTTAAATAGCGTGGGATGTATGAATAGGAAGCTATTTTTAAACATGAATATTTAAATGATTTCTATTGGCTGCAGCATAAGCTGACATATTGCTCCTGCTTTGCATTTTGAGTTTTTCGCTGTTGCATCTCACTTGAATGTTTGCCGCTGCATGTGACGGTCTCCAGTTTGTCATTGTTTGTGGGGTTTGTGTTTGGTGTTTGTAGACAGAGAAAGTTCTGGGGTAGATATGATGGCCATTTGCCTCAATGATGCCCTTTGACTAAATGGGCTGTTAAATAGCATAATAGAATATAGATATATAGATCTATATATTTAACATATATTTAAAGTTATTAAAAGGTAGCAGGTTGTAGCAGACATTAATACAGACATTCCTAACTTATGTTAATGCAACAGATTTTATTCCATAGGAATTTTCCATAGCCATTTATATTTCTCTATTCATCATTTAGTGAACACACAGCATGCAAAGGGCAGTTGATATTTTGGAATGACATATAAATAAATAAAATAATAAAAATAAAATAAATAAATAAATAAAAGCCAAAGAAAAATGGACTGGCAAAGTCATGTATTAGATTATCAGAGATTCATTAAGCAGAAGTGCTCTTTTCCAGCCTCAGTACAGCTGAGAGGTGCTGAATCTCACATTTTATCTCACTCCCTCTCTCTCCCTCTCTCTCTCTCCACTCCTTCACCATGTCTCTTGCTCTCACACTCTACTGTGTGAGAGTAGCACAGACTGCTGTAGCAGAATCGTCCCCCTGAGCCTTGTTGACACTTTTTCTGTGCCTGTGTGCGCTCACACATAGACACACACACACTCACACATATACACTAACCTCAGTGCAGTAGGAGCGGGGTTTGTCACAGGCTGGGTCACATGACCTGTCTGACACGGGTTCACTTGTCGCCAGGCATCCACCTGCAGGGTAAATGGTAAAACCTCAGTATGTCAGATAATACACACAGTGTTAGTGTTATTTTGAGTTTGTTGTGCTGCAGGCTTTAGTGTCTCACTCTATTCTGTATCTATTCTTTCTCTTTCTCCATCTTTCTCTTTTCTAACTACAAAATAAGCCTTAGCACTAACATGTAATACACATTCACATAACAGACATCACCTCGAGCTAGCAAAAGAAAATCAGTTGTCATGTGAAGTACAATTAGCCAGCACTCCTTTCACCTTTTCAGCATGTAGCAGATGCTTTTATCCGGAGTGGTTTAGGGCTCGACTCGTGATTTAGAGCTCATATACTTTTTCTGATGTTGCTCAAGCCAGGAACTGAACCCTGGTCTGCTGTGCTACGGGCAACAGGGTCAGTCACTACACTACACCAACCTCTCATTGTACGGTACAGATAAGGCCATGCTAAAAACAGGATGGTTGGAATTTGAACATGAAGTGGAGATTTTTGCCAAATCAACTTTCATATAAACCATTAACTATATTAGACGCATCTATCCATCATGCAAATCATATATTAGTAGTGGGTAACACTCCTGCTGACCACATGGCAAATTAAGGTTTGATTCTTGACTACATTGAAAAGAGTCCTGGAGGAAGACTGCACTACAGCACTGCAGTCTCCTCCTCTGTAACAGGATTAGACCTGTACGTCACTCTGGATAAAAGCATCCGACAAACTATAATGTGAATATGAAAGAAGAAAAGCGGGTATGATCAGGTTCTGAGGAAAACAAACACCCTTATATCAGCTCAGCTGAACGTCTGACAGCAGGATGTCAGTCAGCAGAGCTAATAATTTGCAGAAGTGAAGGAACCGAGAGAAGGCTGGCGGAACCTGGCACTAAGACTGGATTTCCTGTGCAATCTAATTCAGAGTGCTGTTTTTCAACTTACTCCATCTTTCTCACTCTGTATTTTGCTCTTCTTTCGCACAATTTTTATTTTGTCTGTTCTTTTCTTTCCTCATCTCGCCATCTATTTTTTTACTTTACACTTTCCTATATATTTTTTTCATATTCTCTTTTTTCATTTCTCTCTTCTTGTCTTTTTGTTTACAGTACGCACCTCCCTCTCTTATCACTCTTCTCTCTTCTTTCTATCTCTTTTGTTCTCTCTTTTTCTCTCCGTTATATTTCTCTATCTTTTTCTCTGTTTATCTTTGCCTATTTCTTTTTGTACTTGGTCTTAATTCTCTCCCATTTTCTATTTCTCTCTCTCTCTCTCTCTCTCTCTCTCTCTCTCTCTCTCAGCAGTAGTTTCTCTGTGTCTCTCTGAAACTCTGCTAGGTATGAAGTTAGCTGAAGTACTAAAGTGCCGCCTCATATTAACTGGTATAGAAACTGGACCAGACCTCTAGACACACACATTGCCATTAATTCATCATTTGGCAGACCAGAAGAATGTTTGAGGGGAGACACAGGCTGAATAAATGGTGAAGCTGCACTCCTGCCTGGTCCCACATGAATAGCCACTAGTGAACAGAGGCACTGCAGCACACAATTAAAAATGAATCTCTCTGTGGGACGCCCAGGAACCATATCACAAGAAGAAGAGAAACAACAGTGCATGCTCCTCCCTTTCTCTCTCTCTCTCTCTCGCTCACACACACACACATTCTCTCTCTATTTCATAGCCTGAGGGAGAATCCAATGGGCCTACGAATAAAGTGAAATGGACAGCCAGCGGGCAAAGTGGGGCTTTCTGTGTGAGCCTTTATTTTCTCTACCTTCAGATAAATCAATACAGTCTGCAATGAGAGCGGTGAAACAGAAACCTCACCCCATGCCCCAACTGCCCTTCTCCTGCTCCACTGACGAATGCAATGGTGATATAGCTCAAGTGCCTTTGATAATGGTACCATATCAGGGATACGTTATCATTTCATTTGTAATAGTGTTTGTTTAAGTTTATGTCCCAAAAATAATATGTATAATAATTATCTGTATTCTAACCGCCTCAAAGCACAGCCCGAGATGAAACACTCCTTATAACGTCATAATTAAAAGGTGGGCTAACCATTCCTAGACGGAGAAGGCAGATACAAATAGTTCATTGTTTTTTGTGTGTCACAAAAAGAATTAATTCAAAAAATAATTTTTAAATAAATGAACTGGATTGTGCCTGGAGTATTCTGAAAATGTAGTACTGTTTCAGCCTAAATCAAACTTCATGAAATGGATCCTTTAAAGGTACAGTAGGAGAATTTAATCCAATACACTTTTTGTCCCTTTTAAAATCTCTCTGTCACACTCTTTTAGCTGTCTGTTCTGCATGCACATAGTTAAAGAATCTGGTGCTGATATACAGCTCTGATAGATGTAAAACAAAATCTCCCATTACATGGAAGATGTGGCAGCATTTACATTCAGGTTCCTGTTCCTAAAATGTTCTCGTTCCACTTTAAATGGTGGAGCAGTTACTTTCAGATACCTGTTGTTACAGTTTTTTCCATTCCACCTTAAATGCTGCAGTAGTTACACTTAGGTTCCCATTGTTCGAATTTTCCCGTTCCACCTTAAATGGTGCAGCAGTTACTTTTAAGTGCCTGTTGGTCTAATGTTCCCATTCCACCTTAAAGATGTAGCACTTACACTCTGTTCCATTTTTTTATTCCATTTTTCGGTGCCTGTTCTTGAAAAAATCAAACATTCTAACAGATCTTGGCCAAACTGCAAACACCTGACTGTGACTGGTGCACCATTTAAAGTGGAATGAAAACATTTAAACAAGAAAATGAATGAAATGAAAAGGAAGCTGACTCCAGTTTACAGAGAGCTAAATAGGTTAGTGTTGTTTTGTTCAGCTTGCTTATGTTTATGATAGTAACTGGTCAGCTTTGCAGCAGGAATTGTAGCAACAGTTACAGCTAGCCAAGGCGACACGGTGTGGCTGTTATGTTATATCATGGTATTTGTTTGTGCAATGTTGGTAAAGGATTTTTATGGCAAGTTTGTTAGTCCAGTGTCATTCACCTTGGAAATGGGCATCCATAAGTTTGGGGAGAGGGTAGAGCTCCTGAAGGAAGGAGTGTATTTATTTTGCTCTTGAGCTCAAACATTATCAGTGGTTCACCAGAATCGCTTACTGCACCTTTAATCAGGTGTAGAGCAGGATCAGAGAAAGCAGGAGCATATTCTAAAAGTACATTCTCCTGACAATTCCTGGAGTCGACTGTTTCCTTATAAGCAAACCCACAAGGTACTGGAAATAAGCTATAGCTACTGGGGGTGGGGGGTGGGGTTGGCTTTGAAGTCACCTATAAACTGCAGGCATCTGCAAAAATGTGTTTACCTATTACAAGTTATTTCAATGAATATTCATAGAGCTTCACACCTCGGAAACAACACATGCATATTCACGAGGGAGAGTCCATGCTATTTGAGAGGAAATGGGTAAGTGCTAGAAGCTCCGGCACAGCATTCTGTCAGTCAAAGTGGTTTGGCATATGCATGCCATCTGGAATGAGCTGTAATTTAGATGTCTCAGCACAGTAAAAGTACATGACCAAAAATTTGATGTTGAGCGTATATTTGGCATGAGCAAAACAGTATGATAGACTAAACAGACGCAGAATTGAGGCAAGAGAATCAGTATACACTATGGATTATGGTATATGGTATATATTTCAGTATTATATGTTCCCTTTGGCAGTATTGTTTGCATGAGAGCAAAAGTCAGAGACCAGCCTCTATTTTTTTTTTTTTCTTTAAAGGAGCGGTGTGCAAACTCTGACGATCTAATCCATTGAATGCAAATTAATTCTACCTCTCAAGCGTCTCCAGTTAGCATGCTAGTGGTTGGTGTAGCTCAGCGGATAACATCACTACCCGCCAAGTAGCCACCACCACACGTGGGAGACTGGGGTTCGAATCCCGGGCTCAGTGACTATGCTGTGCTACACCAATAAGAGTCTGTAGGCAAGACTCCTAACACTACATTGGCCTACCTGTAATATGATTAACCTTGTAAGTCGCTCTGGATAAGAGCATCAGCTAAATACTGTAAATGTAATGTAAATGCTCATTTCATCAGTATAGCATTAGTATTTTAGCATTTAAAACATTTGGTGTTTTTAATGTTGATTCAGTTCACACAAAGCTTAGTATTACTACTTACACCCTGATATGCTAATTCAGACATTAAAAATCTTCTAATTATTCTTTTAATGCTGGTAACAGGTTCTAAAAATCCCCAGATTCTTGTTAAAATTGTCCCATTCCACCTTAAATGGTGCTGTAGTTACATTATGGTATCTGAGGTGTTCCAATAACTGCTGCACTATTTAAGGTGGACCAAGAAAATGTACACGAAAAGCTGGTGAATAAGCAGCTCAATGTTAGTGACAGAATGTAAATGCTGCACCTTTTAAGGTGGAACAGGAAATTCTGATCAAGAAACTGGCAAACAAGAAGCTAGGATGTCAGTGCCACAATGTATATGCTACACCATTTAATGTGAAGCAAAAAAATGTGAGCAAGAAGCTGCAGCATAGGAAGCTGACTTCACCTGCATAGTTTTCATGCTGGTAGAGTTATTTGATGAGGGGATTTAGGATATTCAAATATTGTACCTGGAGTTATAACAATAAATATGCGCTATGGTTTCACATTCTACTTCTTTCTACATCTTCCAGACAATGCTATAATGCCACCTCCAACATGAAAGTTTGGTATGTATAGCCACTACGTGGTTTGTCTGTCTATGGGTTATTGTAGTAACATTGCAGCTCCATTTTAACCCAATGAAAACACAGTCATTTGTAGCTACAGGTAATTATACACCAATACAGTTTTTTTTCTGATAATACATTGTCCTAAATTTTACACACTGCTCCTTTAAGTAGATTGTTTTCCTTCAACATTCCCTGCATTACATATTTTTACTGGAAGGTGGTCTCTGACATGTACACGGTACTGTAGTTGTGTAACTGGATTTTCTAAAAGTCCATTATGAATGCAGTTCTGTTGTTTTTACTATTATCATCAGATGTGGTTAAAATATACTACACTACACTAACCTCCCACACACTTGTACACATATACAGACCGAGAGCAGAAAAGCAGTGTGTGACAGGGAATGGGATTAAACTGTGAGTGTGACATTGTCATGGATTAAAAGCTCATTTCCACACAGCTTATACACAAGATCTGCTGGGGTAATCACACCCTACTGCCCTGCTCTACTCTGACAGCTTCTGACAGCTCATAATGTCAACTTATCTCCCACCCTTCTTCTACTCAACACTCTCCAGTGCTGTGCAGAATGTACAGCAATCCGGATTGCCCAGGGAAGAAAATCAGTATGACATTTTTTTGTCTCAGTTTGCAAGTGCATTTTGCAATGGTTGCAGCCAGCTGGTTTAAAATACTCCAGCGTTAAGTGTTATCAGTGGTATTGTATATGCATATATGTATTGTATATTTCAAAAAGCTGTTTTTCTAGCATTTGCAGTTTAGAATATTTCCAACCACTATAGCTATGCAAAGAAACGTTGCACACATTACACCGTGATTAGGAGCTGAATCGAAATGAGCAGGATGGAAAGATTTAACTCAGTTATTTTAGGCTTTTCTTTACAGACATTTGACACCTTTCCATGGCCCATTGCTCTGCAGCTCAGAGACGCTGGGCAGGACTAGCACCGGCCCACTTGATGAAGGCTGAAATCACTGTGCTACCCTGATGTCATCCACCTTGATGAAGCTGAAGCTTAAAGCAAGTAGCTGCTGCAGGAAATTCATGCAAGAAGCAAACTTAAACCTAACTAGGAACTAGTGTACTGCAACTAGGAACGCAAATACAACTGCTCTTTGCTCGCTTTCAACCAAACAGCTGTGTACACACCACACTGCATTCCCAGCAATAAGATGGAAAGTGGAATAGAATCATGTGACATGCAACTTTGTCATATTTCTGCTTTGAACTTAAGGACTAAAATTCTCAAAAATCATTTGCAAATGACGGGTAGATGGAAACCCCACACACAAATGGGTATACTACTAACTATTGGTCATGGTATGCAGATCTGATGAAAGACGCACCTGTAACATTCAATCCGTCCGATCGCTGGCACCATACTGGACGAGATGAACCTTTCCATGGGCCGGTCAGCCATTTATACTCATAACACTGACCGTCTGGTAGAGAAGTGAGAGAAGAAAGGAGGATTTAGCTCTAGCCTTTAAACTGGAGAATTATTATCCAGTTATTGTTCAGTAACTGGGTCATACTGCCATTGTGGCTGTAAATGGTGCCCCACAATTTTTATGCGATTAAAATGAGCTTGAAAGAAGAAGAAGAAGAAGAAGAAGAAATCTTTTTTAGTATTTTAGTGTATTTTAATCATGCTGTGCCTCAACAGCAGCAGGTTACAGTCGAGACACAAGTGATACAGAAGTGTTATTTTTATGTGAAACCACAGATTTAAAGCCTGCTTTTAGCTTTGATTAGTAAAAATACATAATGTTTGTGGTCTTGGACATTTAAAATGGTTAAATATATAAACATTTTCTATTATAAATAGGTTTGTGGGGTTTACGTAATGTTTTTATTTGGCCTTTAAAAGATAATAATAGATAGGTAAATTTCTAACTCAGACATTTCATATTTCTAATACCCAAATTTCCTCAGTCACTTCATGTACAGTACAAAGATTAAAATGTCTTCATACGTTGTGACTTACAAACTAAAGTGGCAGTGGACTTTTAGAAGAGTTCAAATTGTGGTCATTTTGTCAGTGGTGTTAAAGTCAGTGGGGTTACACTTCACTGAGGTTGTTCAAAATAACAGGTGAATATCTACACTTTAATTGCCCTTCAATAATCTACCCTGTTTTCTACTACACTGGTAGGATGACCCTTCTACTATATACTCAGTTACTCAGTACCTACTATGGAACTAAGGTGTTACAGTCATGAGAGTAAAAAGTGACCTGTTTATGGGACACTTAGAGTTTAAGAGGATACACAACATTCTTTTCACAATCGTTTGGGAAAATAAATGGCTCTGTTATGTGTCGTTTCCTGTTACCGCACCTGTGCATGGCCTGGCCTCCCACTCCTGCTCAGGACACTGCAGAAGATTCTCTGGTTCTTGAGCAAGCACGGCCCGAGAGCGCACCTGGACTGACCCGAAGCCCAGGTCGTCCCCTCCCACACAGTTCAGCTGACACGGGCTCCACGAGGTCCAATCCGTCAAATAACATTCACCTGCCAAACACACATTTCTTAATTATCAAGTTTGGGGTCATATTGTAATAGTAACTACACTTGTACCGTTTTAATTTGAAATGCTGTAAACTGGACACCAACATTTTATTACTTTACTCAGAGTTTACAGTCCCTCAGTATAGTGTCAGGCCACCAACTTTGCTAACACAAGACGCTAGATGTCTCTATATGGAGTTGGGAAAGTTCCTGATGGTGTCCTGTGATAATCCATCCCATGTAGAAAATTATCATACAGTTCCTGCAGATTCTGCAGTAGGGGTGTAGGTGGAGCAACACCAGGCCTGGACGTGTAACGGTGACAACAAACCATTTACCTCGGATTTGTTGGTCATCTGCACCAAGACAAAAGCAGGACTCACCACTGAAGATGACTCTGGCTATTCAGTGAAAGTCTGGCACGACACCATTGCAGTCACTGTTTGCTTAATGTCCACAATTGTGGCTTTTGGGTCAGTCAAGTACAGTGACATGTCTCACAGTGTCAAACCTACCCACCAAGTTTCATTCCTGTCAGTCGATTCCTTCTGGTGCAACTATTTTTTTGACCATGAATGTACAGTGCATTCTCTATATAAATTTCAGAATTCTTGATGCTACACAGCTCGATTTCTCAGTTATTATAATATCCATTCATCATGAAAAACAATACACATGTTCTGACAACAGTATTAGCATAAATGGCAGCTCTCGCTGTGCGAGAAAAGGGCCACACCTACCCAGCAGCTAAATCAAATACCAAAGACAAAGTGACTTCACTAATGAAAGCTATGTTGTAAAATTGTTCATATTAAGGCAGATGTTCAAAATTAAAAGTCCTATTGCTATTCCAGAAACGTGACTTGAATTTTATAATGTATTAGCGGTAATGCCTTCCACCTGCACTTGGCTGTGGGTTTCATCATGTGTATGGAGTCAGTCTGGGCTCAGCCATCGCTCATTAGCATAAAGTAGGTCAGACTGTCCTATTGTAACGGGCGCTCGGAATGGCGAATACCTCATATATTAATTCATCAAAAAGCAGCGGCTCTTCCAAAAGCCCTAATCCCAGCTGTGATTATCAGAACACGTGCACATTAGCGGCAGAGAGGACAGTCGTGATAAGGGTTTGGAGTGTGACCATGTGTGAAGGGATGGGGGGGTTGAGGGTATCGCTAGCTACCTGTTTCTGGCTAAATATTAAACGTGGGCACCTGTCTGGAGTGTTTTCATAAGTATTTAAACCATACAGACAGAGAGCGATGTGGAAAAGTGTCAGTGGTATGCACATCTTGTTCATATTTTTGGGCATCTTTATTAGCAACCCAACCCAAAGGTGTAGGAGTGACTTTGACATTGGTGGGGGGACATTTGCTACTATGAATCAAAGCCCACTCCATGCCCTTAAACATTAGCTAGCTATAGGTTGATATCACTGTAGCTAATACTCCACTTCATTAATGACTCGTCTTGTCCTTGCGTGTCTATAGAATCTGTCTATAACTCTCTAGACCTAGAAGTAGAATTAGAATATAGAACCATTCGCTAATTGTGCCTCATCCATGAAATAAAACACCACATACACACACAATAGTGAACACGCACACTAGAAGGCAGTGAGCACACTTGCCCAGAGCTGTGGACAGCCCTATCCATTGGACCTGGGGAGCAGCTGGGGGTTATGTTGGCTCAAGGGCACTTCAATCATGTCCTGTCGGTTCAGTCTCAGGTCACAAGACTGGTTTTCTAACCTCCTGCCCATGACTGGGCTATATTTTACACTAATGCTGATCTTAACTTAGGCTTTGTTCTGAGCTGGGATAGTTTTCTTATCTTTTTGGTGCCATTTAGGATTAGGTCTAAAAAGGTTCTAGGCTTACAAGACTAAGACAAGAGTAACATTAATGTTAGACCGTGAGACAGAGTCCCAAACAGCACATTCTGGAGCTCTACATCCTAGGCAATTTAAAGCACTTCTTAGGGCTTACATTACATTGGTGGTGCGTCAGTGTGAGAGCATTCAGTTTGGGATGCGGCCAGGAAGTAACTTTGCCTGATGTTGCTTGCAAAGTGGATTTAGACGACTTAAGCATAGTTGTTGTGAACGGTAACTGCCTAAACAATCTAAGACGTGTACCCAAGCTGTTCTTGTAGCTATAGTTAGTCATCGCTGCAATATTTATTGACTGTCTTCAATGGTGGTGTCACTTTTAAGATCAAGCATACTGCTCCTTTGGTGTAATTTTAAAGTGGGACAAATGCAAGTGTTTCCAATATTGGGTTCCTATATCCCACCTGGTTCCTATGCCTATGTCACAACCACGATCACAACCTGTAAGTTGCATATGTAAAGCGAGTAGCTATCACAGGTAGCGTTAGCTACTAGCAAGTTCCCAGTAATTTGCATATCTAACTAAACAGTATGAGGACCAAGCTTGGCTCATTGTATTTTCCTGTCTGTGTCTATTTGGACATGTTGCAATGTAATCATTGGGGTGTCTCATGGTAAACCAGCCAATCAGTGCAGAGCTCATCAAATTATTCATGAGCTCAGCAAACACATGAAAACAGTTCGTTTCAATGTAGGGACATCATAGGGTGTAGTCCCCCAACCCAAGGCACACACTTCCTGTGTAGACAACAGAGAGGAGCACCTTTAATAGGAGCATCATTATTATTTAACAGCGCTCTGTTGTCTCTAAGTGTGGCCACAATATTAAATAAGTAACCGCAGACCAGTCTTTAACCACATCACATCACCAGTTAGTTAATGTTTTCTTCAGTATAATTGAACCAAATTCACCATGTAAAGGTCAAAGTTCACACCTGGTGATGGATAGTAGAACTCAGTAAAGACTCTGTCCACAGAGCACAGGTGCGGGGAGAGTGTCATTGGTCTTGTCTAATTGGCAACGCACCACAAATATTCAGTGTTTCTTCCTTCATCTCTCCTCCTCCCTTACATGCACAGACACACATGAATGCTGGTGAATCATTACTGTCATATCCACTGCTGCAAAAAAAACCTGTGTCACAACTCTCTGCCTCAGCTACACAGAACACGTCAAAACACGGGGATAAATCTGCCACTCACGCGCGCCGGCCGTGCCTGAAAACATCCAGAGTGAAAAAACCAAATGTTTCCGTACATTCCAGCATAATTACCACAATTTATACAGAGACCGAGAGAGAGAGAGAGAGAGAGAGAGAGAGAGAGAGAGAGAGAGAGTCAGAGAGAGAGACAGAGAGAGAGAGAGAGAGAGAGACAGAGAGAGAGAGTCAGAGAGAGAGAGAGAGAGAGAGAGAGAGAGAGAGAGAGAGGGAGAGAGAGAGAGAGAGAGAGAGAGAGGAAGCAAAGAAAGAAAGGTAAAGAGAAAAAAGAAGAAGGATGAGAGAGATACAGAGAGGGAGAGAGAGACAGAGAGAGAAAGAGAGAGAAAGGGGAGACAGAGACAGAGCAAAAGAAAAAGCCAGAAAGAAAGAATGAGCATGAGACAAAAAGGAAGAGAGAAAGACAAAAGAGAATGAGGCAGAGAAAAGGGGGAGAAAGATGAATGAAAGAAATAGAGAGGGAGGGAATGAGAGGAGAAAGAAAGAGAAATAAATCATAATAGAGAGCGAGACAGAAAAGATGGGGGAAGAGACAGGCAAACAGACTGACAGTGAGAGACACAGAAAGAAGAAAGGGAGGAAGATGTGTGATACAGCAATAAAGAAAAATAGAGACTGAGAAAGGGGAAAAAGCCAAAGAGAAACAGACAGCAAGAGGAGAGACAGAAAGTTAGAGAAAGAGAGAAAAATAGAGAGAAAACTGAGAAACATGAGTGAATGAAAGACACAGAGAAAGATGGAGGAAGACATGTGAGACAGACAGTGAGATAGAAAGAGAAGTGAGAGCAGGAGAGAAGTAGGAAAAGGCAGAGGGAGGTGTTCATAAATACAGGAATTCTATTTTCCATGTCCACTCTGGAGCGTGTTCCAGCTGAGAGACAGAGCTGTGTGCTGATGTTCCACTAGAACAAGTCTATATAACTTCCTGAAGCTTCTCACACGACGAGAGCAAACAGAATAGATATCAGATCTGCAGCAGGATAAAACAGCACACAGAGACTCGAGGAGTCAGTCAGGCCCTGTAGAGCATTTACAGGAACTCCAGTAAACCCTGGTGCTCTGAGTGAAAGGCACGACTGTGATAACTGGTGAAAAGAACCGTGTCCTGGGGTCCTGAGGAACCTGCCTGTATTCCACTCTCTACGTCACTCTCCCTTATAAAGGGGCTAAACCAGAGAGAGGGTGATTTAAAAGCTCTGTGACACTGTCCTCAGTTTCAGAGGTCTATGGAGAGGTGGCTGGTGTTCTATTTAGTTTACAGCATAGAAACAGAGACTAGAGTGACACCTGCATGTAGATCAGTGGCAAAATACAGTAAATCAAAAGTGTGAGGTTATTGAGAGTGATGGTCATGCATTAGTTATGCACTAGCTTATGCATAAAACAGAGGAGCACCTGTTCCAACTGCCAGCCAAATCTGACTCTGGCATAACCAAACTGATTTCTGATTGAACAGCAAAACATTGGGCCTGAAATGGGAACCAGACTTTAACAGATACAACTCAGTCTGGAGTTTCTGTGGTCAGATAACAGAAAAATAAAGGGAGAGACAAACTGAGAAAAAAGTGAGAAAGATAAAAACAGTGTGAGTGAGAGAGATCAAGAGAGAGACAGAAAAAAGGATGGAGAAAGAAAGACTGAGTGACAGAGAGAAAAAAAGAAGAAAGGACGAGACGCGAGTGAGAGAATGACAGCAAAAAAGAAAGATGAGTGAGAGAGAGAGAGAGAGAGAGAGAGAGAGAGAGAGAGAGAGAGAAAGACGGATAAGGGGATAGAGAGATAGGAGAAATACAGACAGACAGTCAGTCACAGGGAGACAGAAAGAAGCACAGACGAAAGACGAGCGACAACATAATGAAAGTAAGAAAAAGATGAGTGAGAGACACATAGACAGAGACAGAGAAAAAGAGAAAGACAGACTGACAGTGACAGAGAGACTGAAAAAAGGAAGGGAGAAAGATGAATAAGAGATTGAAAGAAAGAAGGAAGATATGTGAGGGAGACAAAGACTGAAAGAGAGAGAGAGAGAGAGAGAGAGAGAGAGAGAGAGAGAAAGACAGATACAGGGACAGAGAAAGAGAGACCGACTGACAGTGACAGTTGAAAGGCGAAAGGGAGAAAAATTTATGAAAGAATGAAAGTAAGCAAGAAAGATAGAGAGACATAGAAAGTGGAAGAGGCAAAAGAGTAACAGACAAAGAAAGAGAAAACAGAGAGACAGTGAGATAGAAAGAGAAATGAGAGAATGAGAGCATAGAAAAAGAAAAAGACATACAGTGTCTATCAGAAGTCTCCCTTGTTTTATTTGCAATGTGACAAACTGTTAAATCCAGAGTGATGGAGGTGCTAGGATTTCCTACATCATTACCACAGCTGGCTCTGCAGATAGATTGGTGATGTCTGGACACACAAATCTGATCTTATCACTGGTCAGTAACAGGGTGGACAGTCGTCCCTAAAGATCAGATTAGAGAACAAACCCAGATTTGCCTGCAGAACCTCAAAACAGTACCTGAACAGACTGAAGTTAGAATTCAAACACATCGACTCCAGAAATGAACTCATGATTATAAAATGTTGGTTAAAGTTTAAAATCCAGACTTTTGACAGTTTCTGTTGTTAACTTTGGTTTTGCTACTCCTGACGATCAATGCGTCATTGGGGTCCTCGGAAACACTGAAAACTCATTATAGCACTGAAATACACTGCACACTATTAACTCACTGCACGTATGGATATCTGTGTGTGTGGTTGGGGTTACCTGGACAGGGAACTGTGCAGAACTCCTCCAGAGTGATCTGTTTATCTCCATCCACCGTCTGTTCCAAGTCCCCACACAGCTCCTCATCCACCAGACTGCCCTCAGCTGTCCCAGAGCCATCCGAAACGAAGCAGGACACGTTTCTGAAGCGCAGGCCCTCTCCACACCGAGCACCCTGCACATACATCATGTCCATAAACAACATAGTATATGCTTCTCTCTTCTCTGTTTAGCTGTAACCTCATAAATGTGGCTTGTGACTTACACACACACACACATGTTAAGCATACTGAGGACTCTCCACACAGGGAGCCTTGCAGGGGGAATTCCAGTAAGTCAATCCATGCAATGTAAATACAATCATTCAGACTGGATTGGCATGAAATGCTTGATTGTACAAACTTTATAGACTCAGCCCAGAAAGCAAAACTGTTTTCCCCTTTTCATCTGGCCCACTGATGGATCTTGGGCGCACACCCGGTTGAAGGATGTGGGCCATGTCTGCACCAGATTAGGGCCATGCATCAGGGGAAAGTAGGCAACTCTGCTGCATCTGTGCTAGCAGTGGACCAGATCTGTTTTGGGACAGGTGGGCCAAATGCATGTTTTCAATATGTGGGCCATCTCTGGTTCACATGCAGATTGCCAGTTCCGACCGCGTGCCATCAATGCTGCATCTCTGCCAGGTGTGGCCCACATCTGTATGCTATCATGATGGGTTGCCTAGTCTACAGCACAGATATCACCATTTTATTTACTATCCAAAATTCCCAGTGAACCAACATGTGTACTCTGAGCTTTACACTCATCATCTAAAATGTAGTTGCACCCAAAAGGTAGTGTAGGACTGTAGTGCTATTGGGAAGGAAGATAAAGATTTTCAAGAACAATAAATGATGAATACTTTAGACTGACATGGCCAATATTTATTGAGCTACACATACAGAAAGAATGTCTCTCAGTACGGCATCGGGTCACCATTTTTGCTACTACAACAAGCCAGACGTCTCGGCATGGAGTTGCAGAGGTCCCTAATGGTGTCCTGCAATAATCCATTCCAGGTGGATTGAATGTCAATGATTTCCCAAAGAAATAAGAAACGCTAAGAAGCGTTCAGTTGTTTAAGATTATAAAAGAAGGTGGAAAAGTCAGATGCATCAGATGCTTTGCTTTTGCCCTGTTTACTGCTGCTAACTTCGGGTTAGGCGTTGTTGCCATGCTAATGCTCAATAATGGCACATGCACCATGTCAAAAAAATACAAAACATCTGACTGTTCTCATTGAGGTCTCATGGGCACAAACTGGATATGTGTGGGGCACTGGAGCCCATCATAGCGTTCAGTGGGCAGAAGGCAGGAAAGTCCATCGCTGGGCAGAACCACAGACATACACATTTATACCTAGGTGACAATTCAGCAACTCTGATTCACCTGACTCTTTGGACTGCGGAAGGAAAACCACACAGACAGAACACGCAAACTCTACCAAGAAAGGACCCCGGATAGCCCAGCTGTGAATCAAACCATGCCTCTTCCTGCTGTGAGGCAACAGCGCTACCCACTACACCACCTGAACATGTTAAAAGCTCAGATTTGTTTCATATTAAATCAATAAAATGGCTCTTCTGCCAGTTTAGCCTTGTAATGTGAACACAGCCTATATGGGGCCCAAACACCACATCCTCCAAAACCCGCACTGCAGAGTGTGATGCTTAGTGTCTGACATGCATTTCAACTTGTCAACTCTCAGCATCATTTTTTTCCCCCCATATCCACCCGAAATCTTTCAAAGCATCCAACACAGCCGAGACAGTGCAGCAAGCCCTGAGCCTCGCTGTCAAGAAAGCACGGCTTAGAGCCAGGCAGTGGTGAACAAAGGAGGGAGTCACTACAATACTGCCTCACTCCAGTCCTCAGAGCCTGCACTGTGACAGGGGCGTGTGGCACCGAGCTGGGAGACAATAGAGGGCAGAGAGAGAGAGAAGTGGCAGAGAGACAGAGAGACAGTGAAAGAAACTAATACAAAGTCTGCGGGTGAGTGAGAGTGCTGGGGGGGATAGCTGTGTCTTCTGCCACTTGTCTTTAATTAAACCCCCCGATGAGCCCGGCAATCTAGACACATGACAACAGTAGGAAGACAGTACAAATGCAAAACAGGAAATCAGAAAAAGAGAAGGAAAAATAGAAGAAGGAGGAGAGCCAAGGGGAGCCAGGGAGCGTAAAGATTGCTCTACACAAAGGAGCTAAAGCGCAGTCGGACACCGAACAATTATTAAGCACATCAAAAAACAGGGAATTAACAGCACGCCTGTGGCAAAATGCAGTAAGCTGGAGAGTAGCCTGACCTCAGCTTTGCACGGAGACCAGGCGCTGTATCTCCAGCTGTAGCAGGGCTTAACAGGACACGGCTTCCACTGCTCCAGCTGAGAGGGACACGGCCGACCATCACCCTGAGACGCCTGGATTACTGTCCTCCGCCTCCACAACTTCCCTGCACAGCAACAGAACAGCAAGAATGAAACCTTTGACAAAAGAAACATTCACTGGTGAACAGCAGAGACCCTTGCTGACATCTAACGGCAACTAAAGACCCAGATCTCCTCAAAAAGCCCTTAAATAAGCCCTTATTAAAATGTCTGCTTTTTAACTTGAAAGGTCTTGTTTCTGTCATCCTTCTATGACAGTATCAGCACTTCATTTTGGATCTGTCAGTAGCAGGGATATTTTTAGGCTCTAAGCTATTTGTACTAGATATGGACAGATTCTCTAAGTGCACTATTGTAAGTCGGTTTGGATAAGAGAATGGAAAAAAAGAACCTTGAAGTGTCAGGTAATTAACAGTACAGAGACACAGACCCATGTATTATAAGCTCACTGGACAAAAAAATGAGTCACCTGTGACTGAAGCGCACCTAACAGCTGTGATTGGATTTGGCATGTACTGGACAAGTTTCTGGATCTAGGCACTCACATTTCAAGGTCCAGCAATTCTCGTCAAGGAAATTTAAAAAGAATGTGCAGGTTGGATTGTTCTCATCCTTTTCTGGCATAATTCTGATTTTGGAGGAATTACACTTTTCTCCTTGCTATCATTTCAGCTACTCCTTCACAATGTGGCCTCTTATTTAACATCGTGCTTTTTTGTGATTGTATTTGCCATAACTATTTTCGATGAGCACATGCCACTGCCAACTTGCACCACAGTCTCTCTCAATCTTACGAATCCCGTAACACTCTCTTTTTTTTTGCATGGTATTTTACGTTCAGTGTCTAGCGCCATCTGCAGGGGAATTTAGTTACTACCACCTTAGACAAACAAAGTTGACTAACATAGAGTAAGGTCTGGAGGGTAGATATAACTTTTGAGACAATTATACTGAGGTCAAGGCATAACTGTCTTATAAACATAGAAGGTTCATGTGATAAACATAACTTTTGGTTTTATTTTGTTCAATTTTCTCAACTGTCAAACTGCTTAAAGTTTCTTTGAATTTTAGTTTAAATGATCCTATATTGTTTGTTTTGTACACTGTTAATAATTTATCGTCTATTTGTGTTATGATTGTTGTAAGCTTAATGGATATATTGATTATTGAGTCTTATTTATGACGTAGAATATGATTACTGGAAAAATCACTGGGAAAACAGAAAAAAATGGTTGCTGAAAATAAGTTGTTCATTATTATCTTGATATGTATTGAGTACTTGTTAAAATGAGAAACTGTTGGAGAATGTTTGTACTTGCCAGTTGATTATCGTGTTTTCTCGATTTTCGGTGCTTTTTAAACCTTAAGTTGATGTCCGTATACAATTATAAACTCATAAACACTATAACTGCCGGTGTTTGTGCCAATCATTATGACTAAGGGAGAGGATACCCAATGTGAAAATATATGACTAGAAGGGATCAAAGATCGTGAAGTTTTCTGATTGAGAAAGAAAGAAAGAAAGAAAGAAAGAAAGAAAGGCAAAGTCACTTTCTGACAAAACCTGCAACTACATTAATTGTTCTAAACGTAGTCATTTGGTTGGTCGAGCCATTTATGTTTGGTATTCTTGGATACTATCTATTGAATGTCGAGTTTATAGTATCCTTTGTTTCTATTTATCACTCGTTAGAATTATGCAAAACTACACTTTCATTTCTCCATGTCATTGTTGCCTTAAGTTGAGTCCTATACAATTATAACTCATAACTATAACTGCCCTGATGGCTCTTCTTGCCATCCTTTTTTATGTTTAGAAATAAAGGGACGAGAAACAAGTGAAAAAGGATCAGAAGACATTCTAAGGTTTTATGAGTTTTTGTTTTTTTTGATGATGATATCCGATACAAGACAAGAAAGATAAGAAACGTCCATCTTTCTCACAAAACCTGCAACTAACATTTGTAATTTGTGTTCTAATTATTATTTTTGTTGCAGCCATATTTTTATTTCTTGAACATCATTGAAGCGAATGACCTTTGTTTCTCTATTACACTCAGTAATAAACACACCTCAGTTCTCCATGTCATTGTTGCTGAGAACTCCACGGCTAATCACTATTACTATTATCTAATTAGTTTAATTAGTCCAATTAGTGGTCTGTTGTCTTTTTAGCAATAATAAAATCTTTAGCTTCCCTTTACTTAGCGTTGAAACACACTGAAAAATACATGTACATGGCTTAGTTCTCCTGTTACAAGCTCTTTTTTAAGATTCACCCTCCAGCAGACTCACTTCAGAGTCCTTGAAACAAAATTAGACTTTTCTTTATTTGTTTTAAATAGGTTATTAGTGTTTCATTATTACACGTCTCATACCACACGTGCTATAACTGTATATCTTCCTTTGAATGCCGAAAATGGTTCATTTGTTTTTTTTTTTTTTTTTTCTCTGTGTTGACTCAACATCGTCTCACAGTAATATCACTCTGGTTGTTCTGTTCTCCTGGAAATAACCTTTATATTCCAGCATTTGATTCCATTTCAAGCCTGACCCAAGTCACCAGGATAGCTTTGCCTCTGTAATATTTCAATGTCTCTACGTGTTTTAAATTCGGACTCCCCCCCCGTGAAAGGAGGGAGAGAAAGCAGTTTTGGTTGCTAGCCAGGCTCTTTATCCTTATAACACATCCCGCTGGTAAAGAGTGGAACCCAAGGGACACTTGCAATTAAGCTGTAGCGATTAGTCACTGTCTCAGGGGAATATATATGAGCTTTTCTTTTTTACCTACCACTTACTTGACAATTATCTTTTGTGGCAGGGGGTTCCGTTGCATCCTCTGTAGAAGCACTACAATCTACGAAACAGTATAAAAACTCACTATTTGCTATTTGTGAAAACTGTTAAGTTTTTTTTTAATTTTTTGTTTTTTTTTATCTTTTTTCTTTTTGTGTGCTTGGTGTGTTGGCTTTTGACACATGAAATGTAATATTCATGGAGCCATGGCTTTCGCGGAATAGCCTTGCTTATGAAATCTAACACGATTCACTGGGTTTAGGGGCCAGTACCCTGACACAGTTTTCAAAGCGCTCGGCTCCCTGCTGAGCTCAGAGTAGAGGCCACCGGCACTGGGCTCAGAAATAAAATCGACTGCTGTAAGAACCCTAAAGGGCGACTTTTCTCTGTTACACTTCACTTGTGTCGTACACCCAACCATTACTATGTCTTTTCCCCCAGCACTTGCATCCAAAGGTTCCACCCAGTAAAGGCACGTCCCAATTTAGCAGCTACTGCCCCTTATGCAGCCATTGGTATCGTGTTTTTTTCGTGGGACTAGCCTTAATGGTTTTTTTATAATATTTTACAGTTTAAAGATGTTTTGTGGCAATCTAATGAAAATTCCTTGTGCTGTCGCGTGGGTTTCTTTTGGGAACTGATATTATCTCCTGAGCTGTTTTTTTAATGAGACTGAGTGCACATGGCCCTACAGCATGCATCGTAATGCTCTCTCCTGTTTGAAGACTGTTCTTCAGATGCGTTCCCGTGCTGACCGCATTTGCTCCCCAGCAAAGGTCTTACGATTTTTGTTGCCAATAATTTTCTTCTCCACGGCTTGCTTGTGACAGGCCCATCCTGCCATTTGAGATTTAAGCTCTTAACAAATCTCCCAATTCAAGCAGCTTACTCAGTTCTCTGTGACTTTTTCTCAAACTGCACCATGAGGACTAGGGATCTAACAAGGATATTACCAGCTCATAAAATGATTTGATACGTGATGCTGGTTTCACAATTTAGCAATTTTCTTGTTGTATTATTTTGTTTTTGAGGAACAATAAATTGGAAATAATAACTTGAAGGCTGGGAAGATTGTCTTTTTTTGGATTTATTGGCCTTTTAGTAGCTAGAAGTAGGGTGTATCCCATTGTCTTTGTTTGCTTATTGTACATTAGAGTGTGCTGGTGTGATGTCATAACTTTAAGTAAATTTTTGTTTTATAGTATCATTTTAATTGCTGTATTTAAACATGGCAGGAATTGCAGTAGTACTCCTGTTTATTCTTACATTCTAACTGAAAACAAAACATTTAAGAACTTAAAACCTTAACCTTAAACCCAACCCTATCCACAATGCTAACCCTAAGACTAACACTGGCATTTGGCTTTCTGCTATTCCATTAGGTACGTTTTTGAGCAAAGCTTTGCTTTAATCTCTGGTCCTTTCTATATACTAAGTGTGTTTCCCTTTTTTTTTTTTTTTTTTTTTTGGTGGTATGTAAAGTAAACCCTTCTGTGTTATATTCCATATATAGGTTTTTTTGTTCCCTTGATTTATTAGATTCTATATGATTACTCCATACCTTCTTTAGAACCCCATCCTTCAATTACTAGATGTTGTTATAATTTGAGTGTTTATCTTTACCATGGAAAGAAATTCTTTCTTTTTTTTTTTTTGTTGATCATCCTAGTCCTATTCTCAGGACCTTTGGTATTATGAGCCTGCCCACTGTTTGTTATTACTCTTATTGTTATTATGATTCGCTTTTTTTTCTTTTTATGACTTTCCCCTTCTGTTTGGTTCCTTATCCAAACACAATGTAACAGCCATTTGGAATCAACTTTCTTTAATTTCCATTCCCAATTATCAAGACAAAATGAGGGAACCCATCACACCCACCCAGGAAACCATGTTCAATTTTTTTTTGTTCAAGTGATGTCTGTAAAGATTGGATTTTGGGACTAATCTAGCGAATATTTGGACTAAAGTTTAAAGTTATGTCTTAGTACTAACTAGTATCTAATTTTCTAGATGCCCAATTAGGGTGGGCTCAAAATACAAGCATGTTGTTCACTTGCACATGGGGTGTTTTTCTAGATCAGCTTGTTTACTTGTTGAATTTTTGATTGTTCCAAGTATTTATAAACTGGCCGTGAGCCCAAATAGTTAGTTTCCTTTATGATCCATCTCCTTATTGAGGTGTACAACTGCGTTCTTGTGGTTTTTATTTTTTTTTCATGTTGGATTATAGGGAAGCTATAGAATTTTTAATCCTGTATTTACTTTATTTGGATTTTGATACTTATGGACTTATGTGTTTTGTGTTTGGACCAGTGTAGGTGCCTTTATCATCTTTGCGGTTTCTGTTACGTTTAGGTTTATTTGCTAATGTGTTTGCTGTGGTTCCGCATTTGTCACTTGATATCGGTTTGTTGGTACCAGGGGTGTCTGCCAAAGTACGTGTCAGGGCGCATAGTAGTGGCGGGCAGACGGGGCGCTACTGCCGGCACGACGATTTTTTTTTGCTCGTCGGGAGGATTCTCTTCCCGAACCAGCTCGTTCGCTTGTGCAGCCCTTGGCACAGGAACACTCACAAAGGAATTTATTTCGATTATTTATGCACCTCCTTTGGACACGCTGTGCCTAGCTCTCTGATTTGTGTTTTGATAACGAAACAAGTCACGCCTGTCCTCTCCAGCTCGTCTCTGTATGCTTGGAGTTGGCCCATTACCGCCCTCCTGTGTGTTCGAGTGGTGGGCTTATATCAGTGAAGATGGAAACAAGGACTGTTGAAACTCACCCGTTAAGAGATGAAGGTTCAACTCTGCCCTCGACCTTAGTGTTCGCATGAATAACCCCCCCTGCACCATTCTGGGGGATTCGGTCGAGCGTTTGTAAGGTTGCCACTCTAATAGCTGCTAGGCCAAGCGGTTCTGTAGCGGCTTGACGTGTTCTGCCTGAGGGTACAGCTGCTCCCGGCTGGCCCTTGCAGCTTTCCTGACAGTGGAGTCTTCCGACGTGGTTACATGGGCGCCCCCATTCCATTTTGGCACAGACATAATGGACCCCAATCAATTGTCTGAGCCGATGGAATTACACACAAGGACATTATTATCCTCCTCTCGAATGCTGCTTTTGGGCGATAACATAATCGCTCTCATGTCATAAAATGTCTTTGGTTTCAGCCATTACTTTGATGGTATTCTAAAAGACAATCCTCTGAAAAACTAACAACTGAGAAACCTGTCATATTTGCTGACATCACACAAATCTCACCACCTTAAACTTCTGATATCATCCACAGTGGATAATTAATATTACCTGCCTTAGGGTGTTCTGACGACTTTTTGTTCTGAAACCCATTTTCCCCCTAATCAGTTTATCTATGTTTCAGTTTTTTTAATCAGATTTTTTGGTCTATCTGGTTCTTTCTTTTTTTTGTTATTCTATTTAGCATTCATTACTTGGCAAGGTTGTTATACTGTACCTGCCAGCCCACTTCATAGTTCGGGTTGAGTGCTATTTCTCAGGGACCCTATCTGGGGACCCGTCGGACAGCTTCTTTTTGGACCAGTTTGATTTGGGGACACTCTGATTCCGACGCTCCCAGGACTAGAATTCATTGCCATTTTCTTTCCTCTCCAGGTTAAGCTAAAACAAAGAGATTCATTTTATTATGGTCAATTTGTGATTTGGACAGACAATTAGTAGTGCATATTCATCTTGTCTTTGTCTGTTTTTTTTTTTTTTTTTTTTTGAGGGTGTTTTTTTATACTTGCACTAGAACTTGAGATCCACAGACTTGCCGTCATTTTTCTGCGCACACAAGGCCCAACTTATTGCTGTTGTCTTATATTGCCACTGCCACATACAGCTGTTCATCTGTTTAATGTCCGTTTGGCATGTGATTTTCCAGTTCGTTTTTTTTTTTTTTTTTTTTTCTGGAAAACCAAAAATAAGAGATCAATTTTTCTGTTTCATATTTTTTTTTTTATGAACAACTCTAAGCCATCTGGTATTTTTACGCCCTTTTAGTTTATCTTGTTGACAAAAGTCTTGAAATGTTACAGCTCATTTAATTTTTTTTTTTTTTTTCTCTGAAGTCAGTAAGCATGTAGTCTCTCAGTATATTAGCTTATGCATTTTTTCAAATCTTCCTTCTCTCTCTCTTTCTCTAGGCACACACACTTACACAAATCTATAATATCTTTTATAACAATATATTTTAAGCAGTTAAAAATGAATTTTGAGTCATACAGGACAGACATTATAAAAAAACCCTACTAAACCAGAACATTGTTAAATGCTAACTGTACCTGTGATGTTGTAGGAGTAGTGAAAGCAGTTGGTATTAAGAGTGCAAGGCTCGCGCTCAGTTGTGGGTGGACACTGCTTTGATTCGCCGGGTTGACGGATAGGACTGGCTGTCCTTTCTCGTGTGTTATTCGGATTGCACGGCTGAAAGAAGCAGAAAACTCTCAGTGACCCTAACTTTAATTAAACATCAGGAAAGAGCGAAAAAAAGTATCTGCTGAAGACTGTCAGAAGGTTTCCAGTAGGATGATTTTCGATGCGGGAAAAAAAATGTCCTACTGTTTGAAGAACGGCCAACCTTTTCCAAGAAAAGAAATTCTCATGTCAAGACATTCATTTGGGGGCTCTGCTTTTTCCTGCCATTTCGTCTGCAGGAACACTTTCTCTATGCATGGTAATTAACATCCTTTGCTGCTCTTTGGCAGAGCATCTGGGAATCACATTTAATGTGACAGAATAGCCATTCTCCTTCAAAGAAGCCTCCCTAATGTCCACTTTTAAACCAACTCAAATCACCACAAGGTAATTACAACAGAGACAGCAAGCCACCCAAGAAGAATCTACCTATATCTACCTACCTCTCCGTACCTGCCCAACCCTTCTTTTTATTCGAATGCTGCTGGGGCCCTGCTGAGTCCGAATGGCATGACTTTAAATCGGTATGAGGCGAGCCTGTGAGCGGCTCTGAAAAACATGCTGTGTTGCACAACCCTCTCAACAGGAGAAAGGAAAATCGGTGGGGGAAGAGGAGTCAGGGCCTCCTACCGACCAGTCACTTCACATTAGAGGTGTCAGACTGAGGTTTCTGGGGTTGAAAGAGCTCTGTGCTCACCGGAGCTTTGAAGAAGGGCAGAACCCACTTTCATATTACACACCATGCTGTGCTGAATGTGAGCCTTGGGTTCAGATACATATATTAAAATGCCATTGGGGAGGGGAGGAGGCTGCAAAGTCAAAAAGGGACCAATAGTGTTAAGAAGAATTGTAAAATAAGCTCCCGGTCAATACAACAGACTTGGCTATTTTCTCACCAGTAGGCATCGACTCCAGGGGCTCCAGTCAGAAAGGACACAGTCTTCTGGACAGGGCAGCTTGCTTTCTCTGGCTCCAAGCGGCATTTCCTCTGGGTCACAAAGATAGTCCTCCACAGGGTCTGAGGGACCATCTATAGTGTTTTGCATGCACCTAGAAAAAATAAATAACCATTTAAGCGTAAAGCCTGACCACATTTACTTGCAATTTGAACCTATACATGTCACACTTAATCATCTACTTTCATGATTGAAAGAAGGGTTGCACCCAGAAGGAATTGTCAGATTGCAATCCTACTGGAAGGAAGATAAAGGTTACCAGGAACAATGATAAGGAATTTAGACTGATATGGACGATATTTATTGAGCTACACAGAAGTAAAAATCTCTCAGTATGGTGTTGGACTGCTAGGCATAATGCATAATTCTTGGCACTGGATTTCCTAATGGTATCCTGTGATGATCCATCCCATACAGCTTGAATATTCTCACACAGTTCCTGCAGATTTTGCTGTAGGGGTGGAGGTGGAGTTGCACCAGGCCTTCTTTGATGTGTGACATCAAACCGTTCGCCTTGGCAATGACCACGGTGCCTCCACACACGGATTAATTTGTCATCTCCACCAAGACAAAAGTGGGACCCATCACTGAAGATGACCCGCAGCTGTTGATGATTGCCTGGCAGGACACCATTGCAGTTTTTAGTGATGCTGACATGGTGTTAAGTGGTGATAACGGTCTACATCTACGTAGTCCTGTATCAACAGCCATCTGCCAATGATGCTGGCACTCACAGGATGATTCATGGAGATATCACTGCTCACTGAATGTTCGCAATCGTGTTGGGTTAGTCAGGTGCAGCGATAAGCCCGATCTTTGCCAACGTCACATGCATGTCTCACAATGTCAAAACTACTCCCCTAGTTTTATTCTTGTCCATTGATTCCTTCTGGGTGCAACCTTCTGTGCAACTATTCTTTTGATGATGAGTTTAGTGTATTAAATGATCAAGGCCAGTGGAGGTTGCAACAGTGCCAACTTAACTACATAATACAGGCAATATCACATATTAACATACATACATAATACCTAACACAGTAAAATAGTACAGTATAATAAAGACATAACTGTTATCATGAAATACAATTTTTTGGAATTAATGCAAATCATACCTAACTTTCCTGGTCTGCACTCCCTCCCCACAGTTCTCCTTCAGATCCACATTGCTGACCTTCCACACACTCCAAGGTTCAGCCACCCAAATATACTGGCCACAGTCACTTTGACATGGTACAACCTCATACACCTGTTAAAATAGCACATGAATTTGATTACGCAGTGGTCGACCAGTGAGACGTCTATGTTTAACACTGCCAAAGCAAGTAGCTTTTCTTTAAAAGTGTGCATTGCCCACCTGAGCCTACGGTGTGAGATCCATGACCAGAAGATGAATAGAGGGGAAAAAAAGGAGATCGTTAACAAAGATCACCTCAATGGCCAGACCCATCTCAGTGGCACAATTCATTTACTCATTTAATGAGATTGGCTGTGAGATCTCTTGTACTAAATAAGACATTAAATAAACATGTTCTATAATTAATGTTTAATGTTTGTGTCAATTAAACATGATACATACATAATAGTACATCCCTTGCTGTGCATTAAACATGAATAGAATTCTGTTTGATTCTGTAATTAAATATTCATGATACCTTGTTAATGTAATTAAATATTAAAATGGACCAAGGACCTTCCTCCCAGGTGGTGAACAAACGCAGGTAAGTTCAAAGTCACCAGTTCACCTGATTAACGTGATCCAGTTTGGGACATGGTCGACCACCGTTGTAGGGCTTCTCTCTAAGCCACTTGGAGCGCACCTTGACCCCGCTTCCACAGGACTTGCTGCAGCGTGACCAGTTTGACCATTCACTGAGTTTGCAATCAGATGGACAGGGAATGATACAGGCTTCTTCAATGTAACCTACAAAAGCAGATGAGGTGAGTTAAAACATCTCAGATAAAACAGCAAGAGAGCCAATTTGTAGCTTCTTTGCCTGAAATAACAAAACAGATCATGTACTTCAGTTCTAGGACACCAGCTACTTTCATAAAGCTGTTATGCAAGCCACTCGCTGGTGACTGTACAGCTTTTTTACTTGTTCTGTTTCTGTATTTGTTGTATTCTGGGCTGAGATGTCTTATGTCTTCTCTCTTTACTGTCACTGTCGTCAGCATAAGTGTCAAGTCAACAAAAATAAATATACATAAATATGGCTTGCATATTTGCAACATAGGCTTGAGGAACTCTTCTAAAATAGTACTTTCCAGCCTCTCTTTGTGCTTCATAATCAAACAGGCTATTTTTGATTCTGTGCTACACGCCCACACACACACACACACACTAGGCATACATACATGTGTTTGTGTGTGTATATATATATATATATATATATATATATATATATATATATATATATATACACACACACAAACACATGTATGTATGCCTAGTATTGCCCCTATTACTCAAAAATGCAGAATAACTTCAGTGTAAATGGGTGGGGCTTAACTTATGTAGGCTAAAATGGTGTATATATGTAAGTGCTCTGCTTTTTCATGACAGATAAATATAACAAAAATGGAGAAATATTGAAAACGACACTTCAGAAGTAAGGGAAGTAGCAGAACATTGTTGATTCTTTTTGGTGACTTAAGATTTAAACCACATTATTCCAGGTAGTTGCTATTGTGATACTACAAAGTTATAGAGCATTCCAGCTTGTTGTTTAAGTGTTGCTTGGTGGCTACAGAGGTGCTATAAATGATGAGACCACTCACTGGTTGGAATATGGATGGAGATGCTCGTAACACTTTATGTGGTATCCGTTTACGGAATAGGTTTAATCAGCTTGCTGGCAATGACGTGAACAGAAAAGCATTGATGATATTGTGGGGCTCGCATGAAGCCTCACAGCAAGAAAGCTGGGTTTGATTCCAGGATGGGGCATCCAGTGTTCTTTCTGTGTGGCGTATGTTATCCCTGTGTCTGTGTGGGTTGCCTCCAGGTGTTCCGGTTTCGTCCCTCAGTCCAAAGACATGCTGTCAGGGTAAGTGGATATGCTAAACTGCCCCCTAAATGTGTATGTGTGTGTGGATCTCCTACATTGAACCAGCAGCCTGTCCAGGGTGGTTCCTGCCCAATAAGTGCTGGCATAAGGATAAGCAGATTAGAGGATGAATTAAGCGAATGTATATTTACATATATTGACTGTGGAGTTAATGCTGGATATTTAAACATGCATTTTCTATATTTTCTATAATATACTTTTATTTCCAAGATGGGTTTTCAATGACATGAGCCTTTTCAAGTATTCCTGAGACAGGATTTTGAGAGGAATTCTTTAGTCACTACATCTTTAGACACTACATTGTGGCTAAGGGACTTAAAAGAGCTTAAGTTTTAATCTTTGCTTCTAGGAAAAAAGCAATCTTCCACTAATAAGGATGAGAAAGACATATTAGAATTCAGAGATTGATCTTTCTCATGCTTCTCAGTATCATCACTCTTATCTGGATTAAGCAATTACAGATCATATTCAGCCTTTCCGCAGGGCATGGGAAATGTCTCAGGCATGTAAGTAACCATGGTGATGGTTTAAGATAAAGTCAATATAGTTCAACCCATCGCTGCTACTTTCACGCCTTGCAGTTTTAGCGCGCTCATCTTCTTTGAAGAACGCCTTTTGAAAGTACAAAACATAATAAGATCTGCAAACAGAATTGATCAACTTTCTTTGGGGGAAATTCTACATTATTGAATTTCATATCAGCATTAGGATGATTCTGAAGTCTGCAAGCACAGATTACTGCTTGCCTAAAGGTTTTCTTTCATAGACTGTAAAGCTCCACAAATTCGACCCCCTGCAGACAGCCTGAGGCAGCATGTCAGTCCAGCTCGTGAAATGGCAGCAGTGCTTCACGTGGTGAAGACTGTGGGTTCTGACTGGAGTGATGAGGTAGATAGAGCAGCTTAGATGATACACCGAGAGACAGAAAAAGAGGGGGGAAGGGAAAAAAGAAGAGCTGTCTCCAGCAGCACGACTCCAGGCTCAGGATGCTGAGTCTCTGAACCTCTCACAGGTTTCACGCTGGGATTACACCATCCAGATGAGAGCGGAGAAATCAAACCTGACTGTGACTCATAAAAAGAAGGAGACTTAACGTCACCGGTATCCGCCATCTCCCCCAAAACCCCATCAGATTGCTCAGTCATCCACTAGGCTTTGAGGCAGCCCCATGTATTTCCATAGTACAATCTTAGATACCCAAACACTGATTCCCAATTCTCTTTCCTGGGATACACACTGCATATAGCAGAATGGTAATTTGGCTCAGTTGGAGACGCCTTGACAGATTTAGGCTGTGAATGATGCAGCAGGGCTCTCGCTTTTCACATTGATTCGCTTCTATTGAATTTCCCATCAGTGGATACTAAGCGCACACAATGAGGCAAGTGCTTTCCTGTCTCCCATTGAGATGGACCAAATGAAGGAAATTGATCATGGAGAGTATGCACAAATTGGTCTAGCAATGTTTTTGTTTGCTAAAGCATAATGGGGGAAAATGGGTAGCCAATAAGAATCAGTTCTGAGGAACTTTGTCTGATTGCCTGAATTCTAGTATTAACTGCATTTCTCAGCTGTGACAAAGCCAAGACCAAAAGTACAGGAAGTTGACACTCTGGTCATACTTTATTAAGAGGAAACATTTGTAAGGCTACCTGGCAACTACAGCATTATATGATGACATACATAAATACTCATTAGGGCTACGATAATAAGGTATAGACCAGCTATAGGCCACTCCAGAATAGTGTGCTGTGTTGCTTCATGCAGTGCCCAAAAATAAGAAAATGCTGCTTTAATGGAGGAACGCACAACACTACATTGACACAGCGCATCGACATGTACCGGCACTCAGCACCATGCAGGATTAGTTTAAATTAAAGCCATATGAAGACCACAGAAAGCCACAGTAGATCACATGGAGCTTGAAATTTGCACACAGGAGGGCAGCCGGTCTTTTACTTAAACTGACATATGCTAATTGGGGCTATCTAGGTCTTTTTCAGATAGTAGCCAGGTCTTTTTCAGCTGGACAACTGCCAGTTTATGAAGAGGTAGTACACTGATGACAAGCGTGATAAGTGAACTGGAATGCTTTGTTTTATTAAGTTTATTTGAGTGTAAATAAACTTAAAACTAGCAGTTTATGGCTCTCCCTGTCAGAATTTTGTAGCACCACTCTGATACATGACACTACATGAAGAAACGCAATGGTGTGCAGTGGAATTAAAGCTTGTAACTCTGAAGGTTTTCCTTTCCTTTTTGACCAGGAAAAACTAATTAAATGCCCCTTTACTTGAATGCTATAGCTAGAGATATTTAATTGCTTTGTTCCAAGTTGATTTTTTTATATTTTGTAACCTGTAGTGGATGTAAGCATTCAGTAAGAATATCTATATATCTCACCATGACTGTTGCACCGGGAGGTCTCCACTAGCCGGTTGTCCTGATCGTAGCATACCATGGCCTGGTATCGGTAACCCTGACCACACTCCTTAATATCTCCTTGCACTTTCATTCCCAGAAGGCCCTCCACACGGCCTCCCTCAGGCAGGATGCAGTCGGACCAGTTCCCCACCGGCTGCGCATTATACTTATTGCAGGGACAATACTGAGTCTCGCTCAGTGGGTACAGCTGAGTGTTCTTGCAGTGGTCTCGCTTCTTGCTTTTACCTTAGGGCATGAAAAGCACACACAACACAGTTTAGAGCTCTGCTAGGGAACAGCCCCAAGGACATACATCATCCATAGTCAGAGTGGATTCAAATGTAAATGAAAATAGACTTGTATTTAGGTTCAGTTAAGCTCACTGGAAACGAGCTGCAGCATTCTGCGTTCCCTGCTAAAACACTCCTTCAGATCTGCTGACCATGGGTAAATAGATTTATCCAGTCCAAACCAAAGGCACACAGGCCTAATCCTGTGTAATCCTGTTGCAAAGTTTTGTGATTCAAGGACATCTCTCAAAGGATGGTTACAACTTGTACACAGATTACAATTACCCCCTCTCAGCTTTGCAGTAAGCACTTTAACTAGACAGTTAGTGACAGTTGTAGCAAATGTTTAAGCTACTTTCAGCTGGTGATCAAACACATAGGCTATTTGGCTTTGGCTTTAGGAAGATCTAGTACTGTCCGCAGGGTTCCTCTCACCGGAACCATTTAAAAGCACCAATGTCTCAATTGGCTTTAAATGAATCAAAAGAAGGAGTCAGAATATAGTGCAACTGGTCGTTGAAAATCCCTAAGGTTTACCATTGGAAATGTGGAGAATCATCTTTTAGTTACCATCCTTCTAAACAATGGAACACATAACCCTTGGCAGTTAGACAGTACAGTCAAGTTCTGTTCAAACATTTAAGTTAAAAATAAATAAATAAAATAAAATAAATAAATAAATAAATAAATAAATATATATATATATATAAAAAAAATATGTATATATATATATATATATATATATATATATATATATATATTATATATATTGTTATACAACAATCAAGACAGAGCAGCATATAAAACCTGTAAAAATGATGCACAGAAGATATTCTAATTAAACTCAAAGATATTTAAAGCTGTATGATAGATGCAGTGGCCTGACCCAGTGAGAAAAATGGGCCGCATGTGTTAAAAAATATGTGCTGCTCACCCACAAGTGCCCTTCTGCGAGTTCGCACACCCACGCAGTCAGCTGCACAGGATGAGAACTTGGACCAGCTGGTCAGCTGGCAGTCATCCTGACACGGGAGCTGACATGCCTGAGTGAGGGAGGGCATAGGACCAGCCAGCTTTAGACAGACCCCAATGTCAACCTGCCCACCGTCCTGTTTCCTGCAGGACACCGCTTCAAAGAGAGAGAGAGAAAAAGAAGAAAGGAGTATTAATAATAGGGTCTTCTAGTCCCGCAGAAAAGACCCAATTGTGGCTGTAAAATAAAAAAATGCATGTCTGTAAATCTTTTTAACTCTGATTTAATACTTTTATTTTAATGGTTTTGTTTGGAATCTTTTTTGTTAAATACATCCAAGTGAGCACTCCCAATGGTTAGAACTTTAGGAGCCAGACTAAAGGCTGCATACAATAGATCAACTACCAGCTACCATAATTACAAAGCGACAGTGAATCATGCTTTAATGTGGGCCGGGATCAACCAAGAAGACCCAAGCAAATGAACACAAAAAGAATGAGCTGAGCTGAAAGGGACTCAGTGCACGTATGTATTCAGCTTAAGCCTTGTTGACCCCTTTGTTTGGCCTTTCTGTGCAGAAGATGCACCACCAGCATAGCAGTAGCCTCGTTGCCATCTGCCATGTTTGTTTAAATCTATAGTTATATTAGACTGAAGGAAATCCTGTTATGCAGCAGTTCATATGGAACAGTACACTAACACATTACACTTACTGAGTTACTGTACACCAACACACTACTTACAGTACACTAACACATTACACTTACTGAGTTACTGTACACCAACACACTACTTACAGTACACTAACACATTACACTTACTGAGTTACTGTACACCAACACACTACTTACAGTACACTAACACACTACACTTACTGAGTTACTGTACACTAACACACTACTTACAGTACACTAACACATTACACTTACTGAGTTACTGTACACCAACACACTACTTACAGTACACTAACACACTACACTTACTGAGTTACTGTACACCAACACGCTACTTACAGTACACTAACACATTACACTTACTGAGTTACTGTACACTAACACACTACTTACAGTACACTAACACACTACACTTACTGAGTTACTGTACACTAACACACTACTTACAGTACACTAACACACTACACTTACTGAGTTACTGTACACTAACACACTACTTACAGTACACTAACACACTACACTTACTGAGTTACTGTACACCAACACGCTACTTACAGTACACTAACACATTACACTTACTGAGTTACTGTACACTAACACACTACACTTACTGAGTTACTGTACACTAACACACTACACTTACTGAGTTACTGTACACCAACACACTACTTACAGTACACTAACACACTACACTTACTGAGTTACTGTACACCAACACACTACTTACAGTACACTAACACATTACACTTACTGAGTTACTGTACACTAACACACTACTTACAGTACACTAACACATTACACTTACTGAGTTACTGTACACCAACACACTACTTACAGTATACCAACGCATTACACTTACTGAGTTAATGTACACCAACACGCTACTTACAGTACACTAACTCATTACATTTGCTGAGTTACTGTACACTAACACACTACACTTACTGAGTTACTGTACACCAACACACTACTTACAGTATACCAACGCATTACACTTGCTTAGTTAATGTACATCAGCACGCTACTTACAGTACACTAACTCATTACATTTGCTGAGTTACTGAACACCAACACACTATTTACAGTACACTAACACATTACATTTGCTGAGTTACTGAACACCACTAAAAGTAAGATACAAAGGCTAACAGTTCTCAGAAACATAGAAAATGGCAAAATGCCTCAAAATCCAAATATACAAGACAGAGAAAAGAAGCTATCCGCCAGCATCCTCACTGCTTTAGCTGTACATAGGTACATCCTGACACATCCTGAAACACTCTCTCACTGGTCCATGTATATTGAATAAAACTAACTACCAAGTGATGGATTAGCATGAGGGTGGTGTAATGCTTACTGAGTGGCTGAGTTGAACGGATTCAGACCTGTATGAGTGAGAGAGGGTAAAAGGCCTTGGTTTCGGATTGCCTCTCCATGTCTGTGTTTAGCAGGATACCATTACAGGTAATGAGGTCTAATGCAGAGAGAGCTGCTAAAAGATGACCGTCTTATGATCTGATCCGGAGTAATGCCTCTTTTTTATGGGCTGCTAATAGAAGTCTGAGAGCAGATGTGCAGATAGCCTCTTAAGCCTTACTCTCTTTGTCTGCTGCTTTTCTTTTATTAGCACTGCAGAGTTTGGTACTTTCACTTATGCCCTATTTGGCTCCTTTACGGTCTCTAACGAGCACTTTAACTCTTAACACTTTTGTAATTAATTAGATTAAACAACAGATCTTCCTGTCTTCTCTGCTAAGATGCCACACACTGCTGCAGAGTGAACCTGAACAGTCAAGTTGTTCTTCTCTTCAAGATGACAAAGATAAACAGAAAACCAAACAGTTTGGAGGGGACATGTTCCTGTCAGTCACTCATCATCAAAAGAATAGTTGCACAAATAAGTGGACACAACGAAACAACTGAAAGGAATAAAACTTAGTGAGTAGGTTTGACCTTGCAAGCGGAAATGATACACGGTTCACACCTGGCCACTTATGTGATGTAAGCAAGCACGGGCCTCATCACTATACCTGACTGATCTAACAGCCATCATTGTGGACATTCAGCAAGCAGTGATACCCTCCATGAGTCACCCTGTTAGTGCCAGCACCATTGGCAGTGACTGCACTACACAGGACTACATGCACACTACCACCGTTACTGTGACTGCTCTTAACACCAGATCAATGTTGCCAAAGACTACAGTGGTGCCAGACTGCCATGAAGTGAATCCATGTGTAGACGCACTGTGGTCAGCTCCAAGATGCACGGTTTGTTGTCATGTGTCACATGACCTTTAGGCCAAGCCTTACTCTACCTCCACCTGTACTGCAAAATCTGCAGGAACTGTGAGAATATTCAAGCTGGGATGGATTATCAGAGGAGACCATTAGGAATCTCTACAACTCCATGCTTAAACATCTGGAATGTTGTGTTAGCAACCACGTTGGCCTGACACCATACTAAGAGACACTACTTCTGTATGTGTACTTCAATAAATATTCCCCATATCAGTCTAAATGTTTAATCATCATTTATTGCTCCTAGTAACCTTTATCTTTCTTCCCAGTAGCTCTGCAATCCCGCTACTCTTTTGATGATGAGCGCATTTTACAGCAAGTCTGTTTACCTCAGTTTTAAAATGCTGGACTTGTGCACTCTTCCCTAGCCAAAAATGCTCAGTGGTCAACTGAGCCGGCATATGGCGAGTGTGTTTGGGTCTGAATCTTCCTCTGAGTTTTTATCAGTATGTGTTTGAGCCTGAGGCTGAGCTTTCCACTGCATCTGAGAGGTTCCTTAACCTCTTGCCATGCGTTCTCCTTTAGATCCTGTAGCATTTACACAGAGATTAATGTTGCATGCAGAAGAGCCCAGGGTAGCACTTTGATGCTAACTAACTTTTCCTCCCTCTGAGATATCATCAGAAGTGGTGGGAGATGGTGTTCGAATCATCTCCGATCCCACACACTTCCCCGCCGAGGTGTGGGCTCATTTATACAGATTCTAAACACACCTAACCACACCAGCACATCTCGGGAAGCTCTGAAGAGGTTTGTTTTGTAGTGGTTGTGGGTGGTTCCAGATCTCTTTATGCGTTTGTCTTTGCCAGATCATGCTGCCCTCTTTAAGCAGGCTTTTAGCCTTACTTAAAAGCCTCCTAGCACCAACTGGATTCACTCTGATAAGATCCTTAATGTTGCAGAAAACACGTTTCTAGCAGATGGAAAGTTCATGTTTCAGTGTACCATGAAAACATTTGAACCTAGTGGTACTTAAGGACAGCAGCATCGTAACAGCTTACCCTACAGCTGTGGTTTTCTTCATGACGTCGTCATTGATTAGCCAGTGTTGATTTGACTTCAAACATATAACTGTCACCTCTAAAAAATCTGAGGTTGTACAACCTAGACAGTGAGCCAGAGCTTCTTTTGAGCCTGGGCATGTGATGTTAATATGTAAAGGCATATGACGAGGTCCAATAATTATAACCCAACGCCTCTGGCCTTTAGAGTATTATTGAAGGTGACTTGCAGCAGTGCAGACTCACCATATAACTTCCTTCTTTTTCAATTACGCACATATAGTGGTCAGTTTATAAGGTGCATCTACCTTCAACAACAGTCAGTGGCCAATCCAACAAAAACATCAACCATAATAGTATACCACCACATCACTGTCACTCTTGTGTGGAGAACAGTCTGTCAACCAAGCATATCATCTTACGGTTCCACTCCGCCTTAAGGTGCTGATTCTTTGTACCTCTAGCCTGAAGTCCTGGTCCACATGTCTCCTGAGCTCCAGGGCTGTCTTGCCGAATGGACCATGGCACCAACTGACACCGGCGCCATTTATGAGTCTTCCACCTTCACCGCAAAGATAATGCATAGTGCAATCAGTCAAATGAATTCTAAAATTATGCATACATACATAATGCACTGGATTGATGTATTGTGACATAACTGTGTATTGTGTCGTTGATATACATTTGGATGTGTGCGCATGTGCTTTACTAGAATAAGCTGCTAAAATAGGCCTGTGTTTTCTAGCTGTCTGTTTCTGGGATGCATTATACCAGCATGTTCACTGGTGTTTGTTTATGCTTACCGTCAATGGGAACCCAGTGGGTATTGTTAACACCTTCACCTTCACACTAGCTTTTTATGCCTAACCACTAAGCCTGCTGTGTTGAAAACACGCTAAGCTAATGAACGAGCAATTGTTTTCCACAGTGCTTCCTTGCCATGCTTCACTGATACCAAAACATCTTCTGTGTTGTGCTCACCTGTAGCCAGGGCAGACAGAAGGTGCCTCACACTCCTTCTCCTGGAAGAGAACTTCCGGACAATCCTGACCTCCATTGGCTGGCAGCTGAATGATGATACGCTTCCTTGATTGCTTCTTCTTTGTGGCTCCACCTTAAAAATAATAGAAACCAGAAACCCAATCTAAAGTCAGTGACCTTTCTCCATTACATATGATACTTTAATGTTTATTAATTATAAGTTATTATAAGTCAATATAATGTATATTATTACGATTTGTATATTTCACATCATATAAACTCACTGAGCACTCCAGGTACACTTGTTAGGTACTTGTACCTAATACTTGAGAGCATTCCTGAGTTTCCTTCTGCTAGTATCATCGATTCCGTCCACACAGCAGCACAAATTGTGCAGAACTGTGGCATAACTTCACCAGCACATTAATCGTGTTAACTGGCTAACTACACAGGAGAGCTCCTAGCCTTTATGTCCAATGAAATGTGCGGAGTGGATGTGGATAATTTGCTAATTTGGCCCTGTCACTATAAGCACTGTAATCAAGCCAGAAGAGAGTGCTCCACTGGGTTGATTTCAAGACCGAACTAGCTGAGGCTGAAGAGGAAAGTGCTGAAATTACTTTTCACTTTAAGCTAATATTATAAAAGAGAGAAGCAGCTTGGGGAACAAAATACTTCAAAATAAATGAATACATAAAGCCTTTTTAGTACACTATGCCTACGCCTCCAACTCCACAGAAGAGCTTACAAACAGCAGACAATAACTAGCAAGGCTTTAAACATATAACAACAGGATGTGTCTTAACACTTCAAATGCTTGGATCTACATAAAGCCCACTTTGAATAGGAAACTCGACAGGAGAAGACGTCGGTGAGTAGACTTGAAAGGATTCCTCCAGCAGATGTTTCCATGAAACGCGTTGTGTCGATACTCCGCACAGATCACTCCTGGGATGCCGATCACACGTAATAAGCATGTTAACAAGCGTCTGGAGTCCTGGAGCAGCTTGCCTCATGCGGCAAATTACGCCCCAAATCGGCCTCCACTTCGCTTATTAGAGCATTTGTTCTGTTTTCTTACGTGTCAAGGGGTTGCCAGGCAACTATCTATATTTAAAGTAGCGATAGACTGTCGGTACGAGGAGCAGCACGCCGATTTAAGCGCTTTGTGAATCCACAGATAGCTGCTAATTATTAATTTGTTGGGTTTAATATGTTTTCAATGTCTCCGCTGATTGTTATTCATGAGCGCAATCTTAATGACAATGCAGCCATTTCCTTGATAGCGTCTGTAATCTCCGCACAATGAGCAGCGAAAGGCTCAGCACGGCCACAATCAGTGGAAACGTCAAAGGGCTTCATTAAGACTGGCCTGGATGGCAGGCGAACCCTGAGACTGCAGTAGAACTCAGAATATGGCTTAGGAACACCAGGCCACTGGTTACCTCTAAGGGTTGAAGCATGCGCAGTATGAAGTAAGGATGTACCGGTTTGACAGGTGGTGGGACAAGGGGTCCAGTCACTGTACGGGGTGACAATGCAGTCTCTCTTACATGGCAGCAGACACGGCCTCACGGTCTCTGGACGCAGACTTTCTGGACACCTACGCACAAACACACATGCAGATACAGTCATATGCAAAGGTTTGAGCACTGCTATGTTTTGTTGATTTAGAGGTGTTTGTTGGTGTTTGGGATTTGTGGTAAGGAATGCCTATTCTGCACAATTAGGATGGAATGCTTAGAAAGGTTTCTGGGAACACTCTGCTTGAAGGCCGGGAACACAGGGACATGTGTGAGTACTACATAATGCATTTAAAAAGCAGGTAAAGCGACTGTAGTTTTCTGCAGTGTTAAGCTCTCTTTTACATTGTGTGCAAACTGCAAGCCATTTATTATGCAAATAGAGTATCAGTTTTAAAGCTCACTGTACAAAACATTAATCATTTTGCGTATATTAGGTGGTCGTAACTAGAAGCTCTTGGCTATGTCGCTGCAAGAGAATGATGGGGCTATAAATACCTGTGTGAGTGACAAGATTCATAGTTTGAGAAGAGGTGGTACAGTGCAGTGAATGGAATTTGTGGAAAACGGTCCAAAGCAGATGTTAATGATTGGCTAAAAGTAATGATTACATTTGGGTGTGCCAAAGACCATAGTGTTAAGGAAGTAGCTGAATCTGCAGGTGTGTGGAAGCTTACGATCATACAGGTCTACCAGCAGTGGCTAAAATCCCAGTCTACAGAATTGTCCTTGGGAAGGCATCCACCAAATCTATCAAAAGTGGCTGAACACTGATGTGATCTACATTCAGACACTTGTCCAGTCTATGGCAAATCACAGCTGTTATTCATTCTTGTGGTGATATGACATGCTATTATTATACACACCTACTATGACAATTGGCATAAACCTAAATAAACATTTATAAAGAATTATTCCACCAACCACAACATAAATGTTGATTATGATGCTATTTGACCTCAGGAAGAAACCTCATATAACCTTATATATGTCTATGCAGGTTTATAGAGGATTTTTATGTAGCCTTAGTAAAGCTGCCACTACGTGAATGCGATGTCATGTACAGCTTCTTATGCCTTGAGTAATTACTGTCATAAGCTGTCTTTAATATTCAGGTTTTTCTTTATAAATGCATCATTCAGTGCTTATACACTGTGTTACACATATGTTCACACATAAATACCCTGTCTATGATTTCTTGGTTATAGTTAAGGACTTTCTGAAAGATGTTCATAGATAGAGAATGTGAATATGAATGTGTTTATATAAGTGCAGTTGGTAAAGGCCAGTGCTAGAATAACCCCAGGTAGAAAGTGGGGCTTATTTCCATAGCCAGCATGGGGTCAACACAGAGGCTCACTGTTCCGCAGCCACTGACACAATCATTCTGCTATTAAGCTGAATAAATAAATAGATAACTCCTTCTCCCAGCAGACAGCTCCAGGCGACGACCAGACCCAGATGCTTAAAACAACAGCCTGGCAGCTCATCCTTTCGCTGGCACAGTCTGCTAGTAAAATCTATCATGCTCTAGACAGATACAAACAGCCTGGCACACGCAAAGAATGGAGTTCATTAACTGATAGAAATGCTATAGATCAGCGCTGGATGTAAGTTATTGTTTAACAATGGGGGGGTAGGCATATGAAGCAGGACAGAACAGCAGCAGTACGGTGCAGTACTTCAATAAGTAACTGGCAGAAGTGTTGACAGAGCATTTATTTAGATTTCTATTGTTTGATATACTGTATATAAGAAATAGTATGAATCCATGTCCTTTTATACATGACTGTTCAATGTATTCAGGTTTTTGCATTTTCCTCTTTGGTGTAAATTTAGCAAAAAAAAGAAAAACACAAAAATAATTTTCAAAAAAATCTCAATTTTACATAAAGAAGGGTTTACAGTTTGATTAGATGGAAAGGTTGGCAAAGGGGAACTGCAAAAAAGGGTTATGGAAACATTCATTAATTCATTTTCTGAGTCACTTGGGCCATGGGAGTGGAGCCAGTCCTAGCTCTCACTGGGCAGAAGGCAGGAAGCATCCTAGACAGGGTGCCAGTCCATCAGAGGGCAGATACACAGACACACATATTCACACTCACACCTGGGGCAATTTAGCATCTCCAGTTCACCTCACTGCATGTCTTTGGACTCTGGGAGGAAACCAGATAACTCAGACATAGGGTGAAAATGCAAACTCCTCAGGAGGAAGGACCCTGGGGAATCGAACCCAGACCCTTTTTGCTGGGAGACAACAGCGCTACCCCCTGGACCACTGTGCCACCCCAGGTTGTGAAAACAGATAATGTGGCTCCAGCTAGTGCTAACACACAGGTAGCCTATATACACCAAGCATTAACATTCAATTGGCCCATGTTTAGATTTCACTTGGCTCCATGAAGTGCCTTGCACTGACAAGTGCTTTGCATCTGGCTCTGGATTTACTTTGGCCAGATCACAATTACACTTTTCACTTAAATGTGTTCCTGGGATGACCAGGTGACCACATATCTTAACACATACGGTGTTTGTAGTCCATTTGACTTTCATATGCCTTTTTTCAGTCCATTACAACTTGAGTAGATACGCTTCGATTGGACACGTTCATCGGCCAGGAGACAACTCCAGACTCACATATCCTTCATCTCTCATTTACTGTATATCCCTTTACATGCTAGTCAGCACTCAGACAGTGTATTTTTGCTCACATAACTGCTTGCAGACATCTTAAAAAAACCTTTGTTTACATTTGTGTTAAATGTGGTCAAGATCCGTATCTGACCACCTCCAAACATGCTCCGAGTGGTCTGATCGTAATAAAAAGTTTTTACTGCACTGGGAAAATTTGCTTTTAGCTGCAGTGCACCAGCAAGCTGGAGGTCACTACAAACCCCTTCTTCACTCACTGGTGTCACTTGACCATTTTAAACTTTGTATCTCTAACCATCTCTACCATCTCTATTATTATTATTATTATTATTATTATTATTATTATTAGTAGTAGTAGTAGTAGTAGTAGTAGTAGTAGTAATAGTAGTAGTAATAGTAGTAGTAGTAGTAGTAATAGTAGTAGTAGTAGTAGTAGTAGTAGTAGTAGTAATAGTAGTAGTAATAGTAGTAGTAGTAGTAGTAGTAGTAGTTGTTGTTGTTGTTGTTGTTGTTGTAGGTTTTATTACTTTTTATGTACCATTATTTTTTATGTTTATGTTAATTGTTTCTGTACCATTTTTTGTTTTTTATTTTGTTTTTTAATCATTATTGTTTTTCTCTTATATCTATTCTTTTCAGTTATTTTACTCCCTCAGTTTTATTATTAATTATATATATTTTTTTGCTTTCCTGTTTTCTAATTTCTTTGTAAGATTTTATAATTAGGTTTTTGGTCATAGCTTAACTTCTTTGCTATAGCTTTAATTATAAATGTCACACCTCCTGGTGCTCCCCTGCTCTTGTTGTGCCTCCAAACTACAACTCCCAGGACTCATTGATGTATGCCATCACTATCACATATCCCACAACCACCAATAAGGACCAATCTCCCCTGAATGCTAATGACTCTCCCCTGTTGTCCATTTGCTTGGTGCTTATATAGCTGTTTGTTTCACACCTGCCATTGCAAGGTATTGCTGAGACTCTTTTTGCACACTAAGCATTGTTTACAGTCTTCTTTTTTCCTGTTAAATGACCTGATTCTGTTTTTTGACCCTGTCTTTTGACATGCCTGTCTTATCTTCACAGTTTTGACTTGGCCTGTTTTTTTACTACCCTTCTGGATTATGCCTTTGTGATTCGCAAATGTCTGGTGTGTTTGCCCACCATTTCAATAAATGTATATTTAGTGTTTTCAGAATCTTCTTTTTTTTATAATGTTGGGCTATAATGTAAATGTGGGTCACCCGGAATGTACTCTCATTTTAAATGATTGATTGATTTATTGATTGATTGATTGACAGCCCAAAGAACACCTTTTTGTTTTCAGATTTATAACTACTTTATGACCATCAACATTACATGTAAACATTTAGAGAACATAAGTAGGGTCACTGGTCACTTCAGACAGTGATTAAAATTGGAGACAACTACTAGACGGTATCACAACAATTTAGACAAATCGGTGTCAGTGACCACCATTTTACACCAATGCAAGCAGAATGACCATCTAAATTTATTTTAATTCCACAGAAATTGTTAGAACACCAATGTTCAGATTCAAGTGTCTCTAACCTCTTTGCAGTTAATTGCTTAAATACATCTGCAGTAGTTTTTGAACAAGAACTAAACATGACAACTGTATCTAAGATCAGCTAATTCAGAACACAAAACAAAAGACTGACAATGAACAGTACTGCATCTTACTTCTTGGGTGGCACTTGGCCCACGTTGACTCGTACACAGATGACTTTGCGGGTCTGCATGCCCACAGAGCAGGAAGCCTCAGTTCCACTGCGGCTGAGGGAGCCATTAGCCGAGGGGACAGAGGTGTCCTCTATGCACTGGCCCCACGGACCTGTCTGCCAGTGGTACACAGTGCAGGGGTGCTCATTACAGCTTCGGACCTCTTGTAGGGCACTGCTGTTGGGACACTGGACCCCACCTGGACAGGAAGAGCACAACTGCATTAGACTACATTTGACTCTGAGTGCCATTTGTAACAAAATGCCCCAGCCTTCTGTATCTATGGCCAAGGATCCATAAAAATGGAAGCCTACTTTAGCTGTAACAAAACCTCATAACTTAGACATGCCAACTTTAAAGGGCAAAGGAAAACATATGCTTGACTTATATTGTAAATTAATATAAAGCGATTTGGAAATGTTCACTCTAGGTTAAAAACAGCTGATGTTTTTTATTATATAAAACTATATGTATATATATATATATATATATATATATATATATATATATATATATATATATATATATATATATATATTGTCAGGAGGTTTTGTCACAACAGTAACTATGTAGTACATATATTTCCTTCATATACAGTGCTGTACAAAGGTCACCCTAAAGATTTTATTAACTTGCTCATTGCAATAGGTAGGGTTGATAATGTCTACTTAACTGCCGTATGATTATGTGGGGTAAATGAACAGTGGACCTTTGCACAGCATTGAATTTCAACGTCTGAGGCTTGAAATGTACCATAATTCCAAACTGAAGTAGGAACAATAGAGGCAGTGGCCTAATGTTAGCAAGCTAATCCACAGAAACAAAGCCGCACTAGCTTCCTAGCAGAACACGAAACATGTCATGTTTGAATGTTTTGTGTCTCATATGAAATGATGCCACTGATGACTCACAGCCTACTGCAGAGACAGCACCGAATCGCACATCTAACCGCGAACTGGGAAGAAAGTGCTTCTAATGAGCTCGGACCAGATCGGGTTAGAATAGCAACAAGCTGATTAGCTTACTAAGCCTTCACACAAAACCCCCCTCAGTGTTTGTTAACAGGCATTACCCATGATAAGGACCATTTATTTTTCATCGGATACCACAAGGCAGCTGTTGCTTTGTTCTTGCAGAGGGATTTTTTTTTACTGGGCTTTTGTCCTTTGATGACTCAGATGTGAACTAGAAAGTCTGTTTAAGCAGTATTTGTTCATTTGCTAATCTCTGTGTTTGGAGTGTTTAGTTCCTTCTTTGGCAAGCTGTTTGCTATCGCCTGTAGAATAAATAAAATGAACCTATCCTCCCCTTAACACGCCCTTCCCCACAGAGCATGATGAAGATGATGAAACTAGCACACCTTTAACGAAACCGTAAAGAGTCCTGCAAGTGAGGACCCAGGTGGGCCATAAGTGACCCCTGACTGTTACTGCTTGTCATTAGCAGTTGCAGTCTCCCGGTCAAAGGAACCCCACTGAGGGGTCAGCTATTGGCTCTGTGGTGGGCATTGACCGCAGCGTAATCAATGCTAGAGTGGGGAAAAATGGATGGACTATACATTAAGAGGTTCTTCTTCTTCCGGGACACCTGGAAATAACAAATAATTGACTTATCCTTTGTAGCGGTGCTGGATAATGACCTTCTACAGGTCATTTATTAAGAGGTTATCGACCATTAACACATCCCTCATTAGACGCGTGAAGACTGCACCTTTGCGAAGACTGCTAAGCATAACATATTTAGAAGAACCCAGACAGAAAGGTCTAGGAAACTCATTTGCAGCATGGAAAACACTTCAGAACCTCTAAAGCATCTTCTGCTGTATTACAGCTAGCTAATGGACCCTTCCGGGAAAGCACACAGTGTTTCACATGAGGATTAACATGAACCCTGCCCTCTATTATTTACTGACCTGCTACTTGGACGAATGCTAATCCCTTGTGTCATTACAAAAGTGTGCCCTTACATAGCTCAGCGTAATTAAGCTGAGCCACGGCTCATCTTGTTCATAAACTCATGCAAATAAATAGGGATTTTCATTTTCAATTTGGTGGATCGGGAACAGCGGACCAGTCCAGGCACACTGCAGTGGATCGGGTATCAGCTACATAGCTAGCACATTCTAAAAAGAGATTATATGCAATGCTTTTTTAAAAGTGGAAGATATAAATGTGGAATATCTGCAGCATGTGTTCGTAATGGCCACCACATAAAAGGTGATGGCACACCCATTGCATTTCGAGCACCTACTGGCATCAAAACTAGTGCACCCACAGTCTGTTTTACAGGCAGCAGTAAAGAGCTCAGTGTGTGCACCATTATGCAGACACCAACAAGCCACTTCATTAAACCCACCTCCGTGCATCTACCCTCTTAGTTAATGCCTATACAAGAAGGTGTACTTGATGAAGTGGCTGCTTGGCGTATATCATAAATGGAGTATTTCAAAGTGACTAACTCTCTTCAAGGGTATAAAACTGAAGTTTATGCAGCTGATATTAAATCAGCGAAGTAGTCCAAGTAACAAACCGTATCAGCCTAGAAGGTCATTTTCTGCACACACTAAAAACAAAGTGATTTTATTTTTGTATTCACTCTAATTAAGCCTGGATAAAAAGATGGCTATTTGAGCTGTTTAATCTGTTCCTCTCTGTTAATCAAGTGCTTTCTTAAAGCTGTGATTGCATTTATCATAACTCTGATTAAACAAAACAACTATAAATGCCGACTGATTCCACTTCTGGATGAGCTTGTGTGTTCCCGGGGCGTATGCTCTGGAGTAAGATTTGCATTTTGAACATATGTAAGCCCACCAGACATCCAGGCGTGTTTAAGGTGGTAGTAACTTCAGGCACCTGGAGATGGTGCTGAATGAGAATAGGGCTACAAATATCTGTGGGGTGTCAGTGAAATGTATGTCTTGTTACATGTGTGGAATGTGGGTCCAAAGGTGATGTTAATGATTGGCTAAAAGGAGTTAATGCTTTTAGCCATAAAAGCCAAGGGAGTAGCTGAATTTGCAGATGTATGGAAGCGTATGGTCATATGGGTCTACCAGCGGTGGCAAAAATCCCAGTCTACAGGAAATTCCCCTCAGGATTGTGACAAGGGAGGCAAATCTGCACAATTTTGTGATGCAAGAGTGACTGAACATTGTTATGGCCTACATCTAGAAACTTGTCTATATGCCAATTCGAATTGCAGCTGTAAATTTTAAGACCCTCCACACAATGTACAGGGTCTGTAACAGCTGAAGCTTCTCTTCTAGGAGCCAGGATCCATTTTTTTCCATATGCATAGGAAAAGGCCCTTTTTATATCTGTTCACAGTTCGCCCACATGGGCCTACCACAGTGCTAACACACAGCTCTCCGTCATCCTGTGAAGAGCCAGATGGCAGACAGAATTGTATCCACACACAACTTCACGCTGCAGTCAGCACACACCTGGTTTGTCAGACGCTTGTCATCCATTTTGGACGCTGTCTGCCAAACCGTTTGAGGCCTAATCAAGCGTGCGGCGCAGCACGTAGCACCATTTCACCTCCTCCATGCATGCAGGTGCGGGTGTATGTCCATGCTAAAATCCATAACACCTAAAACTGGCTCCCTTGCTGTGTTTCTCATATTAATATGCTTCTCCTGGCAGTGGCATGTTCTGGTCTGGCAGAGATACAGTCTAGCGGAGACATCTGCATGACCAATAAACTGATCATGTGATGTAAAAATTTGAGTTGATTTGCTTCCAGACAGCGGTGTGAGCCATACTCGCTAAAAGATCATGTCTGCAGAAATGGAATACCAGCCAGTGAGTGGCAGCTCGCAGGGACCGGGTTATTACCCAGAGGCACTCGATTCACCATCTCTCTATTAGAAATCATACTCGCTTTCTCCTAGCTTGGCCCATCTGAGGTTTGAATCACTTAACACTCTGAGATGCTCATTACCTCTGGGTCTCCTAGCATGGGATAGTGCAGAACCAGCAGAGTGGGGGATGGTGCTGCTAGATATTCATACATATCTACTTATGAATACTTAAATATGTGGAAGGCTATACTTCTACTTCAGCAAAAGCCACTACAGCTGAGGTTCTTTAAGAGAGAAGACTGTCATTGTGTACCAAAAAGCACAGGAACCTTTGGAACCTGTGAAAGACCTTTAAAAGAAAAGAGAACAGGCTTTTTATACTGTATGTGCAAAACACCAGATTCAATGAAAATGGTTAACTCGGAGCCTATTGTTTAATTATTAATCATAAGTTTTTAATCAACACTACTTATGCATATGTTAGGATGTCATTATGTGTGTGGCATTCAAATAAAATGTGTTTTTTCCACACAGCTCTATAACAGCTGCGCCTTCATGTCAGTTGTCATGAAGGCTGTAGATGTCTTTATGAACACTGCCTTACAGTTAAGCACTACTGAACTAACATGTAAGAGTTAGATAGCTTTAGGGAAAAAAGTCTATTCCGTACAGAATGCGTTGCAGGTGAATGTGCTGATAAACATCATGAACACTCAACTAAACATCAACCTAAGCCTTGTATATTTTGAGGCACGTACATGCATATCTCTGATTTCAAGACAATCTTTGTCCACAACATTTTCAAAAATCTCTATATACACACAAGATCCAACATCGACTAAAATAAAATGGTTGTATGAGCACACCAGCCTAGAACTGGGAAATCACAGCCCATAAACATGGCATCATACACCTCAAGAAGAAGACTGTGAGCAAAATAGCTAAAGCTGATTTTTCTAAGGAAGTAGTGAGAGTATGTAACAAATTAGTAAACTTTGATCTGTAGGACTAATTTAACATCATCATCAGAGACATATACTCTTCTTAAAATTAGATAATTCTCAATAAAGTTGCGATTTTCAACCTAAGCTAGGTACAGGCTAAGGACAAATCTATGCTAGTGACATTATCTGAGGTAATAGACCATAAGCATTTGTCTGTTTATCTTAAAGACTTTAGATTGAGTGCCTTTCCCAGTGTAGGTTACAAGCCACACATCACGTGCCATTGATTTGTGGTCTCGTTCTGGATAGAATATAATGCTGTAATGGCTAAATACAGAGGGATGCGTAATGGTGCTCAGGGACATTGAGCAGTGCTGTAGGTAGCCCTAATGCTGTTATTATAGTGACCTTTATTCAAAACACTGGTGTCAAATCTTTGGGCACTGTCGATGTGTGGTAGCAGTTATACTACCAGTTAATGGGTTAAGGCTTGATTGTCGCTGGTGTGGTCACTACAGCCAAAGCTACTGTTATATGCAACGCAAGTTGCATTCCACTTTCCACAGTGAGCAGAACATCCCCTACTCCACACACTTATCCTTACCCTGCATCACTGTTAGCCAAGCTACAACTTTTGCAGTCGCTGTGAAAGAATGCAGGAGATATTACATCAAGAGTGGATCAGAGAAAGAAGAAGAGAAGGTTTACAAGGTGCATGATGGATAGAAGATCACAGTCATCGCCATCAGCAACAAATTAAAGCTGCAATATATATATAATGAATTATACATATACATATATATATATATATATACATATATATATATATATATATATATATCCAACTTCTAAGGAAGCCAGAATTAAGAAAGATAAGAAAGAGGAGTACATGAGCGCATCCCTGAACAACTAAAGAGACACCCACCCTCTCCTGCGTTGTAGGCCAGTATGGAGCGGGCCCTGGTCTGCTTGCCCTCCGTGTTCTTCCCTGAGCAGGTGTGAGAGCAGAGTGACCAGGCCGTCCAGGGGCTCAGCACACAGTCTTTCGGACATGGCACCTCACACAGCACAGGCATGGGGAGGATGGCGTCCCGACACAGCTGTCTGTCCACAAATTCACCTGAGTGGAGCAAACACATTAGCAGTTATAGAGACATGAGAATGAGGACCATGAGAGTGAAGAGGCTACAGTGGAACCACTGACTGGATATATGATATAAAATCTTATATGCAAAATAAGACAAACGCTAGGATAACATGATTAATAGCGGTTATATGATATCCCCAAACAAAAAGGTGGTAGTAACTTCAGGCTCCTGCAGAGGACTGCGGGGTGTGAGTGATGGGATTCATAGATTGAGAAGAGGTGGTACAGTGCAGTGAATGTCTCATTCCATGTTTCAACAATGGCTCCAAAGCTGATGTTAATGATTGGCTAAAAGGAGTGACTGCAACTGGCTGTGCCAAAGACCATAGTGTGAAGGAAGTAGCTGAATCTGCAGGTGTATGGAAGCGTACGGTCATACGAGTCTACCAGCAGTGGCTAAAATCCCAGTCTACAGGGAATTCTTCTCAGAATTGTGCAGTAAAAACATCCATCAAATCTGGCACAACTGTTCTGGCACAACAAGTTCTTTGTTGTAAGAGCGTCCAAACATTGATGTGGCCTACATCCGGAAACTTGTCCAGTCCATGCCAAATTAATCGCAGTTGGAGGTATTCATTGAGGTATTACATGCTATTAGGTATGTTTCAGTCGCAGGTGACTCGGTTTTTGTCAGGTGAGTTTGTTTTTAATCTTGTATTTATAATTAATCATCACTGCAGCTTTTTGAAATGTCATGTGATTAAAAACACTGAATTATTTTGCTGTTACAGTGAAAGTAGTACAAGGGCAGTAGCCAGTCTCTACAGTCCAACTTGTACAGTTTAAGAGATGCCAGTTGGAAGACTCCACATGCACCTAGTTAAGCTCTTTTTTGATGTTCAAGTTTCCAGTTGGTCATTTACACATGTCTGGACATTCATGCTTAACAATTATGTAGCTTCAGCATTTTATCCTGAGCTCTGGATAGCGAACTACATAAGACAGGAGCTACATCTTCCTGAACAGAGTATCACTTGAAAGTCACTTTGAATGGCGCTCAGCAAGTCTCTGTGAATGCTGCTCCACAAAGACCTCCACCAAGACCTTCACAGAATGACAGACGTCAAAGCTCTGATTTTTTTTGTTGGCCCTTAAATGATATTCCAAAGATATTCCATTTTCCGTATACCAGTTCTGCCCAAGAGGAGAATTGCTACTAGGCTGTTTAAAGGTGATATCTCTGAACCACTTATCAATCTGCTCACAGTCTAGAAAATTGCACACATCTCTTATTAAACAGCTTTTAAGTCCAATGAATATTTATATAAGCGCACACACAATCATATGATCTGTTGCCAAGTGATAAGATGTAGATGAGACCATTACTACATAGGAGCACATTGTAGTTCTACAGTTACAGACTGTAGTCCATCTGATTCCCGGTAATAATTTTATAATGGTCAGGATCCCCACAGCACCACCACAGAGCTGGCATTATGTGGATGGTGGATCATTCTCAGCACTGCAGTGACACTGTTACACAGTGGTGGTGTATTAGTGTGTGTTGTGCTGGTGTGAGTGGATCAGATACAGCAGTGCTGCTTGAGTGTTTAAACACTGTGTCCACTCACTGTCCACTCACTGTCCACTCTATTAGACGCTCCTACCTTGCTGGTCCCAGACACCCCATCTAGGAATCGAAACCAGGCTTGCTGTAAGGCAACAGCACTACCCAATACGTCACCGTGCCGCACCTCTTGCTTAGACTGTATTTCCTAATACTGTATGTAGGCTAATGTAGTGGAAAAGCCTGAACGTACTGGCTGCAGGTTCAGCTTCAGTTCATTTGCTTTAGGCAGACATTAATTCTACATTACTTCATCCTTCAACCTGAATCCATGCCAATTGAACATGACAGGTGTGCACGGTGGAGAGCCTCAGATCCAGAGCAGTTGGGAAACATAAACGAAGCCATGCACTCTCCAGACAAGCCCAGTGCCTTTTCAAGGCAACTTAAAAGTCTATCCTGCATTTTTCCGCAGACCAAGTTAGTGCTGAGAGTTTAACATAACAGGACTTCATGTTCATTTAGTGACATAGCAGGAGGAACATAGCCCTGGACATGGTCTATTTCACACGGCTAATAAAATCTTCATCAATCTCAATACAGTAGATTGTTTTTAAGCGGTAACCCATATGCCAAGCTAAACCATGTAATCATTTGGTCAAAGGCCTCAGCAGAAACCACTTAATGAAGGGGCGCTTGACCGATCTATCAATACTCCCAATACGCCCACAAATGCATTATTCCACAAAAGCTACTGTGATGTTATAATATAGTTTTACAGAACATTAGCAAAATTGCATCCAGCTTAATAAAAATGCAGTCATTATTAAAACATCAGTATTTGCATAAATAGAAAAGAAATGACCCTTTTCCCTTTTTTCACAAAAAATATACACTGCAATTATGTCTTTGCAGGAGAACATATTCCTGCTGTCCAAAGAAAAGTCTCCAAAATGGTAACTTTACACGAGAGGGCAAAAACCTAATTTAATTCTGGTGTAACTCAATGGAACCAGACTTTTTTCCCAAACAATTTCGGACCATGTCTGTTGATCCATTCATCATGAAATTTGTACACAATGTAAACAGCAGCTGCTGTGTTCAAATGAGGCATAAAAGTCAAATATCAACACAAATTAAGATACACGATTTTCTTTGGACAGCAACAATATATCACCACACTGCTAGACAAATATTGCTAATTTTAAGAAATATAATTTGGATTACTAAAACCACTTAACCATGTAAAATGTCTAGAATGTCTAATAATCTTATAATAGGATTTGAAACATCTTCAAAAGAGAAATAAAAAAAATAGATATTAAGATTTTTTCTTGCGAAGATACCATTTTTGCGCAGTGTAAATAGAGCTTGATTAGACCTCAGTTCTTTATTGCTTGAGGTTGTGGCAAGGCTCCTGGAAACTGTAATATTTTGGTGATGGCTGAATTACAAGGAAAAGAAAAAAGACCTACAAAGTTCCTCTTGCAAGGCACTGTCTTTTCTAGCTTGGCTTGCTTATTAGTCTATATGGTGCTTTTGTTATTCTTGGGAATTGTAGTGCCTGTCCATTCTGCTGATCCTTTGTGCATCGGCCAGTCAGATCACACACAGACTACTGGATCATCTCTGGTAAAACCAGTCCAGTTTGAATAGGGATTTTGACCTCACGTATTGCATGTATTTTGCATTCCTGGGAGGAGTCTAACACGGTGGGAATAGTTTAGGCGTAAGATTTTCTGTTATATAACTTAGCTAATGTTAGCATGATGTCAACCTTGCCATTGTAATTTTTACTGTGCCTAGTTTTTATAAACAATTAAGAATATAGCATTTTAATGCTCGATATTCAGTGACGATATATTATATAGTGTATATATTATACACTGGGTTTAAACAATTCTTTTCCAGACTCGATCTACCTTGTAACAGCTGTTGAAAGAATGGATTTGTGGCAGGAGCAAGGGCAGGTCAGTTGTCATCCTGAAGAGGCAGGGATTCAGTAGAGTTTGCTTATTTTGTGCCCCAGTAAACCAGTAAACCCAGTAAACTGACCGAGTAAATCAGTGTGCTTGATATAATGAAAATGGAAACTAAATAAGACATTATGCTGGACTGTGACCTTCCAGAACCACAGCTGGACACCTAGTTAAAGCAGTGAAAAATAAATGAGCTGGTGGTAAAATCAGAGCACACTGAGGTCATCTCAAGGACTTTTTTAAGGCACTAGCTCCAATGTGGTTCTGTGAGCTGCTCTGTATTGATCAGCGATATCCCACCCTGCTTTGGTCATCCCGGATCACAAAAAAAGCCCAAACTGACAGAAAGGCCACTGAGTCAGATGACACACCAGGACCCTGTGGGACACAACAGATCCATTCTCATCAGCAGCAGACAACAGGGATCAATAAAAGGCCAGGAGGGGGGGAAGGCTCGAGGGAAAGGGGGGACAGAGGAGCAGGAGGGTGGGACAGAGTTAGCCCAACTCACACCACAGACATAGATACACATCCAAGCGGAAGCCTTCCACAGAAGAAAAATCATTACTCCTCTTGTTCGACATTGATGAGTTTCTTAAGAGCTGTTTTCTTTGCCTGTGACAGCTTGGTGTATTTTTACATGTGACTTACCAAATAAAAAAAGAATTAAAACACTTTGCACAATGAAGTGCATATGATTTTATGATGAATAAAAAATAAATGTGATAAAACACAATGGAAATAAATAAAACATAGGAATAAATAATGTAAATTATAATAGAACTGAATAACATGATCAAGGGTTTGTGCTTTGGCCTTGCAGGAGCATGACTTGGAACAGGTCAGCACTCTACTGGAGAGAGGGAAAACCTTGTTGCTTTTCTAATGTAAGTCAATAGAACCAGACTTTTTTCCAAACAGTTCTGGGCCATTTCTGTTGGTCCATTCATTGAAATGTTCACACAGTGCAAACAGCAGCTGCTGTGAGCAAATGATGCATAAAAGTAAAAATCAACACGAATGGAGATACATGTTTTCTTGGGAGAGCCATGATATATAACACTTCTTTCATACAGCCAGCAGACAAAGGAAGCCTGCAGGTGTTTAATGGACATTTCCTGAGCTGCTGTGTTTTGTCTCCACACTCCTATGATTTAAATTTAGCCATAAAATTAAACCAAACAGAGACAAAAAGCTGTTTATAAACTCGGCCCATTTTTCTGTTTCTCACTTTCTCAGAGAAGTTTTTATAAACAGACTGATTCTCTTGCAGGGAGTTGATGGAAACTTAACATATTTTGCTCTCAACTCTGGTGTTGAATCTTCTCATTTTAATAAGACTAGCACAAAAACATGCTTTCAGAATTATGCAGTACAATAGGCAGGATTTTACATCTCATCATGAATATATATTTAGGGATATATCTGGATCTTACACTAAGATAGTGAAAGTTAGAATAAAAATAGCTCAAATGTGTATAATTCAGTACACTTTAGCCATTAAAGTGTGAATCCAACTGAGCCTTATGGAAAACAAAGTCACAAAAGCCCAAATTCTACTGTGGTTGTCAGCAAATTAACTAGGTGAGAATGACATGCCGGTAAAAAAGTTGAGATAGCTTAGGTCTAGGCTTTGTAGCTGAGCTAACTTTAGCATGGTGGAAAACCTGCCATTGTCATTTCCAACCTGCCAGATTTCAATAATAGTATAAAATTAGTTCAGCAGAGTGGTGTAACATTTCAATACTTAATATAATATAGTGTATTATATAGTGACACTGAACAAACATCCTAGTGACTCTGAAACAAACAAACTACCATTTATTGTATGGGCTAATTCAATCGTTTAATGGTTCCTATAAAAGAATGAATAGATTTGTGTAGAGTTAGGTAGATTTTTCATAAATAAAGTGAACCCCAACGAAAATCATAAAATCATTAAAAAAAAAAATCAACTTTAATTTGGCCTTCAGGAGATGAACCAGGTAAAACAGCCTTAGAAGCAGAATGGGACATGCAATGTTTGTCAAACCATGGTTTGGTTCTTCGACCTCAATATTGGTGGAATGTTTGCACATCAAAACAGGCTGAGCTAAAAAAAAATACAGGTGATGGACCTGCACTGAGGTACAGGTGAAAGAGTCCCGAGTTAAGAACCTTGTTATCAGATTTGTGAGCTGAAGCTCCTCTTACTGAACTCACAAAGGCTTTACTTTTTGAGAAACGCTCCACTCCATAGTTTAAATGGAGACTAAGTTAATTTAGAACCCTTTGTCTATTGTGTTTGCACATCTTCTACATCTAACCTATCCGTGAAGTGAAATACCCACACACACTAGGGGGCAGTGAGCACACTTTTCCAGAGTGGTGGGCGGCCTTATCCACAGCATTTGCAGACCAGATGGGGGTTAGGTGCACTTCAGGTAGGTGCACTTAGGTAAGGGCACTCCAGTTGCGTCCTGTTGGTTCAGGGAATTTAACCAGCGACTCTCCAGTCACAAGCCTGGTTTCCTCACCTCCAGCACTCTGTCTGCAGTTTAAGTCGAGCCAAGATTGCTCCATTGCCTCTCCAGCAGCCCTGATCATACACTTAATTACTTAATAAATTGTTGCATACATATAATTGGGCCAATAAAACTGAATTTTATTATCTGCAGTAGGTACAGACACTGTTAACTTGATATGAAGCGCAATGACTACTTTGTAAGTCTAACCACCAACTGGCTTCATGTTTTGGAGTGTAAAAGCCCAACAGCCTCATTCTTTCCTCACAAAACTTCTGATATCTTTTACGTATTTTAGCTACACACCCAGAGAGACTTCTGGACGTGTTTGACGTTTCTGGTTTACACAGTCCAGATGTGCATAAATCCCTGCTTTACCTTAATGTGTGCTTCTTCGCATGGAAACGTACCAGACGGCATCTGGCGTTTTTCTCTTTTGGGTCCTGTCAAATTCAAAGGAGACAGCGCAGTACTCTTCCTAAACTAATACAGAGAATGAGGGGCTGGCTAAATTCGAGCTGACTTTGCCATGCGCTGAGCTTTAATTTCATTTAGAAGACTGATTCAACACGCAGGCCAGAACATTACGTTCACCATCTCATTGGCTATGAGGGAGGACAAAGAGAGGGGTGACCTTGAACAAATCGTATTACTTCTCACTGAAGCAGGGGAGGCTACCTGGACTTAAATGGGTCGGTGTACTACTGCAAGCTCATGGGGATCCAGGGAAGGAACAAGGAAAGGGGCAAAACGGAATGTCTTGAGATGCTATTGTTTTCCACAGGACTGTGTCCCTGTACTCATTAAAGATTATTACATTCAGCCAGAAAGGCATTATTCAGGGCTACTAGGGCACCAAATGTGTCTGTAACCATTTTGCAAATAGAGCAGGATGCATTATGAATGACAGTGTTCTATTAAAAAATGTAAAAATGCTGTTCGATTGTAGAGACTGAGCAACTGCCAGAGCCCCTAGACATTATGCCCCTAGATGTTCTGCCCCTGTAGCAGCTGTAGACAAGGCTGGGTTATTCTTACAATTGCATCCTTTCAATATACAACACTGGCTGCAAAACTGGCCTACAGTAGTAGCCCACAGTAGTTGCTATGTGTTGTTTGTGAGTATACCCGATTGCCTGTAAGTGGCCAGTAGGGATTGTGTTACAAGATTTCATCATCAGGAAAAGGACTGGAATTGCTACTAGGCATCTAAGAAAAGTGGTTTCTGTGGGAGAGAGTTTCTCCCTTTGGTATGTATCTTAAGCCATATTACTTTGCAGACCATTTCTGTGCACAAAAAAGCCACATAACACACTAAAGGAAAGAGAAAAAACAGAAACACATAACAGGCCCACTTTCGCTAACTAACTTTTCTATTTATTAATCCATTTTAATTACTAAGCCACTTATCCTTCCAGGGTATGGGGGGTAAAACCTATCCCAGTGATCATTGAGCAGAACACAGGAACATCATCATAGGAAAAGAAACCTTCTATACTGTAAAAAGGAGTCATCGTGGGCTGGAGGTTAAGGAACCAGCCTTGTGATCGGATGATTGCTGGTTCAGTTCCCTTATCACTGTACCTGACTGACCTGACTCACGACTGAAGTGATGATCTCCATCAGTCATCCTGTTAATGCCAGAACCATTGGCAGACGGCTACACCACACAGGACTACATGCACAATGACTGCCCTCAACACTACATCAACGTCACCAAAGACTGCAATGGTGTCGTGCCAGACTGTCATGGAGCAGCGCTTCGTCTTCAGTGATGATTCCTGCTTTGGGATTGGAGACGACCAATGAACCTGTGTATGGATGCACCATGGTCAGCTCCAAGATGAACCATTTCATGCGTTACCACAAAATCTGCAGGAACTGTCTGCAAACATTCAAGTTGCAAGAGACTAGACTAGACTCTGAGGGGCTAGACATCTGGCGTGTTCTATGTTCTGGTGGTCCGACCCAACACAGGCTGGGTAAGTATCCTTTTTAAGACAAGTGTACAAATATTTATATATTGTTAATAATTGATACGTTTGCGCTGATGTGTTGCGGCTTGTTAATCCTTATTACAGTGGTCCACCCCACTTTGCTGGCATGCTCTAGAAGTGGCAGAAGTCAAATGGAGATATGTGGCATATGTGGCATATCACGAGCGTGCACAAATAAAAAATTATGTTCTTCCTGGGACTAGTGGGAGGGGATGGGGGGTTTCATCACCGTGGCAACAGCTGAGGCACAGGCAGTAGGATTCTTTCAGCTGGTGTGAAATGGGGACAGTGATTATGAGACTCGTCGTGCTGATTGAGACGCACACACATCTATCTGTGTGTCTCTCACTCTCCCTCCTTTTCTTACTACTCTCTCTTCCCCCCTCTCCCCTGGGTGCTCATTAGCCGTGTGGATGCCGAGGTCGAATTTCCTGGTAATTGCCATGTCCGCAGACCAAAATTCACTTAGACAAGCAGTAAAACCCGCAGATGTGAAGTACAATTACAAGGCACGCGTTCCTAATGAATTCATTCATTAATTTTCAAGAAGACGTTTTCAACCTAAAGAGAAATAAAAACACACAGATGACGATGTCGCAGCGCGGGACGTTTCTGTTCCGATGCTGAGTTAGTTATGATTCTTCCTCATATCCAGCATAAGCTCTCAGTTCTTTCTGATAACTTGTGGTCAATCACTCTACTCCCTGTACTACTGCCATACGTTTACATCCTCCTCTCTCTGCCATTCAGAATCAGTTTTCTTCATTGTTACAATATTCAATCAGCTCCGCTCAGCTCTCTATTATATGAAATTAATTAGATTGGATAAATTAGAATTGCAATTAAACTGTACTGAATTTCCGCTATCCCTCCCACTGGTCCTTCATCAAGTCGAACCCAAACATTCATCCACCAAATCCCATTAAAAATGCATTAGTGCAACATGTCTGGGTGCCTGACTTCCCAGAGATGCACTTAAAACACGTCTGCTGAGCACCCAGAAAGAAGCGAAGCAGCTCGAAACTCATTAGGCAGGACCGCTTTTCAGCCTCCGTGTTATCAGGGATAGGAACGCTTGTGCACACATTATTAAATCTGTATAAGGTTGGCGAAATCTATTGCTAAAGACCTTCACCAGAATGTTCCCAAAGCAGTGATAGAATATTTATGTCCCCTGATATCTTGCTCTCGAGTCTAGGAGTAAAGGAGTCCTTGTTTGTGCATGTTTACGGGTGTGTGGGTTCAGCAGAGGCAGGTTTCCGTATCTTTTCCTCAGTGTTTTGTAAGCCACCGCTCTACGTGGGCCACTGTGAAGTAGCTTCTTGTCCATGGATGACTGCGCTGTGAGCTATTTGTCACAGTTATAGGTGGTATGTTTGTCCCTAGGTAAAGCATGTGTTTCTCTGATCTCACAGATGGTGCCGGCATAGCTCACTCCCTCTACCTTGTGTTCAGTCAGCTCAATAATGGCCAAACACTAGTCAACAGTGCTGAGCCTTTGGGCTAGTTAGAAAGCAGACTGCAGCGGTGCTGGGATTTCAGTTGTAAAAGCCACCAATCATGTGCCACACAGTGCTCCGAATCCACCCTTTGGCCACTCGAACAATACAAGCCTACTACCAGCAGACACTATAAAAACAGCAATTACCCCATTGGGCAGCGGTCCAGAACAGAAGCCCTATGGAGTTCTGAAGAAGCACACTGAACTGCACTGAACGATCCGGGTTTGTCACAGCATTTCAACCACAGCTAGGACATGAAGCCTGAACAAACCATGGAGTCTTCTGGGGTATTTGTAATTAACGTGATTAATTTAAGGGGCTGGAGCATTTATGCCAAAACACTATCTATACTCTATCTACTGTATAATACACTATCTATAATGCCATCATGCTTGCATTCTACGGATTTAGCCTTTTTTTCTTTTTTTTAAATCACAAAATTACTATAAATATACAGTATCTTATGTATGCATAGAATTAGTTACTATAATTAGTATTTCATACTGTAATGTATATTGTTGCTGTTCAACAAAAACATGCATCTCTATGTTTGTCCATTTTTACGATTATACATCACCTGAACACAGCTCCTGCTGTTTACATGTGTGCAAATTTAATGGTGAATAGACCATTAGAAGACTCTGGTTCCATTGACTTACATTAGAATTAAATGAGGTTTTTGCCCTCTCCTGTAAAGTTGCCATTTTGGAGACATTTTTGCCATTTTTCTGTGGACAGCGATGATATACTGTATAACAGCAAGTGTATACATCTTTTATATATCTTTTAAGGAGACAAAAATCCTAGAAAGATAAAGCTTTTGTGTTTTTTTCAAAATCTAGCTGTTTTCTCTACTTTCAAAACTCAACGGGCTGTGTTCTCCTTCCTGGGGCGCCAGAGTGGAGAGTGCTGCGTCCTCCACCCCATGAGTGGTGGTACTCTTTGTTACTCTCAGCTCCTCAGCTGAGATGGCTGTTGTGGTGATTTGCAAACTCAGCTACTCTAACTCCCTTTGTACACATTGGGCATGCTTATTGAACCATCGAGTTAAGCCTGAAGCATCACGGGAGTCCCACAGTGAATGGCACCAGGCTCCCACTATGCACCAATGGCAGGTTCCTGCCAGATGTCATCCAAGCATCCTTGCTGCCAGCTCTTGCAATGTCCTCCCACCAGGCTCTGCTGCTGCCTCTTTTAGTGCCCTTGCTGCCCATTCTTGCTCCACTGCCTCTTTTTTTTTGTTCTCAGTAGAGCCACTGGAGTACCTGTACCGTCTGTCCTCGAGGCTGGAGTAGTGTTTTTCCTCTCTAGAACGCTGGGGGCACTATTCCACTTGTGACACCAGTGCAGCGACAGCACAGAAAATAATGTGGGAAACATGGTGCCTTAGGGAAACGCCCCTTTATTACAACACACCACCAGCAGGGGAGAGTCACTGTTCAGTGCCACTAAAATGCCAGTAGTGGAGCTCTTTAACAGAAAAGTCTGATAGTACGATGTATGCCCTTTGATGTATGCCCTTCGCACCTCAAGTGTTTGAAGCATTGGTTAACCTGTGCATGAACTGTGCTATTGCCCCCTAGCTCACTGCTAAGAGAGGCTAATGGACCTGGAAGATGGTGCATAGCTGATCAGTGAGTACCGCAGTGCTCTGCAAGGATACCAGCCAGAGATTCAAATTTTACAGAGGACGAAAACTCAAATGTGCCACCCACTCCTACCTGGGCGAGGCATCAAATATTTAGCTGTTGGATTGCTGCCAAAGCTACAATAGGGCACATGCATGTTTTACAGGCTCCAAAAGCCACAGTTTGAGCTATAGCTGTATAATGTCATATAGAAACGTTACAGTGCACCACAATTAGCTTTAAGGGTACCATGGCACAGCAAATGTCATAGATAAGGAATCCTATAGCTAGCTAAAACTAGTAGAAGCACAGCTGTGCTAATCAGATACAAAGAAAAGGACAGGTCAGCCTGCATCGTGAATCTCCTTCAGTATGCTTTAAAAAATACAAATATACGTAATAGTTAGCCCCTGCTATTAAAAACTTTCAATCAGCAAACGATTAGAGTTGGACCATTTTTTTTTTTTTAAAGGGGGCTAATTAGGTTGAGATGAACTGCAAAATTGCAGTAGCATGCTGGAACATGGTGCGTAGCTGCTCAGTGAGCACTACAGTGCAAGAAAAGCAGCGAGAGATTCAGATTTTAGAGTTCAAGAGTTCAAGATTCCACACGTGTACAAAAGTACCAGAATATTCCTGGACAGCATGGAAGCTGAAATGATTACATGGTAAGTGATTAAGCAAATGATACTGAATGATTATCCTTTCTGTGTGGTCAAAAGCACTGGTGTTCAGGGTCTGGTAGAGCCTTGTTACACGCCTCCAAGAAGGCATAAAGTCTCTAACGTTTGCCTTTTAAATACATACAACAGAGTTTCTAACTGTATTCACAAACTCTTCCTGACATTTCTTGGCTAAAAGTGTGAGAATGTGAGAAAAATAATTCCACATATTTACATAGCAGTCTGTGATCACTTGTAAATGAGCATTCATTGTGCAGATACTGTAGTGTACTGTCAAACGATTACAGAGCTCAGTCATTTCTATAGCACCTCTGCCAGTGAACATTTGCCCAAATGAAGCTTTATAGTAATCCAGTTCCAAACCTCCAATCAGCAGGCCAAGTGCTCTAAAAAATAAGGGTGCTTAAAACGGTTTTGGGTGGAACTTGTTTTTCTAACTGGTATAGAACCTTGGAATAGTGTGAGACTGGAATAACCTGCTTACTCAAATGTATTTAAAGAACCACACATTTCTCAGGAGAACCCCAGAGACTCTCAACTTTACTTTATAGACTGACTGCCAGGAAATATTGACCTTCATTATGGAGAAATGCCTTTGTTCTAGGAGACTTTTCGGATACATGTACAGTAGCAGTGCCATTCCTCTCTAGAATGCTGGGAGCACTTGTGACACCAATGTGGCGGCAGCACAGAAGGAAAGCCACCAGCAGGGAGATCTACTACTCAGTGCCTCTGAAACAGTAGAGATAAACCCATATATGACCGATTTCTTACCTTCACTGTTGATGCACTGCACTTGAGGGTTTTGGGTTCCAGGTCCGCACTCTTTATCATTGTCAGGAACGCACTCCTCCAGGTTCACCAGCAGCCAGTCATAGCAGCTAGGCTCTTCGCATGGTATTGCCTCTGTCAAGTGTGGGCAGTTTCCTGTTCCGCCAGTGGGCTCATTCAAAATCTTCCTCTTCCTCAGCTTAAAGCCTGCCACAAACCAGGAGAGCAATCAGTCATTAACACGGCTAGACTCTTTCACATCCATCTATATAATCCAGACAACCCACTCAACTCTTCACACAATAATAGATAGGACAACTCTTTCATAAGGTGGTGATATATAACATTAATTCATGATTTCCATAAGCTACACATGCTGTTATGTGTACTGTGTGCTTTCTGTGCATCTATACATATTGTATGTTTGCTTGTTACACCGGGCTGCAAAGCGAATTTCCAGACAGGAAATGATAAGGTTATGGAACAATAAGTGATGAAGACCTGGCAGGTGGATGGGGCAGTAGAGACTTCATAAAAAAAGTAATGATGCTGTACAGCTGAGTGCTAGGAAAGTGCACCAGACATACAGATAAGTGCAAGGTAATGTTGGATGCTGCAACGAGTTACATGTGACAAGGTGTGTACATCTTCCATACATCTGTATCACAAGCCAGTAATCTTGTTCAGGGGTAAACGGTAACTCAGTAAGTGTTAGTGTACTGTGTACATGTTAGTGTGTTGGTGTATCTATACTGAAGTGTTTCCATCCTAGGGGTCTTTTTACTCTAACCACTACATTTTAAAATCTAATATCTTACTGTTTACTACATTATGGCCAAACCTGTCCATCCTTTTGGCTTATGTGTGCATAAAAATCTAACATGTTCAAATGAAAGAAGTTTGAAGAGAGGCCACCAGTCAGGGTGCACTTTGTTTTGAGCTTGTTTTGACCTGTTGGACAGAGCTTGGTTCTAGCTAATGGAAACGGTTCTCCTTCAGTGTTCTGTGCTTATGATCATTTGAATAGACATCAGTGTCAAACCACTTAGCTTCTGGGTCATGGGGGTGCTGGAGCCTCTCCCAGCCCTCATTGGGTGGAAAGCAAAATAAACTTTAGAAAAAAGTGCGGGCATATGTCTTTCTTTGGACAGCGATGATTTACTAAGTGGCCTGCTGGAAATATTAGACTGATGCATCTCTGCTTCTGTCTACTAGTGACTAGAGACTCCTGTCCCTGGTGGTCTACTGGCTAGGGTTTGGCACAGGTTCAATCTCCATATAGGGAAGTCCTCTGTTTTGGGGCACAGTCTTGGGCTGGAGGTTAGGAAATCAGCCTTGTGACTGGAAGGTTGCCAGTTTGCTTCCCTGAACTGACAGAACATGACTGATGAGCCCTAACCCCCAACTGCTCCTGGGTGCCATTGCTCACTTCAAACGATTAATTATTTCATTCATTCATGTATTCATTCATTCATTAATCTTCTGATGAATCCTTCTGGCTTGAAAAGGGCATGATATAAGCGCCCCAGAGCAAAGCACCAACTTCTCCCAGGGTGCCATGGATAGGCAAGTGTGCTTACTGCCCCCTAGTGTGTGTGTTCACTAGAATGGGTGTTTGTGGGGAGGACACATTCCTCTATCTGCAAGCACAATTGGTCAGTGGCTCTAATCCTAATTCTGTGGAATGAACAGATTGGACAAGGCGTTGGATCCAGTGTGAGAACTGGCTTGTCTTGGCCCGGATTAAGCCCTAATTTATGAGAGAGTAAAGTACTGAACTGAAGTGATCCACTGAAAGATAACTTTGGCTGAAAGGGCTAACAGAGGGCATTAAGTCCTGTCGGCTGAAGCTTCACACTTAGTGTGATAATCATCATACCATCACTTAACATGGCAGCCCATTAGGCAGAGAAGATGACGGAAATTAGTGGAAGTGCTGAGCATAATTATTATTATTCTTCACTCATCACACCAGATTTCCTCCAAGAGGAATAACGCATTTAGGAGTCCCTAATACGGAAGACATATTAAATCAGGGCTATGGGGGCTGGACCCAGAGATGGCCCAAGGTCACCTACAGTGTCCCCCCAACCCCCTTAACCCTGCAGGCCACTGCTTTAATCCCCACTCCTGTTCGGAGCCGATAAGAGAGACCAGAGGGGGACAGAGGGGGCCTGCAGGGCCAAGATGGCAAAAGTGTCCCAGTCTTTCTGATTATTTCTGTCCTTGTCTGCCACTGGCCTGTTTTGTAACCACACAGAGCTCAGTGTACTGGAGAAAGAGGGGGATGGAGGGAATTCTGTCACATATTGCTAATCAGATCCGAGGAGTGTGAAGGTCTATGTGATGTGTGGGAGAGTGTGTGTGTGTGTGTGTGTGTAGGAGGTGAGACTTCGCTTTGTCTTTTTCCTTTTATCAGCCAGCAACAGGGCACTGGGGGATCCGCTAACACCACAATAGTCTGGAACCTCCAGGTAACAAGCACTGAAGGCCAAGAGACTCCAAAAAGTCCATCTGTCAGAACTGTGCGTGGAACCATTGCAAGCATAGGTCACATAAGGTCCAAGTGTTTGTAAGATGCCTGTAATGAGCAATCACAAATGCTATGATGACTGACCCATACACAGTGGTACATAATGCAAACTAAATGGATGGGTCTTCAGAGAAACATTTTTTTACTCTATGTTTGGTCCTTTCCAGTGAGTGAACAGAAATGTATCATTTTAATGAATATGGGCAGATCATAACACAACGGACGTCCAAAATATGGTGTCCAGCAAAATACAAAAAATAGAATTTAAACAAATGAAATATGCTTTGAGAAACGTTGCCCTGCTTGAAGACCAAATTTTGTTTGCTTCAGGTTTTGTAGAACATACAAATTACCATTATACAGATTAAACCTAGTTTAATCTATGTCTAAAGATTATTAACAAAATTGGTCAAATTCATTTAAGTGATAATGAAGTTATGTCCATTTGAATAATAATGCACAAGACACTGCACAATATTTCTTACCATGTTGGCAAATAATATGACTTGTTTCAAGCTAATTATTTAAAATAAGCAAAATGATCTGCCAATATAGTAAGTAATTAAAAATTTCTGGAAATAAATAATCTTAAAATTATTTTATAGCAATCTCAAAATCAGAATCTGAAGATACGTCGATTTAAGGCTATTTTACATGCCAAGATATTATTTTTTGCAGTTTGATCACTTCTACATGGTGGATGTGCAGACGTATCGCTTCACACTGAGAACCTGAGAACCCCAAAACACATTTGCCATGCCCTTCAGGAATTGCTCTTCAATGAAATGGAATATCCACCCATGTTTGTGGCGAGTGTTGCAACACAGGCAAAAACCTCATTAAATCTAATATGGCGTTATAGCGCACTACATCTGGAACGGCTGTATTGGTTTCAGTGGCTAAGTTAACCCTTTAAAATCCTGTGTAATAGACTACTACTCAGTAAATACATCTACTAGACCTACTGCTCAGTAAATACAATGACGACACAGCAAACGTGTTGGGCTATTCTTAGGTTATAGAAGTGTGTAGTAAAACTGTGGACCCAGGAACCCAGTTGGGTCCGAAGCTTGTAAAGGTTAAAATGCTTTGCTTTTTAGATGGGCTATGCTGTTGGTTGATTAAAATAAGATAGCATGTATCAGAAACAACAAACAATTTTACCCCTTGTTAAATGCTGATTGATTATGCAACAATAAATGACACCTGATTTGTGTATTAAACAGCAGCACCTGCTATAAGCATCTCATTCCTAATTAATACTGTAGTTAAAATGTACTTAATTAAGGTCCAGTTGTATATATTAAATGTATAACATATACATTTCCTAAATAAAGGTACTGAAGATGTACGCTTGAAGGTACTGCACTAGTAACAGTGTTTGTACCCTGAAACATGCAGGTGTTGATAAAACAAGGCATTGGTGTGGGGACTGGTCAATTACTGCAGTGTTCAAAGCACAATGACTAACTTAGATACACATGAGAAAAGTCACTATATCTCAGGCAGCTTCTGCTCGTGTTAAGCAGGGTGAAAATTAACCTCCTCAGGGAGCTGAGGAGAACACTGATGTGTTTTTGCTGCAAGATCACAGCGTGCTGATACTTTTATGAGACATGAAAAAAAACAAAGCACCCTGCGTGGCTGCCTTTAGCCTACGGCATCCTGGGTAATGAATGCATATCCGGACGCAAGTGCCGAAGCGTGCCGACAGACGCGTATGCTGGTACAGTAAAGCGGCGTGGGTGTGGAAGAAAGAGAAGGAGTCAGACGGATACAGAGAGAATCCATCATTAAGATACATGAGGGAGAATTTCCTCCCGTTCTACCCATTTGAGTCGCTTCATTAGGGGAGAGTCAATATGCATTAAGTATGGCACACAGGTCGCTGTCCCGGCCGTAATTAACGAGGGAGGCAGCCAGCATGGCAGTCTCTCTGTTGGACTTGTACCAACTGTCAGCACCGGCGAAGAGGAGCAAAGTGCGCCATGGCTTTTCTTACCTCAGATACCAGCTCTATCTCCATAAGGAACACACAAAGGAGGAAAGACCATTTTCAGTTTTTTTTTTTTTTTTTTTGCCCTTTGACCTCCTTTATCTTACACATTTTCTGTCATCAGCTCTTCCATTTTTACGCCTACTGTCTTCTCTCCCTCCCCCACATCACATAAGCTTTTGTGGAAATGCATTCTCTCTCTTCTTCTCTCTCTCTCTCTCTCAGCAGCTGCTGATAAGCTTTCAGTACAGGTGCTGATGGAGAGAGGTGATGCCGTCTGAGCTCTGACATAAAGGGGCTCATCACACATAACATGTTTAACGTTTTAGGGAAATTTCAGAGATCAGGCACATTACAACCGTTCATAAGAACCTTAAAGGGAAATTCACAGATGTTTCAAGATTTCTACAGAATTCAGTCAATACAAACAAGGTTATTCAAAGTTGTAGAGCTTTGTTTAATATGTAATGCTGATGATTTTAAACTAAAGCCTTGCCTTCAACACATTGGATTGAGTTGGCTGACTAATTAGAGACTGTGTTCCTGATTTGTCAACCAATCAGAGGCTGTATTTCTGGATTGTCAACCAATCAGAGGCTGTGTTACTGACTTGTCAATCAATCAGAGGCTATTTTCCTGACTTGTTAACCAATCAGAGGCTGTGTTCCTGACTTGTTAACCAATCAGAGGCTGTGTTCCTGACTTGTGAACTTATCAGAGGCCGTGTTCCTGACTTGTTAACCAATCAGAGGCTTTGTTCCTGACTTGTTAACCAATCAGAGGCTTTGTTCCTGACTTGTGAACCACTCAGATGTTGTGTTACTGACTTGTTAACCAATCAGAGGCTGTGTTCCTGACTTGTCAACTGAACAAGTCTGCATTACCAGGCAAAATAAATGTAAGCATGCCGTGTTGACAAGACATTTATTCTTTTATGTAAGCTCATTGGACAAAAAAAACAATAGTTGCCCCTTGCATGTTTAAGGTGGTAGAAACTTCAGACAAGGAGGAAGGAGCTAAAAATACCTGCGTGACTCCGTGTGTAAAGGGATTCATAGTTTGAGAAGATGTCTCATTCGATGTGTGGAAAATGGGTCTCAAAGCAGATGTTAATGATTGGCTAAATGAGTGATTTGTTTGGGGCGAGCCAAAGGCCACAGTGTGAAGGAAGTAAAAAAATCCCAGTCTACAGGGAATTGTCCTCAGGATTGTGTAGGGAAGGCATCCACCAAATCTGTTTCAAATTCTTTGATGCAGGAGTGGCTGAACACTGATGTAGCCTACATCCAGAAATTTGTCCGGTACATGCCAAATCCAATCACAGCTGTTATTGGGGCTCGTGGAGATATTACATGCTCCTAGGTATGTTTTAGCTACAGGTGACTAATTGTTTGTCTGGTGAGCTTATGATGTTTTTTGATGTTAAATAAGACATAGTTGAGCCAAGAGGGTCAAATACACCCCCTTGTATCTAGACTAACTGTCCATTTTATTAGCCCCACTAACCATATAGAAGCACTGTAGTCCATCTGCTGCTCTGCATACTTTGTTTACCCCCTTTCACTCTCAGACCAGGTATTATGTGGATCATACTCAGGACTGCAGTGACACTGCCTCACTGGTGGTGTGTTAGTATGTGTTGTGCTGGTGTCAGTGGATCAGACACAGCAGTGCTGCTGGAGTTTCACTGCTCTGTGTCACTGCTGTGTGTAGGCCGAACATGTGTCTCATAACAATCATAAAACAATGTCTCCGAGAATGTATTCATAACAATTTATATAATACCTTTCTGTGGCATTGTATTAAAGAAAGCCTTTAGAGCCCTAAAGTCTAACATCTAACTGCTATCAGCACCATTAAAAGCATTTCTCCATTATATACCCTCAAATGGCCCCTTTCACATCGAACCACTGTGTATGAATAAGTCATTATCTTAACAACTTAATTATGCAATGATTTTGAAAAATGAACAGATCTCCCCGTTCAGCATGCAGTAGAAGCTAGTACCCCACCAATTTGCATTGTCTGGATTAACACACACATCCATGATAAAATTGAAAAGGGACTTTTACACCAGTTTTTGAAACTGACTGCATAATTAAATTGTTAAGTTCTAAACAAAAGACAGTTGGAGTGGTTTGATGGGAAATGGTTCGTTGCGGAGGAATGCGCCAAGTCAGAACTGTTCACAGCGCAGAACAGAAGCAGACGCCTGAAACATTTAATGCCTCTAAAAGCTCTGCCACAGAAAATGATTACATGAAATGGTAACACATACTCTGCTTGATACCTGAATCATTGTCGTATGATAGTTTTGATATTTGTCTATGGCCTAAAATGTATTTTAATAAGTCATGCATAGGGACATAGACATGCAGGCCAAATAGACCTCAAAGAAAACTTAGCATTTCACATGAACCACATCTCTGCCATTTTACGCACTGCTGTGGCCATTTCTCTGAAGTGCATCATTTTACATCCAATCATTTCCAATGGCCTTATTTCCATATTAACCATGGGATTGTGCCCAGTGTGTGAAATTCCCTATTGAGCTTTCTCGAGTAGACTTGTTTATACAGTACATATGTCACACTGTTATCTTAACAATGAACAGAGACGTAGTATTCACAGGCTTCAACATGGCCGCTATTACTGTATTTAGCTATGGGACAGTAGTTTTAAGGATAACAGCAGCTCTGAAGCTCCAATGCAAAAGTAAATATGCAAGCACTCGGACATCAGATATACAGTATATTGGCTAATTGACTACAGTTATAATAAGGGGGAATTGTGTATCATTGTATAGAGTAAGGGTGCCTACACAGCAGACAATGTAGGGACAGGGCAGTAGACGCTTCCTCTATCTCCATCTTCTGCCTGTGCCTGCCACGTAATTGCTGACGTGTCATAACATCAGAACCAATTAGAGCAAAAGCTGAAATGGTTCAATTGAATCTTTTTTCTGCACACAGACATGTTTCTAGTCCTGCAGACCTAACAAAGTATCTTCACTGCTGGACTGAGTTTCTGAGAGCTGTGTCAGCCTCCAGTGTCTAGGCACTCTGAACATGCTGTTATGGTGGTAGTCATTTACCTTTCTTGGAGCTCTGGTCCTGACAGTTCTCGAAGGTGCAGGGTCCCCAGGCACTCCAAGAAGACACCTCACACTCCACTGGGCACGGGATGTGACACAGCTGAGTGGTGTTGGGAGGCACTCCTAAACACAGGTCACTGTTCACAGGCCGGGGCGCTGTGGGGAAACACAGTACACATACAAAAAAGATCAACAAGATGCTACAATACATACAATACATTACAGTGCCCTGCTTACCTTTCATTCTATGTGTGTTGTGATTATGTAGACTAGTGGAGATGGAGATGATGGTAGACTTTAGTAGACAGCCCACAACATTGCAGCCCCATACAGTATCCAACAGCTCTGTGTCAACCGTGAATACTTTCAAGTTTTGGGATAACCATTTCCCAAGACCTGAAGTGGGAGACCAACATCAACTCCATCCTCAGAAAGATTCAGCAGAGGATGACAATTTGCAGTTGTGGTCTGCCACAGCAGCTGGTGATCCAGGTCTACAGTGCAGTAATCAAATCAGTCCTGTGTACAACCATCACTGTCTAGTTTGGAGCAGCCACAGTGCAGGACCAGAGCAGACTACAAAGGACCATAAAGACAGATGCAAGGATCAATGGTGTTCCTCCATAGTGTTCCATACACCTGTTCCTTCATAGCGTTCACCGGTTTCACTCACTTGCCAAATTATACACTACAGCTGCTTCACTATTCATGTATGACAACACTGTTGCACTATTTGTAAACTGTAAATTATTTGTTCACATGTAGTTTGTTTATTGCTTGTATATTGTGCATACTGTGTAGATCGCAAATGGTAAATATCTGTATGTATTGTCTATGTGTGTATATAATGTATGCTGTGTATATTGTACAGTGTCTGTATGTATTTTGTAAATGTGGAGTCATTGTGTATATTGTGGACCTTCAGTTATGTATGTGTATATTGGTACAGTACCACAGAAATACAAAGTGCTGAAACCAAATGCCTTGTTTCAACACATGTGGCCAATTAACCTGATTCTGATTTTCCCCTACACATAGCTTACAGCTTTGCATTTGTGACACTGCATTGTGCATCATATGATTACACTAAACAGCAAAGCTGATCTGTGACTACCTGGGTCCTATCTGTAAAAACCTGATAAGACACCTCTCAAAAATGCTAGTGTCCCTATGGCATTCACCAGGTAAAACAACATTTCAAGCACATAATTGCTTTGTGTACCTAATTTAAGTGTACCTAGTTTAGAACTCATTTTAATTTCTAAGAAATTACTTAAGCCTGAGTAGGCTTGCATTCACAACCAGTGATGTATCTAGAACCTTTAAAAGGTCTGGAGTGATCTTTCTTTGTAATAAAATTAGTTTTATATGCAAATATGTTTGATAAATTGCACTTAATTTGACATCATCTGTACATCTGCCCAGCTCCTGAAGGTCTAACCACTGGGACAACAGGCTTGGCTGAATTTACCTGCTAAGAAATTCGGATTGGACAGATTTTCATTGGACATTTAAAAAAATCAAGCCCTTCATTTCCAAACAAAACCTTACAATAAAATAAGAGAATTACAACACTTAGAGTTTAAGTGTGTCAGATATGATTCTACTCAGTGGTGATTAACTAAAAGCTGCAGACATGTATTTTTAGGTCACAGAAATCATTATGCGTTCTCTGAAGGTCTCCAAGGCCCTGAGGTCTCCCCACTGCTAAAGAGGATCTGTAAGAACTACAGAAATAGCCCAAACAAATACACACTAAAATGCGCATGTGTGTTTAGTAGGGTTTGGCTCGACGTGGCCCCGTGGAATTATATGCACAAAAGGCATGAAATCATCCAGGCTTTTGATCATGCTTAATTTTAATATCCAGATGCACCCATAATTTCTAAATATCCTCTGGACGCATGAGATGTTTGTTTTTGCCTTTTTCTTCCTATGTATGTGTGTGTGCGTGTGTGCGTGTGTATGTGTGTGTGTGTACACTGAGCAGTAGGTGACTTTCTGCAAGGTCACAGCACTGATGGATCTGCCACTATTGCCCTGTGACAGATCCGCACTTCATTCACATGCAAATTGGTCTGTGTAGCCAAAAGGTGTGCGCTTTAATGGAGCTGATTCTTAAAATGTCCATGTGTGTGTGCATGTGTGCATGTTCGTAGGTTTTGGGGGTATTGTGTAGTGGGTAAGATGTGTGAAATGGGCTTATGCTGGCTGATTATCAATTCCTACCCAACTGTGAAATAAATAAGTCTGCTAACTGCTATAAATATGTTGATGTAGGTCGTCAAAGAAATGTTAGGCAAAGCCTGTTTAAGTAGGTTTAAAATGGGGTTTTCAATTAACGGATGCTATAACCTCTTATCCGACCATCACATCCAATTTAACAAATTGTGTTGACGATAAAAAAACACAAGGACATAAAGTAGACTGGCCTGTGTCTGGCAGTTCCCTCTAATTTACATTCTTTTAGCAATTAAGGCTAATGGTTCTTGTCTTAGATGTGCCTTTATTTGGTGTAGAAGATTCCAATTTTGTGGATGAGTGAAAGTTCTTTCATTTAAAAAAAGTTTATTCATGCTTGCGTATCTCCTTTCTTAAGATTTTTATGGAACCATCCATTCAATTGGTTCACCTAATTACCAGGTTTTTCTGCTAGAGCAGAAAAACCATAAAGCTTTGCTGGACTCCAGCCTTCAGTTCCCCTTCCCTAGTTTAGGTCATTGTCACAAGGACCCCTAGTAAAAAAAATTATTAATAGCACGTATATGAGGAACAATAAACACATTTATAACTTGTTATAATGCCGTTCATAAGGTGTTATACATATGGCTGTTTGTAAAAATGTATTCCCCTTTGTAGCCGTGTTTATTATACATTTTTATATAACTGGGTTATTGTGTTCACAGTACATCAGAGACGCATGTATAATGCATCATTACTATTAAAAACTGCTTAGTCATGAATACATGCAGTGCCATTAATTAGACTTGGATGCTTGTAATTTGAAATGGATAACAGCTTATAGCCATTCTTAATATATTGTAACATGCAGTCTCTGCAAGCTTCAAGCAAAGTGATAAAAAAAAATTCTGCTTTTCAAAACTGCTATATTTTGGAACAAAACTTATTTCTATAATATTGAAGGGTCAAAATAAATGATGTAGTTATGAAAATGTACTTTCGCCACTTTTACGTTTGTGTGATTTAATTAATTGTCATAGGAGAGAGGCCCAAGACAAATAGTCTTTGTGATGGTTTAAGAAAAGTCTGGTTCTGTTGAATTGCACGAAAAAGTATTATATATATATATTTATATTATATTTTCCCTTTTAGTGAAAATGTTGGTATGCAAGGTTTTGTTTAACAGCAAATGATTTAATTATCATTGTGGGTATAGATTATACAAGTATATGATATAATATATGATATTATAACTAAAATAAATAACTTGTATTTGTGAGCTCTAAGTCAAGAAAGGCATATTTTGGTATAAAATAAATGTATACTTTTAACATCGCAAATTCATTACAGAACAATTGCACATAATGTAGACTTATCATCAAAAGAGTAGCTGTACCCAGAAACAAGCATGAGACTGAAGTGCTATTGGGAAGGAAGATAAAGGTTACCAGGAACAATAAATGATGATGCATTTCTCTGAAATATTTATTGAGCTACACATACAGAAGTAGTTTCTCTCAGTATGGCGTCAGGCTAATGCAACATGTCAGGCGTCTCAGCATGGAGTTGTAGGGGTTCCTAATGGTGTCCTGTGATAATCCATCACATGCAGCTTGAATATTCTCACACAGTTCCTGCAGATTGTGTGGTAGGGGTTGGAGGTGAAGTGACACCAGGCCTTTATCTTGGCGCTGAGCATGGTGTCTCCATACATGGTTACGTTGGTTGTCTTGACCAAGACAAAAAGCATGACTTGTCACTGAAGATGACCGGTTGCCATTCCGAGTCACTCCATGACAGTCTGGCACCACACCATTGTCGTCTTTGGCAATGTTGACATGGTTTTAAGGTCAGTCATCGTAACAGTCTGCGTTACTCACTACATGGCTGTTATCGAGACTGTTGGGTTAGTACAGCCGAATGTAAAACTGGAATCATTTGCATGTCTCATGATGCCAAACCTCACCACCAAATTTCTTGTCAGTTGATTCAGAGTGCAGCTATTCTTTGGATGATGGGTGTAAAATATACATCCATGTTTAAAATCCTATATGACATTATTATTACATGTTATGAATGTGTTTATTGACATTTACTTCTAGAAAGCTTCACCAAAACCCTTTTCAAGACCATAATACTGCTTTCAAGGATTTGAGATTGGATCCAAGAAGGAATGATGCAGTAGACAAAGACATTTTCTTTTAAGACCAGATGACTATATGACATTCCGACAGACGAATGCTCAACCCTGGTCCCGTCTCAGCCTAAAATGTCTCTCCTCACCTTCTCATTAACCCAGCCTGATTAATGACTCTCTCCTTGTGGCTTGACCTTGTTCAGGTGGCACATCGCTCGTGCAGAGGCCAGATGGTTCACACTCGGCCCACCCAGGGGTTCCCCAGCCTAATTAGGGCACCAGTCAGCCCCGTCAGTCCCCTCGCCCATTCTCTTGCCGCCAGCAAGCAGCCCCTTTGCTGGATCATCATCATCAATAACTCCATGTATCCCACAAAGGAGATCTCCATAGCAGCACTGTTACAAAGCCATCACACAGAAGCGCTAGTGCAGGCCCACGACAGGGTGCCACGCCGATTACAGTCAGGATGGAAACACAGCCAGGGTGGAACTAATGAATATCAGTGGCACTGTTGCTCAAACACTGCCTCGCCTTTCTCACACCCCGGCTCCCTGCGACTGCGGTGTGTTAATGGATAAAGACGGAGACAGCAGCTTCTTTTCCTCCTTCGTCTGAGAATCTGGAGCCCCCCACTGAGAGAGGAAATCAAGTCGTGCTTCAGCGGGGCACGAATAAACAGCAGAGAAGGAAGCAGGATGAGATGTTGCTTTCACTGGCAGAGCAAAACACTGAAAGCTGCCTTTATTTGAAATGTAAAATGTACAATTGGGTTTCAGCGGCAGTTTTGGCATTCATAACCTGGGTTTGGGAAGCTGGCCCTAATCCTCAAATGATTGAAACAGATTTTGGGTTTCAAACAAAGCTTTCCCACACAAAGCTTCTGCATTACTATGGTAATGACACATATGGGGATCACAACAACCTATATTACTGAGCTTACTGCTCATGCTAAACACTGCAGTGGGTCTGTGGGGGGAGCGGGGTTGGCCACCAACAAGCCTACTGTGGGATTTATGCATCGTCCCTAAAAGCAAATGACCAGATTACATTTGCATAAAACACACCATGCTTATCTTTATGCAGAGCAGCCCTAATTGCATCACATTAATACGGAATCTGTGAATAATTCAACACATCAGCAATACATTACCTACAGTGCCAACTGTATGCAACACAGCCTATCCTATTAAATCTCTTGCAGAGTAAAGCACCAGTTTAGTTTTATGTTCATCACAGACATAAACAACTTTTGTTCTTCTTGCTGTAAATCATGCTTCTATTTTACTTTTTGTGTTCTTTGTGTTTGCTATAATACTTCATATATAATAATTTAAACTATAATAAGTTCATCTACATGAAAACCAGTCTATAATACAACTTCTCTATAGCTAAAGTTAGCAAAAGTAAAAAAAAAGGTACACAAGTGGTTGCACCCAGAAGGATTCAACTGACAGGAATGAAACTTGGTGTGTATGTTTCACATTGTAAGACATCAGCTGATTCACGTTTCACACTCGACCGTGCATGTGACGTAGACATTCAGCAAACAGTGATACCCTCCATTAGTCATCCTGTTAGTGCCAGTATCATTGATGGACGGCTGCACAGCACAGGACTACATGCACGCAGGTCGTTAAGACGACTGCCATTAACATCACATCAGCATCGCCAAAGACTGTATTTGTATCGGGCCAGACTGTCATGGAGTGACTCGAAATGTTGGCGGGTCAGTTTCAGTGATGAGCCCTGCTTTGGCTTGATGGAGATGACCAAAAAATCAGTATGTGGGGGCACCATGCTCAGCACCAAGATGAACAGTATGTTGTCCTGCATCACACGTCCAGAAGGCCTGGTGTCATTTCACCTCCATCCCTACTGCAACACCTGCAGGAACTGTGTGAGACTATTCAAGCTGTATGGGATGGATCATCACAGGATACTACTAGGAACCTCTACAGCTCCTTGCAGAGACATCTGGCGTGTTGCATTAGCAACTTCTGTATGTGTAACTCAGTAAATATAGCTCCTATCAGTCTAAATTTATCATCATGTAGTGATGGTGATCTGTGTCTCCTTTCTGGATGCAGCTATCCTTCTGATGATAAGTGTAGATAGATAGATAGATAGATAGATAGATAGATAGATAGATAGATAGATAGATAGATAGATAGATAGATAGATAGACAAACAGACAAAAGAAAGAAAGAGTACAAGTGCACTGCTAAAGTCAGGAACAACCCTAACAACCATGTAAGCCCTGGAAGTCCACCAAAACCTTCTTTGAGAGCGAGGAGAACCTCCACTCTGCTCTTGCTTTAGATCTGAAAGCATCCACAGGTTTTTCTATCCATCCTTCCACTGTGAGAAGACACCTCAATGCTATGGAGGTCTGAAGGTATGTGTAGTTGTTCAAGAAGCTCCTCAATGAGAAAAGGAGACAGAAACATTGTTGGTGTTCTCAGAACAATGTACTGACCACCCCGACGAAACGTTGAAGGAATTGTTAGGGACTGAATTTCTTCACTGTGCGGAAAATATCAAGCAATATTTAATATTATGTTTAGTCGTTTAGACTGCTAGGCTTCTTCTCATTTTCTGTTAACATGTGCTTAATGGCCATTTTGTCTGGAAATTAAAGAACTACAGAGAAAGGTAGTCTTTAACTTCCGCACAGTAAAGCAGAGTGGGAAACAGTACAGGCATTAGTGTGTCAAAAATTACAGAAAAAGCACAACAGCAACAAGCAACAATGCTGTATGTGTGTGTAAATATGTGCATATGTGTGTATACGTGTGCTCTGGTGCTGGTGCCAGAGCACATCCAGCAGTTCCAGCAGCACTCGCCAGGACCTCCTCACACAAAGAAGACATGCAGAGCACAGTGGCATTTTTTTAAACAGATTTCTTTCACTGCTCTCTCTGTGGAGGAGTTCCTTCTGACTGGCTGTTTGGGAGCAGCTGTGGCCATCTGAATAAGTTCTGTGAGAGGTCGCCAGTTCAACACTCAGAGCAGATGGCAGGGGACTTTCTGTGTCAGGCTGTGGAAGAGTGCGGGCATGCCACCAGCTTTACTGCCCAGCATGAGGTTACATGCAGCTTTTCTGACCATGTCACATCATTCTTAATGAGTGTGCATATATGTGTGTGTGTGTGTGTGTGCGCGTACACAATTTTCCATTTTTGCTGCCATAAACTTAGCAGCTTCTCTTCAATTCTTTAAAAAATAAGGATTCTAAGCAGCTTCTTTCACTCTTTACAGTGCAGAAGTTGAAACCTAATGCTGCACAGAGGGAAGCAATTTTGAATTTGTACAAGCAGGGCTGGATAGGAGACCACCTGAAAAGCAGCACTCTTTAAAAAGTTTCCATTCTGCTTTTCGTTCTTGAGTTAAGCACAAGTCAAGACAGCATCCGACAGCTTTCAGCAATCCTAAAGTGCAATCCGGGCCTGAATAAATGAATAGAAAGCTCTCTCAGGCATGCAGCGCTCCAACAGCCAGGTCAGTCCACCTGCCTGTCAGCTTCTCTCCACTGAGGCAGCAGGAGCACACCAGGCAGGCTCTGCTGCTTTCCAAGTAGGTGAAACGGGACAGAGATACTAAACAGTCAGCACTTGTGAGACAGACTGTCATAATGTGTTTTCCTTATGTACTATGATGTATGTGCAACACCATATCAGCAAGGGTCTCTGAGCTAGCATGGAGTTTTTTGGCAGGTGGAAAAACAGGGAGGTGATAGTACTGGTTACTCTAACACTATATAAATGTTTATTTATTTGCTGTTCCCTGAGTACTAAGTGTGTTTTCTTAATTCACTGGGCACAAATTGTCCAGAAAATATGTATTGGTCCCCATAAGTATTGTTTCTGGGCAGCCATGCTATACATAAAACAAACTACAGTCTGGTTCTGCTTGGTTGTGATCAGCAGACAGCTTACCTTCTTTGCTTTTGAGGGAGCTGAGGTTGGACGGTGGTTCAGAAGAGGCTTGGACACAGTACACCTCCCTATTTTGCATCCCACCTCCACACAGTCCTGTCTGGTTGCCACGCCGTCGGTCCTGCTGGCTGAGGAGCGTGTCTACCCTGCATTCACTCCACTCAGTAGTCTTCCAGGTATACCTGTAGAGAGGGAGAGAGAAAGAGAGAGAGAGATGGTTCTCAGAAACCTTTAGAATAATATTCAAATGTAATCTCATAATCTTCCCTGCTGTACATCCCTTAGTGAGTAACACAAGTGACCTTCTTATTACCTCCCACTCCACTGCAGTTCTCTCTATGTAGTAGAGCTCTGAAAGAAGTTCACTCTCTAATGGACTAGTCCAAGGCTGTGCTTGAACCGGTCTCTGTGTGTAGGTCACAATCTCACAGTGAGCTTGAATGACTCTGATGGCCGGGCTGCAACCTTCTGATTTATCCTATCAGCCCAGCGTGAGTCAAACAGAGGAATCACGAACAAGCGAGGGTGCCGCATCCTTCCACAGAGGCAGAATTACATAGAGACCGCCTGGCTCATTTTTAATGGGGGCAATTTTGCTGCACTTTGATATTTTATGCTTGGATGAGCCGCATACATTTTTCATCATAATCATTTGTCGGCGCCCGGGGAGAATCACCTGCAGTTTCAAAAACTTCTATTAGACAGCAAAAGGAGAACAACATAGACAAAACAAACATTGGCACCAAAAACCCTATTTAATTAATCTGAGTAAAAAAAAACGAAATAAAATCACCCAGAAATCCATGAGCCAGCATGAACTAGGTTTTCATCTCGACTCTTGTTGTCATTACTGTTAATGCCATCAACAAATGAGTTCTGGCTAAATGAAGTGGCAATGACAAACAGAGCGTGAGTAGTAATGGGTGAGAGTGAGTTCAATACTCATTGAGTGTAGGAAGCTTTAAAGGCCACCATCTGAACGGCTGACCTCTCATCACCTCCTACAGATGTGATATATGGGGGGATGGTGGGAGAAAGAAAGGATGCGTTCATGTGTAGGGAGGGGTGGGGGTCTTATATTTTTTATGTGCAACAGCTGCTATGGTCATGTGGTCACTCCCTTTTAAGCAAGGGTTATGCAGAATGGGAAGGAGTGACATTAGATGTAATTCAGCTTACAGGACACGCCATAAACATTGCTCTTTAAGGCACTGACGTTCCTGAGGTTTCTTTATGTAGTCTTTAACCATATCATTTTCTCTTCAGAGAAACAGTCATGGAATCGGGAACTCGTGGAATCAGAGGTGCACGAACACATTCTGGAATCTTGGAATAATCAGCTTAAAGTAAAAGCACCCTGGTTTAAAGCATTGTTTCCTAACACAATGGACATGTTTTGGTATGGCTCAAATGTGCAGGTGCTTTATGGGGTCACTGTGACCCTGTTCACAACTGGCCACGTGTTTACACTGCCAGTAAAAGCCTGATCTGTTTCTTCATAGGTGACACAAATGTGTTAACAGTCTATAAGTGTGAATGGCAAAAACAGTGAATCTGATATTTTCATTTTCGACACTTGTGGTACTAAAATCAAATACACATCAAATTCAGCTCATGCACTTATGCACAACTCATTTTCAGAGTCCTTCTAGACAACCAGTCTAACTTTATCATATTTTTGCACTGCCAGGACAATTAGGCCTAATCATGACAGATGCCACCTAGCATTTATAACCACTAATGAAGGGTTATGTCTGCTGTCATAACAAGTTAAGTCTGTGAGGAAGATAATCGTGATGCTCATGGTTGGGGGACCAAACGAAACAAATGCTTAATAGCAAGAGAAGTCTTGTCAGTGCTTCTGTTGCCATGAAAGTGGAGGCCCTGCTTCGGCAAAGAGGTAGTGGGGAAAATTTTCCCTGCCTAGTAAATGTGTTGCTTCGGTTAAAATCTCTTTCAATGTGAATGCCGTTGGTCTTAGCAAGGCAAAAGCCTGATTGTGTCTATTGTCTTTTTGTTTTAGAGGCCTATAATTTCTCTCCCTGGATCTAGTAATGTCAAGCAGCAGTTAAAATTTTGCGAGATCTTGGAGCAGCCTAATTTTTGACAGGTGCTGACGATTTGCCCTACTGTGATGTTATGTACTGTGGTTCAAAAGTGGGAACTCCAGTTTATTCTGTGTTTCTGTCAGGTGATTTGGTTTCTGGTTTTGTAAAAAAAGGTTCCTGTTCCTGAAGGTTGGGATAACGTTGACCTTTTATATGTACTGTCCTATTTACCATCAAACATTTGAGGCTGTAACATAAACTGGGGGCATGACTAGAATTTCACCCCAGGATTTTTCTTTCCCAATATGTTAAAATACTGTATCTTGTTAAATAAACACTGTATTAAAGTATGTAGAAGTGTGATGAAATATAAACTAACTTTTCTCTAATTTAATCCGAGACAATGCATGATCATCTAATATAACTATGCTATAAAACACGGACTGGGGTATTTCTTGACATTCCTATTAAAAGAGAGGGAAGGCAGTAGCTCAGACAACCTTCAGCTTTACTCACGGCTCTTTCTGGAAGCCAGGCAGTGATGTGTTCTTCCTGCTACGTAAGAGAATGTCAAAGGGTTCACATCTCTCTTCCTGCCTACACTATTTTTCCTCCCTCTTGCTGCAAATAAGGGATGGAAAAAGCTGTTCTATTTAGGGGCTAAAGCCACTTTCAGCTCTGATCATGTTTTATGTTCTGAGATAAATATATAAAAAAGTTCTGTAGCTGCTAGACTGGTCATCTGTTGTCATCTGGTGCCTTTTGGAATAAATAAAACCTATATGAAAAGAAAAGTTTAAGAAAATGTAACATATTGATGTGATGTATTGATGTTATGTAAGAGATAGTTGTGGTTGTTTTTCATCCTGACACCACAACGAAAGCAGCAACTAAAGCATGAGAGCTAAACAGTAGCTGCAGCCCGAATGTCAGTGACAGTTTGTCTTACACTGCCAGAAACCTGCAACTCCTAACTATAGGCTTTGGTTACAGCTTTATGATATGGGTCTCACCAATAACGTTTAGAACAGTGAAAAATAAGTTGAGCAGAGAAGAAGAAAAGAGTGACTGAAACATACCTGACTGTGTCTAATACCTCAATCAGAACCAATATCAGCTGTGATTCAATTTGGCATGGACTGGACAATTACTAGTTGTAGGTCACACCAATGTTCTGCCACTCTTGCATCATAGAATTGCTTGGGTCAGATTTGGTGGATCCCTTCCCTGCACAACTCTTAGGAGAGTTTCCTGTAGACTGGGATTTCAGCCACTGCTGGTAGACCTGTATGACCGTACGGTTCCATACACCTGCAGATTCAGCTACTTCTCTTACACTATGGTTTTTGGCACGCTCAAATGCAATCACTCCACTTAGCCAATCATTAACATCTGCTTTGGAGCCATTTTCCACACATGGAACGAGACATTCAGTGCACAGTAGCACCTCTTCTCAATCTATGAATCCTGCCACTCACAACCCACAGGTGTTTATAGCCCCATGATCCTCATATAGCTATATCAATCAATCAATCAATCAATCAATCAATCAATATTTATTCGTATGGCGTTTTTTACAACGTTGTCTCAAAGCAGCTTTACAGAAAATCAGTTTGTTATACAGGAAAAGAAAAACACAGAGTTAATGTACAGACCGGGTCCAAGCCCCTCCTTGAGCAAGCCAAAGACAACTGTGGCGAGGAAAAACTCCCTTGAGTGAGGAAAAAAACATTATCTGCAGGAGCCTGAAGTTACTACCACCTGAAACACCCAAGGTGACTCATTTTTTGTTTGGTGAGCTTATATACATGTATACGGTTAATACGGTAATGTAACTCTGGGCTATAAAGCTTTATACTGCAGTGACATAACATTTTATGCATGTGACTTATGTACAGTTATAAAGGCTTATGTCAAGATTTTTCTAAATGCTCTTATAATGTATTATCAATACCTGATTCCTACAAACAAAGATTTTTAATTAATCCAAGAAACAAAAATGACATTTTGAAACTCTTTCGCATTCCAGGGATAAAGATAAGCAGGTGAAATGTACAGTGAATGTAGTGTTAGGACTCCCCTAAGGACTTTACTGGTATAGTGTGGCATGCTTGCTCAGTTTGATAAGGCCCTAGGGGAGTCGGTGGCTCTGCAGAGTGAAACACTAGCTGTAAAGACATGTGTGGCAGTGCAATCTCATGTGGAATTGGTGAAGAAGACCTCTCTGGACCACACAGGGCATCTCAGTGGGAACTGACCAGCTGGGGCTAATTTTGAGTGACACACATTCTTCTCTGAGGACGGCTGTAAGAGATCCAGGGCAGTGTGCAGCTGAGTGATGGAGCATGAACCGGCCCATCTGTGGTGGAGATCAGATTAGGTGCCACGCTGCCTGTCCTCTCACACTCTCTCCATTCATCACCTCCCCCCACCCTTCCAGCCTGGCAGTGTGCCAGCTCTCCAGCCTGCAGCTCCCTCCCCGTCCCCCACCCCCACATCAACCCTCCGTCTGTGTTTTCCTACTCATGAGCCGCACAAAGGCCCCCCAGCAGACGATGGGCATGAGGAGAGGCTTATTATTGTTCTCCCCACTGTTAACACCAGGCCAAACTGCTGTCATTACAGCAGCGAACATACCTCAGCATGGAGCATCCGTTCAACGTCAATAATCCCACTGAGAGGACGATGTGTTTATGATATAAACACTGCCATAGATGGCTTAAATTGATGCCATTTTTTTAAATTAATGTCTGGAAATAATGCTGATTAGTGGCTAGCAAACAAAACATGCTTTGAGTTATATAAAGACAACCTTGGACTTGCCCTTGACTGACTCACAACTCAACTTGGCACTCAAGACTTAAATCAGGACCAACAACCTTGTGCTGAATGAGTACATCCCCAAACATATGTGTGTGATTTCACACGTCTTCTATAGTGAGGCTTCAGGGTAGTGCTGGCCTCCATCACCACGTAATACATTTGTACATATAGGCTTTGATATCCCTTTAAGTAAGCCTTCCATTGTATAAAAACCTTTAATCTGGCACGCAAAATAAAATGCTACGTGCAGTAAAAGTACTTGCTTAGTCTGTAGTGTGTATAACTAATTTAGCCGCACTTTAAAAACTCCCCATTACATGTTACGGTAGCTACATAGCATGCTTGCTATACAAAGTACAGATTAACCAGCCATTACAGCTTCATTGGTTAATATGCACTTTGTAATAGTAAGTATGTTGAGGTGAGGTAGTAACCTAACCAGACAGAAAAAGAGTCACTTTGTATGTTTAATTGCACTGCACGAGGAAGATGGGGTAGTGTAATGGGTTGGTGGTTGGTGTTGCTCAGCGGATAACACCACTACCTGCCAAGTAGCCACCACCATACATGGGAGACTGGGGTTCGAATCCCGGTCTGGGTGACTATGCTGTGCTACACCAATAAGAGTCCTTGGGCCTTGATTAACCTTGTAAGTCGCTCTGGATACGAGCGTCAGCTAAATGCCAGAAATGTAATGGGAAGTGTATGGCGAGTATAAGAAAGCTGGTACAGTGCAGTAAATGGCTTGCTCCAAAGGCGATGTTAATGATGGGTTAAAAAAAAAAGGTTTGCATTTGGGCATGTCAAGGGCCATAGTATGAAGTGTATGGCCATATGGGTCGACCAGCAGTGGCCAAAATCCCAGTCCACAGGAAATCCTCCACCAAATCTGGCCAACTGTGCAACTCTTTGAGGCTAAACAATGATGTTGCCTACATCCAGAAACTTACATGGCAAATCTAATTACAGCTGTTATTCATGCTTGTGGAGGTAATACACACTATGATTTAAAAACTGGTGACCAAGTTTTTTGATCTTATAACCTAACGAGGGTTAACTCATGTCTTAGTGCAGGGCCCTTATTGGTCATGGATATAATCAAATAAAATGATTATCAGATTAACTAGGATACTATGGGTCCTCTGTCTGTAAAATGAGTTGTAAAAGCGGAGGGGTAAGAACCTGTTCACTGTTCTCCAAAACAGTCAATACAACTGCATTTTTCCCAATTTCAAATAAAGCATTATGGCAGTACAATTTCAGTGCTATAAAATACCTTTATGCTATATATATATATCGATTTTTGCGGCTTCTTCTTTAGTAACTGAATATCTAATATCAGTGAACAGGCTTTTATGTGAGCAAGTCATCGTGGGTGTGTATATGTATATGTATATATGTATATATGTATATGCTGTGATTAGATTTGCCATGGACATAGGCAACATCATTGTTAATCATAGACATTCAGTTACTAAAGAGGAAACCGACAAAGCACAAAAACTGAGGGGCCTTCAAAACTAGAGGACACTGCACTTCAATGCCTACTACGAAAAAGGGTTCAAGTCTGCACCAATTGCCTGCACTGCTACAGTCTTTGGACAACTTACAATTTTGCCACATCAATCTACTGTATCTCTGTACTTTCACGATTGATACAGAAACATGAAAAGCCAGCAGGACTTACGCCACACATGGTGGAATTCCCTCCCCCTGAGGCGAACACGGCTCAAACTCCTCCAGATGGGGGCACTCGGCTCCTCCGCCCACATTGAACTGCTGGATTCGACGCGTGCGCGTACGCTGACCTTTAGGCCCATTCAGGTCGTAGCACTCCTTGGAGCAGGCTGACCATTCAGACCACTCCGTCACTTCACAGTCCTTGGTGATGACACAGGCTTGGTATGTGACTGGAAGGCTTTGCTGATTGCACAGGCTGCAAAAGAGGAAGAGAATGTGCTTAGTACCAATACATTACATGATAGAGTCAGAATCTTTATTCCACCAAGTACATCACACATACAAGGAATTAGCCTTGGTGGAAGCACACATGTATGACACGTAACAGGATGCAATAAATAGAATAAAGATTAGAATAAGAAGAATAAAGAGCCAGGAAAGGAACTAATTCATTCAGATACATGGATATCTGTACTAATATATATGTGGATATTCTCTATCCATATATATATATATATATATATATACATATATATATATATATATATATATATATATATATATATATATATATATATATATATATATATATATACATATATACATGAAAAAGTGCATAGACATATAGATAGCTGTTATATACAGCTGTGCAAAAATAAGCGTTATGTTACAGAGGTGTTACTGTAGCAGCTTGCTTTAAGAGCCAGAAGATGCCAACACAAGCTTTATTAATTACTTCAGGTCTTACATACAGCACTTACTAAACACCAGGATTCAGCACTCCCGAAACAAGATTTCTGCATTCACCATTTATTATTATTATTATTATTATTATTATTATTATTATTATTATGCCAGCCAAATGGAAAGTGACAGAATAATGGAGAATGGTGATTGTGCTGTTCTTCAGGAGACTTGCTTTCTAGTGCTTGATTCTGGCTGATGATTGCCAATTATAGTTAATGACAGAGGGCTCTGCTTCTTTTCTTTTTCTTTGAGCAAACACTCACACTTTCTTCACATGTCCAATCTAACAAGCTTTGCTTTTTTCTGGTCTTCCTAAGACACAAACATTATCCTCCTCAAAAGTTGGCACGAGAATGGACTGATAATCTGCCATCCTACCCAAATATATGATTATGGATTTACATGCGAATTTTCAGACGGCTAAAACTCTTAATGCTGCTTATACTCTGACCTAAATTCTCCCCAGGATTTGTTTTCCTCGAGCATATTTTCTCAGTTATTTTTGTAAAAAAAAAAATTCTGATTCCACTTCATCCTAGATAGGAATCAAACTATTATCTCTGTACATTTTAATTAAAAGCTATCAAAATCCATTTCCCAAGGCTTGCCTGGCATTCAGGGTGAAATGATTAAGACTGCGGTTGTCTCCGTGGGTCCTTAGAGATTCACAGGTGGTAGACTTTAACTTCCTGCTGTGGCTTAATTACCCAGTCGAAGTCAGAGTATTGGCTGGTTTAGGAACAGCTAAATGCTTACAGTGCTTTTAAAGCATCAACAGTCTATAACCTGATGCTTGTAGAGTGAAAGGGAGAACACTGTGCATGCAATGACTTTAAATCCATTAGCCACAAAATGCTGGGCAGTACTCTGCTTCATGGCTACATGCTTCCTGTTGGGTCACAGCTAATTTTCATTTTTTCTTTTATTCCATGTTTTTATATCTGCAAGAGAGATCCCAAACACCGCAGTCGAAATAGGCATTTCATTCAGAATTTCATTCCTCAACTCTTTACCACACCTCATCTACTACAGAACTAGACTGCTTCAGAATTTACAAAGCCATTATGTCCTATGACTCAAATTGTTGCTCTGGTTGAACTGCTGAAACCGAGATTCCTGAAACAGTCACTGCTAAAACAGTCACTCCTGAAACAGTCACTGCTAAAATGATCACTGCTAATACAGTCACTGCTGAAACAGTCCCTCCTGAAACAACCACTCCTGAAACAGTCACTGCTGAAACAGTCACTCCTGAAACAGTCACTGCTGAAATAGCCACTCCTAAAACAGTCACTCCTGAAACAACCACTCCTGAAACAGTCACTGCTGAAACAGTCACTCCTGAAACAGTCACTCCTGAAATAGCCACTCCTAAAACAGTCACTCCTGAAACAGTCACTGCTAAAACAGGCACTCCTGAAACAGTCACTGCTCAAACAATTACTGCCAAAACAGTCACTGCTAAAACAGTCACTCTTGAAACAGTCACTCCTGAAACAGTCACTGCTGATACACTCACTTCTAAAACAGTCACTCCTGAAACAGTCACTGCTAAAACAGTCACTCCTGAAAAAGTCACTGCTAAAACAGTCACTCCTGAAACAGTCACTGCTGATACACTCACTTCTAAAACAGTCACTCCTGAAACAGTCACTGCTAAAACAATCACTCCTGAAAAAGTCACTGCTGAAACAGTCACTCCTGAAACAGTCACTGCTAAAACAGTCACTGCTAAAACAGTCACTCCTGAAAAAGTCACTGCTGAAACAGTCACTCCTGAAACAGTCACTGCTAAAACAGTCACTGCTAAAACAGTCACTCCTGAAAAAGTCACTGCTGAAACAGTCACTTCTGAAACAGTCACTGCTAATACAGTCACTCCTGAAAAAGTCACTGCTGAAACAGTCACTCCTGAAACAGTCACTGCTGAAACAGTCACTCCTGAAAGTCACTCCTGAAACAGTCACTGCTAATACAGTCACTGCCGAATCTGTCAATGCTGAAACAGTCACTCCTGAAACAGTCACTGCTGAATCTGTCAATGCTGAAACAGTCACTCCTGAAACAGTCACTCCTTAAACAGGCACTCCTGAATCTGTCAGTGCTGAAACGATCACTCCTGAAACAGTCACTGCTAAAACAGTCACTCCTGAAACAGTCACTCCTGAATCTGTCAATGCTGAAACGATCACTCCTGAAACAGTCACTGCTGAAACAGTCACTCCTGAAACAGTCACTGCTGAAACAGTCACTCCTGAAACAATTACTGCCAAAACAGTCACTGCTAAAACAGTCACTCTTGAAACAGTCACTCCTGAAGCAGTCACTGCTGAAACAGTCACTCCTGAAACAGTCACTGCTGAAACAGTCACTCCTGAAAGTCACTCCTGAAACAGTCACTGCTGAATCTGTCAATGCTGAAACAGTCACTCCTAAAACAGTCACTCCTGAAACAGTCACTCCTGAAACAGTCACTGCTGAATCTGTCAATGCTGAAACAGTCACTCCTGAATCTGTCAATGCTGAAATGATCACTCCTGAAACAGTCACTCTTGAAACAGTCACTCCTTAAACAGGCACTCCTGAAACAGTCACTCCTGAAACAGTCACTCCTTAAACAGTCACTCCTGAATCTGTGAATGCTGAAACGATCACTCCTGAAACAGTCACTCTTGAAACAGTCACTCCTTAAACAGGCACTCCTGAAACAGTCACTCCTGAATCTGTCAATGCTGAAACGATCACTCCTGAAACAGTTACTCCTGAAACAGTCACTGCTGAAACAGTCACTCCTGAAACAGTCACTCCTGAAACAGTCACTCCTAAAACAGTCACTCCTGAATCTGTGAATGCTGAAACAGTTACTCCTGAAACAGTCACTGCTGAAACAGTCACTCCTGAAACAGTCACTCCTGAAACAGTTACTCCTGAAACAGTCACTCCTGAAACAGTCACTCCTGAAACAGTCACTCCTGAAACAGTCACTCCTAAAACAGTCACTCCTGAAAAAGTCACTGCTGAAATGGTAAGGTTTCGGTATATTATTAACTGTATAGAGTTATACAGTCCCTGACAACCTGGAAAATTCAACTCAATGGTTTAATAAAATCAACATTATAAACTCAAATTCTATGATATGATCCACATAGGCGTGAACTATTTTATTTACAAAACAGACGATAAAACACATTTACCAATCTGTTCATTTGGAAACATTTTTCCAATCTGCATTATTTACTATTCACAAACAACCATAAGTAGTTTAGTGAACCTGTATTTAATTCTGTGAATACAGTAACAGTTATTCAGCTATGTTAATGCTATATGACGAGTGCTCTTCCATGCTTAGCAGCAATGCATGTTGCTATGTAGAGATACAATACAGATCACTAGAAATTCCAAATGCATTGTGCTAGACGGTTTCCACACATTCACTCTTAAATTATACTCTATGATCTGAGTCTCTGAATGGCCAGTGGATATAGAAACATGGACTACTTCAGTAAATCCTGTAAAAATAAAAAGCCAAGAATAGTAGCAACGCTACTAGAACTCCAGGAAGATATGGCCAGCAGGGCTGTCAAAACACTGAATGGTAAAATTACAAATAGAGCTGACAAACAGCTCAAATTGTTGGTGTATACAGAGTACTAGACTCAAGTCTAAATGGAGAACTGCATTATCAACTCTGGAAATGCTATTAAGGTTAAGCAAACTAGCGGGAAAGCTCTCACTGTCTGGAAAACCGCTGGATTTGAACCACTGATGACTTTCACAGTTGAAACATTGAGTTGTAGGACCAATAAGAAATGCATAAATGCATCTTTTTATCTCGACCAATAGTCAGATGTAGAATGATCACACACACACACACCCTCACAAACACACACTTGATCCTGTGCACGAGTCACATTAATACGGTCATCAGTGTCAGCTAAGCCTCTTTTGCCATCTGTGATGTCACCGAGTAGCTCAAATGTACTGGCGGTGACACCATTCTCCTCTCTGAATCATAAATCTGAATCATAGCCCACTGAGGCTCAGAAGAAAAGGGAGAGTCTTCAGCCATGTCATTGCCCTAGGAAATATAGCTAAAACAAAGAAGGAACAAAAAGAAAAAGAAAGAAAGAAAAAAAAGAAAAGGTCACGGCTTCTAGCCACTGCTTCAAAGAGATGCAGGAGAAGGGAAAACTGGAGATGCACTCCCAGAACAAGCAATTACAATCATGCTCTCAAGTACTGTACATTCAGTGCAATGGCAGTTAGCGTGGCCAGGGAAAACAACTTCCTCATAAATGGAGGGAAACACTTGAAAAGTATAATACAATATTTTTCTCTAAATGTATATATACAATTGTGTTCTGCACAGTGGTGTTTAAACCTAATAGTTGTGTAAGTTCAAGTGATTTGGTTTATCTGAGTAATGGCTTCATCCAACATCAACAAATATTCTGTGAGTGAAGATGGTGTATCTAAAATTGCAGTTGTGCATATTAGATTTTCTCTTCTGTTCATTTTCCCAATGCTTTATTTGGGAGCATTTCAATACCAGTAGATTTCCTCAGCATGTGCCATAAAGCAGACTGATTACACTGCATAACAAGATCTTTGTTCCTGGGTTCAGTGTGTGTATATTCCAACTGCTTATGTGTAAATCATAAACAACTTTATTCATCACAGATGTTGTTTCTGTGAGCAGGACAATGAAATGCAAAAATACTCCAATGTAATATATGTTTTGCTTGAACATTGAAAATTTCCTTATAACGTTAATAAATCCTCAAAACTGTACAAAATAAAATTCTGCAAACTTCTGGCCTTGCAAATTTTAGTGCTTGCATATGAAATGAGCTGCCCAGGCTTTGTCCTGATCCCCAACAAGCTTGCCAGAGTATCCTTTGCAGGTTTCACACATCTTGGCATATGCTTTCACAGAGTACTTTTCCACTCCTGTCTTAATAAATTCGCCACAGACGTAGCAGAATGTGTCTGCCGGATGCAGCGACCTCTGGAAGCCCTCTAAATTAAATGTACTCAGCTGGAACGTGAACTGGAATGGCTGTTTTAACACACCTGTATTTATACTGCTATGTAGACTACTATACAGTCCCAGACAGTTCTAAACCGTTCTAGGAAGCTCTAGAAAATTCCAGACAGTTCAATAAACTTCTTGAGAGTCCTCAGAGTTCCAGAGGCTACACAAAGACTAATCAGCACTGAATGTATCACAAATGTTCTGGACGATAGAACACCATTACCCTGACCACAAAATCACATCTCTCTGTACATTTTAGACCTAAGGGATTAAGAAAATGCACTTAGTACAGTTTTAGTTACAGTCTAGCTGCTTGAGAGACTGGAAATAACAATGTCTTGTTTTTGGACATTTATACATACGTCTACATATGTCTAAAAGCATACCATTTGTCCAATCTTGCCTAATGCAGCTAGGGGCTACACAGGCTAGTTCACTTGCTGGCTTTACTGTCTAAAAAAAGACACTTTAATGCTTCAGAGACAAAATCTGGTTGGGACCATATCTCTGGGTTCCTGAAGGCTAGCAATGCGATTTTTGGAAAGGGCAATTTACGCTGTAACATATGAACATACTATTCTAGTCCACATATGGTGCACCTAATGGTCATTTATTAGTGCTTTGTGCAGAACATACTGCCAGTGCTGGCAAACATGGTCAGCCACATACATCTCCCATGCATGCACTCCATACAAACCCACACTACTATCCCACATCCCAATATCATACTCCACATATAACAGAATTACATGTCAAACTAACATCTACCACTTAACTATAGCCTCAGTACCTACCGTGAGCCTGGGTGTGTCACCAATAAGCATGGCAACACTTACCAAGCATCTAGGGCTGAGCAAGCCAGCAGTGGGACATTACAAATGGCTTAAAATGGCTGTAAAAGCTCTGCCATAAAAGCCCACTTCACTTGAACTATTGCCCTAAACCATTGCTCGTATGCCTCCGGTTTCATTTTGCAATGTATTGTTTATTTAACGATTTGAGTCAACATCTTGGCAAGTACAGTAAGCAATAAAATAGTTACATTGGAGATGCTTACACTTTCATAGCAATTGTACTCAAGGGGCTATTGGCAGAGAACAGAACAACATGGTGTGGAAGCCTTCAGCCAGTATTACAGAAAAACACTCCAGGCCAGATTTTCTAGGAACTTGGGAAAGAAGACGATGTATAAATATTTCAGATCAGAGAAAAGCAACTAATGTGATTAATATTAATGGCCATAAGGGCATATGAGTTACTTCTAAACTTTCCACAGACCATTCTGTAGTAGCCCTGCCAAATCTGAAGACTAGAAACGAATCTGACTCTGAGTTCAAGGTCCTTCTGACCCAAAGTCCCACGAAGCTACATTCACTTCTATACATGTGTACTTGGGTTTGTGGGGAAGACAGCTAGTGGGGAGAAAGATTGTACTGTGAACAGAAGAAAGTAAAGAAGTGTCTAGAGTGTACCAGTCCCTACAATCTACAATTACAGACTGTAGTCCATCTGCTTCTCTGCTTATCTTGTTACTCTGCTCTGTAATAGCCAGGCCCCTAACAAGACCACCACAGAGCAGTTATTATGAGGGTGGTGGATCTTTCTCAACACTAGCGTGGTGGTAGTGTGTTAGTGTGTGTGTTGTGCTGGTATGATGGATCAGACACAGCAGTGCTGCTGGAGTGTTTAAACACTTTGTCCACTCACTCGAAGAATTGTGCAGTGGGGTTGATCTGGTGGATGTTTTTCCTGGCACAATCCTAAGAAGACTTTCCTGTAGACTGGGATTTTAGCCACTTCCTTCACACTATGGACCTTGACACTGCTTTGGACCCATTTTCCACACATGGAATGAGACATTCACTGCACTGTACTATCTATTCTCAATCTATGACACACCCAGCAGGTATTTATAGCCCCATCATCCTACCACCTTAAACACACAAGGTGATCCATTTTTTATCTGGTGAGCATAGCCCTAAGTGACTTAGATAAACAATTCAAACAAGCGAAAAAAAAACCCATACCTTAGAACCATGATGTTTTATATCTACCAGAGTACTTGCCCGTATGTGTGTGAACCATAACAAAAAAATGTCACCAGCGTCTAGAAACTGATCTTTCTCCCTACTATGTGTTCTGTCACTGTATAAAAGATGCACAAAGCTTCTTTCATTGCAATCCATCGAAAGATTATCCACTGTCCTTACACTACAAGGAGACATGTTGACAAAAAGCTCCCAAGAGACGTAGCTGTAGACCAGCATACTACTCTCCAATGTGCACTCACTCAGCAACAAAATGGACAAATTGAAACTGCTGGTGAGAATGACAAAGGACTTTTCAACAACATCTGCTTTCTTCAATGAGACGTGATTAAATTAAATTACTCCCAGTGCTGCGGTGGAGCTACCAGGCTTTTCACTGTGAAGAGCGGACCACGACCCCACTGGCGGTCACAAGACAAAAGACGGAGCAATATGTTTTCACATTTCATCACAAATGGTTCAGGAACTGAACTGTTCTGGTCAGAACATGCTCTCCTGAACTGGAAACTCTTATCAGTTTTTAACTCTATCATACCTGACCTTCTGCTAGGTAAACTCAGGATCCCCACAGCTGTCACAACAGGAAACAGAATGTCAGGGTGGGTGACTGCTTTTTGGACCACACAGGGCTCTCTCCCCTGCTCTACTCTCTCTACACCAATAGCCGTACTTCATAATCGTAGTTCTGACAGTAACTCAACGTCAACATTTAATGCAAATACACAACTTCACAAATCCCTGGTCACTACCATTCAGCAAGATCCTCTGTAGTCTAGCAGTCCACTGATGGTCCAGTTCTACACTTCCATAATAGAGTCCATCATCACATCCTCCATCTCCATGTGGTTTGACTCTGCATCTTCACACACTGAGTGATAGCTGCAGTGAACAGTGGGAAGTATTTGGCTGTTGACTGTTTACCCTCAAAGACCTTCATTCATCTCGCATGAGAAAAAGGGTGGGAAAAGTCACTGCTGCCCCCTCATATATCTAGACACTCTGTATTCCAGTGGTTTCTATGCTAAGGATCTTCTATGAGTCTGTGGTGGCGAGTACCATCCTATACGCTGTTGCATGCTGGGGCAGCAGGCTGAGGGTGGCAGACGCCAACCGACTTAATAAACTGATCCGCAAAGCCAGTGATGTTGTGGGTGTGGATTTAATTATGTGTGCGACAACTCAAAATGTGCAATAATTATTCTGACTTCTGAAGATTTTATATATGTGTACATATTGCAAAATTTCTCTTTTGTTGTAAATTATTATTGTTTATTCTAAATGGTTGCTACTGTAAAAACGGCAATTTCCCCCTGGGATCAATAAAGTATTTCTGATCTAATCTGATTCTGATCTCTCTGCTTTAAACTGCTGCACGTACACTTTAGCATACATGTTATAATGTACAAAGCGACTTCACATCCCGCCACCTTTCTTCAAAATGTATATATAAAAATATATTGTAAATCTTCTTCTGTATTCATTGTACTCGGTGTCATCAAAAGTTATTCCATGTACATCTGGTAACATGTAAATATAGATTCTGATTTTGATTTTGAGTTTTTATTGATGAGTTTCATCAGAGTAACAATAAAGTGATTGATGCATGAGTACAAATACTGATGTGTTTGTCCAAAAAGGTAGTGCTACTGGAACAATGAAATACAAATCTATTATTTATTCAGCTTTGTTGTTGTCATGTTTTGCACCTGCCAAATAAACACAAAAACAGCACTGAGAAATCACATCTTTAACAGTAGACATTGGCCATAAAGGCCGGTCACAGAGGTTCCTCAGGGAACCAGAAGTGGTTCCTTAGCCTTGTTACCCCTTACTGAAAAGTGTAGCTGCAGTGCAGTAAGCAGTATAAGCAGTGGGTTTGTGAATAGAGACAGACACATCAGTAAGACTAACCTGAGTTCCTCTGTGCTCCCACTTCGGTGGACACACGTCACCTCCCTTGTCTGGTAGCCCACCTGCAGGTCCCAGAACTTCCCACCTTGCCGGTTCTGCCGATTCCTAGTCCGCTTCTTCTTGATGAGCTCACGAGTCTCTGGATCCTTTACCTTGCCTCTGTCCCTCATCCTCTCCCTCATCCGCTCACCTTTAGCTTCCTTATTCTCTTTGTTCTTGCGTCGTTTTGCCTGCCGCTCCTGTCTTGTTAGGCGATCTGGTCTGTCTGGACGTTTTGGTCTATCTGGGCGTTTTGGTCTGTCTGGACGGTTAGGTCTGTCTGGACGATTTGCTCTGTCTGGACGATTTGCTCTGTCTGGACGTTTTGGCCTATCTGGACGGTCTGGTCTGTCTGGACGATTGCGCCTACCTGGACGTTTTGGTCTGTCTGGTGAACTTGGTGGCTCAGGCTCCGCTTGCCTGGCCTGGCGTGAAGGGGGCATGCTACAAGGCCCCCAGGAGCCAACCCTGAGGCTATACATGCTCTCTGGACCTGGGCAGTGACCTGGCTGACATGTGCGGAACTCAGTCAGGTTAGGGCAAGCTGAGCCACCAAACAGAGGTGGTGCCAGAATGGACCTCACACGGTTCTGCAAGCCCATTCCGCATGTCTTGGAGCAATCAGTCCAGGGGGAAAATTTGGACACTACACAGTCCCGGGGACAGGGGATGAGGCAGGCCTGCTCTAGCCGTGGTTTGGGCTCAAAGTATTCACAGATGGCATCCTCAGCGGGTGCTCCGTCGGCCTTCTGGACACAGCCCACCTCACGGGTCTGGAGGCCCTCCTCACCCCGTGTGCACACGGCTGGCCGCGGCACCCCAGGATTCCGCAGCGAGACGGGCACACATTGGTTCCATGCACCCAGCTGCCAGTCATACAGCTCCTTGTGCCAGTCACAGACACGGAAGCATCTCTGCTGGTTGTCGGGCCGCTCACTCTGCGGGCAGTTGGTGTGGAGTGTGGTCCAGCCTTCAGAATGGGCACACCACACTGCTCGGCTCTGACTGCCCCCTGGACCACACTCACTGCCCATACACCTACCCCAAGGCCCTGTACAACAGAGAGAGAGAGAGAGAGATGGAGAGAGAGAGAGAGAGAGAGAGAGAGGGGGAGAAAGAGAGGGAGAAAGAGAGGGAGAGAGGAAGAACGGTTGTTATAAAAACTCATTGACTGATTAATTTAGTGTTTCACCGGTATAAAAATTAGAATGATCAATTTGAGCTTTGTCTCAAGGTCAAGGAAAACTATACCATATACTTTTGTCCATGTTTTTACCAACACGTCACACACTCTTACTTCAGCCATCCAACAAAATTATCATTAAAACAACAATTGTATCATTTTTCAGCACAAAATGGGTGGCAGAACACCTTAACACCATCAAACACTGTCAGCGCCACCAAAGACTGCAATGGTGTCATGCCAGACTATCATGGAGTGACTCATTTCTTCAGCGACAAGCCCCACTTTTGTCTTGGTGGAGACGGGCAACAAATCAGTGTGCGGAGGCAGCATGGTCAGTACCAGGATGAACAGTTTGTTTTCACGCGTCACATGTCCAGAAGGCCTGCTTTCACTCCACCTCCACCTCTACTGCAAAATCTGCAAGACTTGCGTGAGAAAATTCAAGCTGCATGGGATGGATTATCACAGGACACCATTAGGAACCTCTACAACTCCATTCCAAGATGTCTGGCATATTGCAATAGCAAACATGGGGGCCCAATGCCATACTGAGAGACACTACTTTTGAATGTGTAGCTCAATAAATTTTACCCATATCAGTCTAAACCTATCATCATTTATTGTTCCTGGTAACCTTTACCTTCCTTCCCAACAGCATTGCATTCCCACAATTTCTTCTGGATGCAGCTATTCTTTTGACAATGAGTGTATCATTCTATCCTTCTATGATAGTTGAGCATCATTATAGCAGCCCATGCTGTTGTGCATTAGAAATTCTACCATACAAAATGATGTATGCACTGTTTAAAGACCCTCTGTTTGCATAGTTAAGAGATTAAGACTACAGTGATGTCCTCCAAACACTTATATACAAACAAGAGTGCTTCCCTTCCCCCTAAAGAAAAGGGAGCTCTTGAACAGACACACGTGTATCCCGAAAGGTACTTACTTTCAAGAACCCTACTGAAATTCCACCCTTCACTTAGAGAATTGAATTAACGCTATTGGTATACATGCACTTAGGACATTAAACCCCTAGGAAGCAAACGCATCACCATCAAACCAAATAATCACTTCCTGAATCAATATTCCCATATTCTCAGGAATGCTATAAAGCTCTCAGGAGAGGGAAACCAGTAGGAATGACTAGCTAGTTGCCAGTGGTGATGGATTGGGCAGGAATAAGCTGCATAAGCAGAAGATACTGAGAATGTGACATGTGCTCTAGGGAAGTTCTTTTCTCTGCTTTCTCTCTCTCTCTCTCTCTCTCTCTCTCTCTCTCTCTTTCGATTCACTTCCCACCTCACAGTCTAAAAAGGGACCAGAGGGTCAAAAACTGCAGTAAAAAGGAGCTGTTATGCCTTTCTGTTATGCACCGCTCAGCTTTCGGATTCCTCTTTTGAAAGCACCACCAGAGCTCGGAAGCACAAACACCGGAGTGTTCTGTTAGTACTGACAGTTCTGACTTTTTGCACTCCTCTTTTGGCAATTCCTTCACACAGCCATGGCTGCCTGAAATTTGAACATGAGCAATTCTTTGATGTCTTTGCCTGATACGAATGCCTGAGTGCTGGTAGTAATAAAGTATTTTCTCTGAGACCTGCTCAGCATTGTCAGAAGTCTTCTACGACATGGCGCTGAGAGACTGCTAACTAAGTGCTCTTGTAGCTACACCACAAATGTACCTGGGCTGGAGAGTGATTTAGCAGGGGCAACGAGGACAGAAGCCGTTTGAAGCCCTACTTTATGACCCCACTCGATAAAGACGAGGCAGGGCAATGAAAATGTCAACGGAAGAAGCAGCAGGCGGAATTAGCCTACAGCTGAAGCAGCAGCGGCCTGGTCGATAGGGATCAATACCAGCCACAAGAAACCGGCCCAGATGCAAGAGGTATCCCTGCTCAGGCATAGGTGCGGGTTTCTCACTGAGAGACAGAGGTGGGGAGGCGGGGGACAAGCAAAATGTGAATCGCAGCGCAGGAACAGATTGCTATGTCAGCTATGATACACTGACCTTTTTCGCAACAAAAGCTTTCTGGTGCATTCTGGTGCTTTTTTTTCTTCCCCTATCAGACAGCGCAGACGTAAGCTGCTGACTAAAGTAATCTCCTGGCCGGCAATTTCCGTCTGGTTCCCTAAGCACTCTGTCACATGGTTAGCTAAGGTAAACACAGGCTTCTCCTGAGAAATTAAGATTGATTCGATTCTAGAGGGCAGAAAAGGAGAGCATGAGAGAGACAGGGAGAGAGATATGAAAGACTCACTCATCTTTCATGCGAGTAAACACTCTCGTCGAGGCAAGGTTTATCATCTTAACCAGTGCTCCATCATGGGAGCGCTGTGATATGTTTAGAGCTGTAACACATTAGACCTCCCCCAGGAGAGCGGCAGCCCTCTTCTCTAAAGAGCTCTAGGCTCGCCGCAGGTGTTCGGGGTAATTTACGAGCATGTCACGGGGTGACGTGGTTATCCACAGGCCACAGGACACCAGGGAGGAGCACACTATAATAGGATGCAGAATTGGGCAGCACACCCACCATCTTTTGCCAAGGGTTGCCAAGGGAGCGCAGAGAAGAGACAGAGAATGGGTAAAAGGGCTGAGGGATTTGGGCTGACACATTCATTGCTACCTCCCAGTGGTGCCTTGGTTGATTTTATTAAAAACAGATAAAAAAAGAAGAAGAGAATATCAGTGAAAGGGAAATGGCTGGTAAAGAAAGAAAATGGGAAGGTGATAGAATGGCTTAGTGTGAAGAGTTTCATGAAACAGCCAATCAAAACATCAAGCACATACCAAGTGATGACTTCAAACTAGATCAGACTTTTGGGGCCAATATTGTTTGCTAAAGGCCTTTCAGCATGATCGACGAACGTCGTTTCCAATTAGGGGGGTTATATGCTGTGTTCCCATGTTTGCATTGAGGAAAACGTCATTCTGCACCTCTTAGCGGTAAGCAGCCAACAGTGGCATGAAGCCATGCAAATCTTGGCATGGCGTTACCAGTGATGATTATTAGATGAGAGCTTGATCAGATTTAATATTTTTTCATATAGTCTGTATTTTTATCTTGCATTTGAACGAGAAACTGCAGGGTCAGTATTGGCTGATCAACAATCACATATTTCAGTTGAAAACTGGCCAATACCAATACATAGCCAATCCATCGTTTGGATCCTTTCATCTCTAAGTAAATCAATATCATTTCCATTGATGGAGCAGGCTGTTTGATTACAGAAGGTTTAGAGTTGTGTGCAGCGCTCCTATCAAGCTCTGCATGTGGTCACACCTTCATGAGTGAACAGACCAATAGTGTGATGCTACAATACACTTCCTCCTTAATGACACTGGAGTCTCTGGACTGCATTAAAGCAAGCATTTACAGCTATTATACAGTATAAGCACACTGGGTAGCGCTGTCACCTTACAGCACAAAGGGCCTGGGTTCGATTCCCAGCTGGGGCCTCCAGTGACCTTTCTTTGTGGAGTTTGCATGTTCTCTCCGAGTCTACATAGGTTTCCTCTGGGTGTTCCAGTTTCCTCCCACATGCAGATGCTGAATTGCCCCCTAGGTGTGGGTATGTGAGTTAATGTGTATGTCTGTCTTTCTGTCCGTGTGACTGGTGGCCTGTCCAGAGTGTTTCCTGCCTTCCGCCCATTAAACGCTAGGATAGGCTCCAGCACCACCCACGACATAGAATGATAAGTGGTTTAGAAGATGAGTGAATGAGAGAGAGTGCTAAACCAGTTTAACCAGCATGTTAGACAAAGCTTTCTGAAGGCTATTCTGGAGATAGTGTCAATAAATATGCAGCAGAGTTAGCTTACAAGTAGCAACACCAGTGCTTTTTGAACCCGCCATTCATTTTTCCCATAGGTAAAAACTGCTTAGACCAAGAGTTCCTAATACGGGTATGTGGCCAAGTAAAAAATAAAGACAACTTCAGAGATCCGTACTTATTTTCACCACTAACTGCTTGCCATTCACAGGCCTATATCAGCCGTCAACACACATACACATCCTGCTTACGCACGCACAGCAAAATCCTGTGTTGAATGAACACCCACAGCGCTCATTCCCAAACATATCTCTGGAAACCCGCAGGCAAGCTCCACAAAATTGCAAAGGCGCAAAACTCTTTAAAGGCCGTCTATAGTGCTTCACATAAACCTCAGCCCTCAATACGTCACACTGTAAAATCCAATAGTCGCAGGCCACCATGCTCAGGTTATTTTAGTGAATGTAATACTGTTACAATTTGGCTCCTCTTCTCCATATTAGCAGCGAATCAATTATGCTGTCTGTACTGTTTATTCCCTGTAATCATCCAGGGTACTTCAAAGGCCTGTGTGAATTGATAGAGGGATAGAGGTTATCATTTGAGGATAGTCTGGTGTTTTTGGAAGGAAGGGCGCCTGTGAAACAGCCTATAACTAATTTGAGATAAAATTCTCCAGTCTGCTTAGTAGCTATCAGAATCTTAGCCCCTGCTGCTGACCGCCACATGGAGGTGGACTTGCAAGCAGGAGGATGGGGCAGTAGAGAGGTGGGAGTTGGCGGGGGAGGGTGGAGGGCAGCAGATTTCCTGTGGCTTATCGTCACTGTTGCTTGCCAGGAAAAAAAAATGAGATCTGTGCAAAATCATTTCCAAAGCAGTAATGAGATTTCTCCTCTGCATCCTCTCTTCTCCGTCCATGCGCTCTCCCGCCGTGCCAGGCTGAAGCTGGCATTTACCGGGGAAAATGGAAAGCAGTGGGAAGCACCTTCCCTGCCAGCTCCGCTGGATGCAGAGGCTTTGGACCGGAGGAGGCGTGGTGGACACTCGCTCTGGGCTCAGAAGCCCCCACTCCCACATGATGAACGGTGGACTAAGAAAAGGCCAGTGCTTCACCATTGACTATTGTTAAGGTCTGCACAATAACCAGGCCAAAACTGCTGTTACATAAATAGGCTATGTTTAACATGGCCATAGTTAACCTAGTCATATCCATAACCACTGAAAGAAACACATCTTACATATTCAGCTCCTTCACACAAGTATATTTCTCCTTCTGACCAATTATTGACTGTCTGACTTACCATCTAACTCACCTAACAGACTGACTGACTAACTGAATAACTGAGTGGGTAACTGACTGAGTGACTGACTGACTGACCGACCAACCTACTGACTAACCGACCAAATACCTGACTGATTGAGTGACTGACTTCCATACTGATTGATAATCTGACTGAATAACTAACTGGTTAATTCACTGACTGACTTGCTGACAGATTGTCTAACTGACTAACTGACCAACTTCCTGACTTGATGACTGACCCGCTGACTAATTGACCAACTGACTGACTAACTGACTAATTATCTGACTGACTTACTGACTAACAGACTGACCTGTTAACTGACTGACTAACTGACTAGCTGACTGATTCACTCACTCACTCAGATTCAGTGGGCTGATGATTCTTCACAAGGATGAGATAGTACTCACCTAGTCTTTAGTGTGCATCACTGAAAAGGAGATTTTCCAGATATGTGCAGTCACAAATTGCACTTTAAGAATAAAATCCCTATTCATAACTTTAAGAATAAGGGTCACATGCTCTATTGCTGCATTTGCACAACAAAGATTGTGTAAGGATGTGGGAAACGGGGGAGCCTTAGTAAAGTAGTGCATCAGTGATTCTGTGTTCACTACTTTGCCAAACTGTATTGAAGCTTCCCTTCACCAAGCTGTGTCTGGGCTGCAGGCACAGAGGCAGTGAGATTTTGGCCATGCCCAAGCCCACCTGAAGGGAGGTGCCACCCAGACTGATGGCACACAGTTCACAGAACCTTCACACCACCCACATAGCAAGACGTGGACTTGGCAGGCATTCCCCAATGTCTCCAACTCATGCATGGCCAGCGTAGCCAAACACCAATGCCCCTAATCATCTCACACAGCTCTGTCACACTTCTCTGTAGTGAATGGACACCTTTCTCTGCCAGAAGACTCCCTATAGTTAGTCACTGCCTGGTAAACAGTCAGCTGCTACAACCTGCCTTTCACATTATGATTCTTACTCTTTTCTGTTTCTCATAGTCAAGAGCAGCAGGTAGGTCCAAAAAACGGTGTGGGTATCTAGGATTTGAGATGGTTTCACAAAGGGACACTGGGGGGTCCTTTCTATCTGGTACAAAATTGGCTTTGCATCATCCCTTTGAGTAAGCTCCTGCAGAGACAGCAAGGGGTGCAGATCAGTATGAAGCTACTCAGAGTGAGGGATGTGGCTTCTTACCAGCTATAACAAACATCTCACAGGCCCCAATGAGAAGGTCACCTTTTATAGACCATGTGCTTGGCTTCAATTCTCAAGAGAATGCAGCATGCAATGAGGTTAATGCACAATGCTTTCTGTCTTGTACGAGGTGACCCATGTGGGACTCCATCTTCCTCTCTCTGATCTTCAGCCATGGAGATCAAACAGCTAAAGCCTAATGACACAGCTCTTTGTCTGAAGCTCACTGTAGGTATCCAGGCTATATGATAGCCCCCAAGAAGCGTGACTGCCCTGCTGAGATCTAAAATAAAGGCCATCATCTCATTTCTGATTCCTTTCCATTGGAGTAGATTTATAATGGTGTATCCAAAAAGAACAAAAAGGCTGAGCAATAGGTACAGCACAGGCAGTGTAGAAGTAAGCCTAAACACAAGCTAAATACATCGAAACAACACAAAAAGCATGCAACAATATGAAATCTACAACAAGGAAAATCAGTTAAACGTATGATGTCCAAAATATGGAAGCTACGTATATAAGGCAAACAAAACAAAGGTGGTAAAAATGATTTGTAGTATGAGTCAGACAGGAAACCTAGGACAAGGACAAAGGGTCAACGCTATAGCCAGGGTAACTGAACAACTATGCTCTGCCCACATTGGTGCTTTTTCGTAGCGAAAGGCAGAAATGCAAATGTTCCATTCAGCCTATGTATGGATACATATCATATTCTCCAAATATGTAAATATATTAATTTAAAAAGTTACATAAGCTTGCATGATGTGTAAGTGACTTCAGGCTCTACAGATGGCTTTGCACAAGGACTATATGGCTATAAATACCAGCGGGATTCCTAATGTAAAAGAAAGTAGCTAAATCTGCAGGTACATGGAAGCATACGGTCGTACAGGTCTCCAAGCAGTGGCAAAAATCCCAGTCTACAGGAAACTGTCCTCAGAGCTATACTTTGATGCAAAAGTGGCTGAACATTGATGAAGCCTACATTCAGAACCTGTTATTCGTGAAGGTATGAAAGGCTATTGGGTATGCCTAGTTACAGATGACTAATTTTTTGTCCAGTGAGCTTACTTTGTATGCATGCAGGATATACAGCAGTTTGGTCATACAAGCTAACAATAGCACGGTGACAAATGTGCTGTTATTTCTAACTTGCCAAGTTTCAATTAGCTGCAACAACATAGCCCAGCTCTCTAGTTAAGCATTCTGCAAAGCTTGTCCAACCTAGCAACAGTTGTTCCAAAAGACAGACGCATTTGTGGGTGAACCATGGATAGGTCAACTGGAAAATAGTAAAAAAGTAAAAAGTAGAAGGACTAAGCACCTTTATTCCCTTTACAGACCTAGTTGTCACCTATACAGACATACAACGACAAAAGGGAAAGAGGTTTAAGTGCACTGGAGAATGCATGCAGCAGTCATTTGCGTGCAGATGAAGCCTCCTACCAGAAGCTCAAAATGACATTCATGCATCTTTTATAAGAGCAAGAGTTTCATCGTTTTTGCGGTGGGGCATTACATGCCTCATTTAGGATGTCGCACAACATCAAGTAAAGCTTATGTTCCACAAGACTTGCACACGCATATATCACACCCTTGCAGGCATTCCTTTCAGTATCATCCAGCATGATCAGCCATGGTTAGGACAATGAAACTGACTTTTTCACTGTTACAGCCATTAAACAACTACTAGATCTCAGATAGCATGCACGATTTAATCGTATACATACAAGTGCAGTATGTTTGCATATTCTTCTATTCACTTATGAGTAGCATATATGAGCAAGCTCAATCAGCATTGAGAATGAAAAGGTGGGATTGAAGTGGGATGATATAAGATTACTGAAATGGTTGAGTTAAGCAAGCAATTAGTAGCAATATGCTTAATTATGACTAGAATTTAATAATCGCTAAGATGCTTGAGGAATAACAGTGATTTGAACACTGCTGATAAATTCTAATACCACATTCTCTGAATTCTGTATTCTTGCTTTAAAAATGCTTTCATAAAATGGCATGCATGTTATGTCATAATGGTTATCGCCGTGGCAGGGATCCAGTGAATTTCCTGGAGGACCCAGACCTACTACAACAGTGGCTACCAATTGAGCTAAAATGAAGCAGCACTGAAGCATGTTTTGTAATATTAAAAAACATAACCTTTATATCTAGTGTGCTAAAATGTTATGCATATACTTATAACTACTCAAGCGCAATTAAAGATGTTTATGGTTGTAAAGATGATATGTATGCCATATCATGCCTTATATACAGTAGTCATTTATAAAGCTTTATGAATGCGGGCTTCATGGGAAGTGTTACCCTCATGGTTTATTTATGGTCTGTAAAAATCGATATTTTTTTTCTATTTATTACTCTAGCTAAAAAACAGGTCAGGTTGAATTTTATTTATTAATTTGCTCAGCCAGCGGATACAGATATCGATTGCCTAACCCAATAACAGTCAATAAAAGTAAATAACCAAAGACTTCAGCAGGATTTGAATATTAGCATGAGGTGTACTGTATCTGATCTCTGCAGGGTGGTAGATTTCCAGGATCAGGACTGAGCACCCCTGCTGTTAGACTGCAATGCTACTGGGAAGAAGGATAAAGGTTACCAGGATCACTTTAGACTGGTATGGGTATTTATTAAGCTACACATGCAGAAGTAGCGTCTCTCAGTATGGAGTCAGGCTGCCTTGTTTGCTTCTCTGCATGGAACTTTAGAGTTTCCCAATGGTGTCCTGTGATAATCCATCCCATGCAGCTTAAATATTCTTACACAGTTCCTACAAATTTTGTGGTAGAGGTAGAGATGGAGTAACACCAGGCTTTCTGGACAACAAACCGCTGCCCACAGGGCCTCCCCACACAAATTTGTTGTTCGCCTCCACCGAGACAAAACCCGCTGCCATTCTGAGGCACTCCGTGACAGTCTGGCACAACACCACTGTGCGTTGCAGTCTTCGGCAATGTTGACGTGGTGTTAAGGACAGTCTGCAAAGCAGCCTGCTTGCTGCTAGTCCTGCATCGTGCAGCCATCTGCCAATGGTGCTGGCACTAACAGGATGACTCAAGAAGGCATCAGTGTTCACTGAATGTCTGCAAATGTGGCTGTTGGGTCAGTCAGGTACAGCAATAAGAACTGTCCCTGCTTATGGCAAAGTCAAGCAGCAAACACACAGGACAACATAGCCACAGACTGGCAAAGGGCGAAAACCACTCTCTACTGACCGTGATGAGCGCCACCTCATACCTATGCCATTTTACCACCGTAAGATGACCTCAAGTGACCTACATAAAGACTAGTGAGCGGTGGCTGGAGTAAAATGCACAGCGAGCATGGTTAAAATCAGGATTCTGGAGGCGCCATTAATGATTTTCTAAATAAACAGATACAATATCTGACCTGGAATTTGGGAGACACGTTTCCAGTAGTGTATAGAATAAAACAAAACAGCTCATTTTGGTCAAACACAAACCCAGAAACTGTAAAACTGATCATTTTGAGGTCTCTTAAATTCTTCCAGAGCTGTATTTGTGCAAGTATTCTTTTGATAATGAGTATATTTACATACTGTTTCATTATTTTTCATATTACTCCTGCCAGCCAAAAGGCCAAAGCTTGAAAGCTAAGTGTTTGAAAACCTTCTTGAAAGGTTTCCCTGAGAATTCTGCACATATATTTATAGAAAAGAAGGGATCTCAGTACTTCATCGTGAAACACAGTTTAAATGGCAACTGGCATTTTCGAATGGCATTTACTGAAAAATAATACCTGAAAGTTATGATACGGTTTCTAGTGACGGTGACAACATTCTCCTGCCATACACTCCACTCAGGCTTAAGAAACTAAGGAAAGAGGATTCTACACAGCCATGAACTGTCAGTAAAACCAGTTAAATGGAAAGTAGCTGTTCACTCAGTAAGGATGAAAGATTACATAAAAGATTACATAAAAATCTATAGGTAATAAAAAAATCAGCCAGGCGCTGGGAGTTTCACACTGTATCTGATCTTTAGCTCCCAAAAGCTGCTGCACATTCACACTCACACAAACACACACCTACTCACATGCAGCACCCATGCCAGGGCACAGCAGAGCGTGCATCAGCATATGAGTCAGAGAGCCAACGAGAGCATGCTTCAACAAAACCAATCCCCTCCAGTGCACGAGCGCTCTCTCTCCGATATCAACAAACAGGCTGCGCTAGATTGCCAACATCTATAAATCATTGGTGAAGGGAAGTCAAGGGGGGAAACATAACAATAGTTGAAGAGGATGTGTGTGTGTGTGTGTGTGTGTGTGTGTGTGTGTGTGTGTGTGTGTGTGCAGCAGTAGAAGTGCAAGTGGTAGAAAAGCTTTTATACATTCCGTTCTCAGGAATGGAAGCATCTGTTTCACCTTGCATGGAAAACACAGGCAAGATGGGATTCCCAATATTCCCCACTGTAAACCTTGTTCACAGTATTTGCACTCACGCAAGCTTGTGCATTTATCATAAGCAAGGTGGATTCCTAAAACGCATGGCCACCAGCCTAGGCTGTCAAGGTCCTACACAGCTTGAAGATCCAGCCATAGAAAAGCTGAGCTTTTGTTTGCTTATACTTTCCCTGTTCAATCAGGAATCACGTTCCAGCAGGAACCTGGCAGCAGACTTCTCTTGATCCTATATTCAAGGTGGGTGATCTGAAGCAGTGGTTCACAAGTATATCCTCAGGGGATCCCAAGGCCGTGTACAGGGCATAGCAGCAAATTCTGGGCCCTGTACACTCTCAATGTCAGTGGGCCCCTATCCATGCCAGTACACGAGGAACATGAGAAAAAATGGGCCCCTCTCCCTACTCGGGCCCTGGGTAGTCAGGTCCACTTTTCCCCCCACTACCACGCCCATGGCCGTGTATATCTCGGTTCAGTTCCTAAATTACAACATACAGGGACCATTTCCAAGGGCCTGATTTAGCACTTGTTTATGCTCCCTTTATGCACAAAATAAATGTATCTATTTAACTATCACTGCCCACATACTTCCATGCATCCTGTATGCTCTCATGGGTGTTAAGGAATACACCCACCAGAGGATCCACAGTCAAAGGTTTCTGACACTAACAAGCATGGTGATGGTTGAGTAGATCAGAGATGAAGGAGGCATGTGTGACATGTGGAGAGTTATATTACCATATTACCATGTATCTTGCTTGAACTATTAGCTACACTGCCCCCACGGTTTCAGAAAAACATGAATAAGTGAATGAGTATCTATATTTAACTTTGAGTGTAGATGAACAGTGTTTATATACTTTGCTTGCTGTGCAAGTTTGGCATGTTTGGGTAAGCTGTTGGGGTTCAATTTCAGCGAACTCTGGTGGGGTCCGCTGCATGTGCTACCCACTCCTGGCACTGTATGTAAAATTACATGACCAGTTTATTTGAACCTTGTTTGCAGGAGCTTCTGCACAGTGAATGCAGAAAGTGCTGTTCCTCCCGGCTTGAGTATACCCGAGGAAAAAAATGAACAGCAGCAAATGGGTGAAGCCCATGCCTATCATTTTCCAAACCTGCACCTGTTATACAGAATTGAACATTATACCTGTTATACAGAATCGATCTATTGCTCAACAAACAGCTATTATAAGCACTTCCCCCTAGACGAGTCCAGAATTGGTGCTGGTTGCAGATTTAAGTACTCAGGACAAGTATGAAAAGACCTGCAACGTAAGCACAGGGTTCCCAAATTCAGCAATCTTCCGTGTGTAATCATTGGGAGATCATATAGTCAATCTCCTTTCATCTCTATTCAGTTCAATTGAAACCCTTGTTCATTTGGCCTTCTCATTAAGAACCATTCCATCACCTTGTGCGGTTAAGTGACAGGTGTCAGATGAGTCCTCGGATGGAAGAGAGATTGAGTAACGGCAAGTTTTGACTTCAGCAGGAGAGCTTGCCTAGAAATCATGACACATTTCTCTTATATCAAATCCAAAGATAATGACAGACAGAGCCTTATCTATAAGCCATTAAAGGAAACTGTGACACCTTCCAAATGGTGAGTGAAAGTGTGCAAGGGCTTGTTAAAAGAAGTGTTGAAAAAGGACCCAAGACTGCATAATTGGCCTCGTCATCTCGGAGTGGGTAGAATTGTCCTCTCATTTCTCAGTACAATGCTAGGTGGGTGGAATTGGCAGTGTTTAAACTGAGAGAAAGCTGGGTAAAATAAATAAATACAAAATATGAAATAACTTCAACATAACAGTGAAAACTGTGCTACACTCAGTCTGTCTTTACAGTATGACCTATCACACATATGCAAAAAACACACCACACACTCCAGAATGAGTTTTCAAGGCACTAAAGGTTGTGTGCTACCATGTTGTGTGCTATAGTTTCTCATTAAGTTGAGTGGGACAGTTGCCAACAATCTGTAAAGCTTCTCCAACCTTGCATCAGTAGCTGTGAGCAGAGCATGGATAGGTCAGTTCTGATTACACAGTGCACATGTGCGAGAGTGAGAAGACACAGAGAAAACACACATGCATTTTTAATATTTAGGAATTGCAGAACTGCTTGTTAAGACAGATGTGTGGGAGATTTCCTTTTTCCTCTAAACAGTTTAAAAACAGAATAATTACTACTGCCCACCCAGACATCCACCCCCACACATACTTACACCACATATGTACAAAGTACAGTCATCCTCACATTAAGTCATGCAGACACATGCTGCACTGAGCAGAAATCACTTTCTACTTGCTGCAACACAGAGACGTACGTTGCATCAGAGTGCATTACATCACTTCACACAAAGTCATCTGAACACATACATACAGAAAGAACTCAAATGAACACAGACAGAAGCAGTGCGGTGACTGGGCCGTGTCTGGAGTGCTTCTTTGGAAATGTCTTTTCATACCTTTAAAACTATCTATCTATCTATCTATCTATCTATCTATCTATCTATCTATCTATCTATCTATCTATCTATCTATCCGTCTGTCTGTCGGTCTGTCTATCTATCTATCTGTCACTGTCTATTTCTATTTATCTGTCTGTCTGCTTGTCTGTCTGTATATCTATCTGTCTGTCTGTCCATATCTATCTAAGGGTGGATTGATGAACGGATAGATAGAGACAGACAGACAGACAGATACAGACAGACAGATAGATAGATAGATAGATAGATAGATAGATAGATAGATAGATAGATAGATAGATAGATAGAGGATGAGGTGGAGGTCTGTGTTTGTAGTGCCAGTAGGATGCTGCCAACATTGCAGCTATTGTTGATAAAAGACAACACTGCACTGTACCCAAACAATAAAGCGTCACCCAAAACTGGAGGGGTGTGACGCCGCACACGGTGACAGTTTGAGCCCAACGCACACAAAGAGCGCACTGTTTAGCCCTAGCTTCCTGAAAACACACACGCCAAATCCTTTGTCCTTTATCCGTTCTACTCTAAATTCAGAAACGCGTCTCTGTCGAGAACTCAAGCTGCCTAGCGGCTCTCTGCACATACCAGTGCTGCTGAGTCTCCATTAATTCTGACACCCAGCAAAACATCCACACGCTGCCACCATTAATGCTATAGCCACAGTCTAATTAGGTGGGGGGCCTTAGAGGGGGTTAAAAGAAAAACGCCAAAGCGGCTCCAAGGTTAAAACACTCCGAACACACAATCACAGGTTTGATGCTCTACGAAGGTTATCCCTGCTGATGTGTTTGAGCTGCTGTGCTGATTACATGCAGGAGCTTCACAGATGATTCAATTAAGCAACACCTCTGTGTTATTTGTTTATCCTTCATTTTACAAGCTATTCCACCTTGTGTGAAAAAGGAAACCCGAATGGAGATCAGAAGCGCCTGCAGAATACAGTTTAACGGCACAGCCAGTGTTCGTTCTACTGTGAATTGTGCAGATTTACCTCTAATAAGCATATAATCCTGCTACTGGCTCATTTAACCATGGACGTGTGGCCATGCAGGTGTGCAGAGCACTAGATATGCAGTTAAAGGTACTTTTTTAATAAACCGTTGAGCGAATTAGCATAAAGCTGTCGTTAAAATGGAAAAAAAATTGTGCTTTGCTGTGCCAGACAGTGGGGCTGGATAGTAGATCAGCATGTTCACTATGTACCGGATGTATGTAGCTATTGAAAACCTCCCTACTCATTTTCAAAGCACTGGTGGTGCCACACAGGTATCTGTACTGAAGTGTTCCCAATCTGAGGGACTTTGTACTTTAACTCCAATACATTTGCTCCAATACATGTGGCTGATGTGTATAAAAATGGAACATTTTGAGTCCACCAATCAGGGTACAGTGGTCACGTGGTTTTATGCTTATTCTGATCTTTTGGACAGAACTTGGTTCTAGCTAATGGAAACGGTTTTCCTTTAGTGTTCCGTACTTATCATTTGAATAGACATCAGTGTCAGACTAATCAATGTCCTTTTATTAAAGACTGGTGGGCTGAGACACACTGGAGTCTCTTCACCTACACTAAGCTGATTAAGAGTCTAGTTCCAGAAATGATAATGGGACATTAAATAAATCATGGTGCTGTTACTCTCCATACTTAAGTACATTTGAAGGTAAATACTTTTACTCCAGTGGAGGTCTACAGGGAGGGACTATTATTGTAGGAATATTTTACTTTGGGTATCTCTACTCTAACTTAACAGGCATGTGTACATCGTCTACCACTAGTGTTGCCTGGAGACTACAATAAAAAGTATATGTGTGGTTGGATAGATAGATAGAGATAGAGACTAAAGGGAAATTAGCATAACACCATATAATCCTGTAATGTTTGAAGTCAGTTACTCTTATTTCCGTCAAACTACAGTGTTCTGAATTTCTCTGAATGTCTCTTTTTCAGGCTTATCTTACAGGTGAGTGTCTCGGCAAAGGCACGTAGGGTACGCCTAAGTCAGATACAACTTTTGCAAGAATCTGTATATTTTTAGTTCCTTGAAGGTTAGCAATGCGATCCAGGGCTCTCTAGAAAGAGCCCAACACACTTGACTCATTTGTCTTCGTCCCAGACTTTTAGGGCCGCTTGTTACAAAGCATTGCCTTCTCCTATGGTTTAATTCATGACTTCATCAGCTCTTAGCCAATGTTTTTCCAACATAATTGGAAGTTTTACATCCCTGACCGCTAACATTCTACTAGAACCTCAAAGGATGCTAGCAGAATTAGTATTATTATAGAAACAGGTTTTGTCCTTGTTTTTGACTTGGGTTTTGATGCTTATGACCTAAAAAAGAAGGTATATCTCTTGTAGTCACGGTCTGTCACTGTTCTTTAATATCCTAAATCAGTAAAAACAAGAAGGATAAAGCTCTAAAGCTCTGTTTGCATCTTGCCGCATTGGTAAAATCAGCAGCTGCTACAAAAATGTAAGCTTCATATACATGCTCTACAGTCTCTACAGAAGCAGCTCTACAGAAGAGCTGCTTCTGACAGAGATGGTATGCATTCACTATGTATGTTGTTAGTATTAAAGAAATGGGTTGTAGGTCAGTCAAAAATAGATGAACCGTGGACAGCAGTAGGCAGAGAAGCCCCGACAGTGGGTGGACATTGTGGTCAACAATGCAGCACTCGCTGAGAGTTATCTGAACAGACTTGTCTGTGAGATATGTCATGCTCGGGGGAAGAAAAATAACAGAGACATAAAGATGACAGCGGGGAACAAAAGAGGGGAGAGAGAGACAGAGAGAAAGAGAAGGGAAGAGAAAAAAGAGAATGAGAGAGTAAAAAACTGAGAGAACGAAAGAGAGAGAGAGAGAAAAAGAGTGAGAGGCGGAGAAGCTGCTGGCTTGGTGCTTGGCAGAAGTGCACTGAGCCTGTAGAGGCTGCACGCACAGCGGGTTTACAGGCTCCACGCTGCTGCTCTGATTAACATCATGTTCACATCACTTCAGCATATGCTGTGATCTACGGTGACCGGTGTCTTTTCACCGCCGTTCTGTTCCGCAAACGGCCTGCTATTCATTTCCCTCTCTGCATCACTGAAACCGAATCAAAAGCAAGAATATCTAAAAGACAAATTAAATTTAATCATCGCATTGAACCAGAAAATTATTTAAACCCCTTCACTTCTTGATCTTAAGGCCTAAGAATTACTCTACTACAAGGGCAACACATTGCATTTCCATGTTTCATTTTCACATAAGAAAATACATCACACCAACAGAACTACTGGCAAAAGCAAAGAAGTTGGAAGACAAATAGGAATGCAGTGCTATTGGGAAGGAAGATGAAGGTTACCAGGAGCAATAGATGATGATACATTTAGACTGATATGATCGAGTTTTATTGAGCTACACATACAGAAGTTGTGTCTCTCAGTATGGCTTTAGGCCGCCATGTTAGGCCCAACATGTATCGGCATGGAGTTGTAGAGGTTCCTAATGGTGTCCTGTGATAATTCATCCCATGTGACTTGAATATTCTCTCACAGTTCCTACAGATTTTGCAGTAGAGGTGGATGTGGAGTGACACCAGGCCTTCTAAACATGATATGTGACAACAAACTGTTCATCTCACCGCTGACCACAGTGTCTGCAACACAGATTTGTTGATCATTTCCACCAAAACAAAAACAGGACTCGTCACTAAAGACCCGCTGCCATTCTGAGTCACTCCACGACAGCCTGGCATAACACCATTGCAGTCTTTGGTGATGTGGACATGGTGTTATGGGCAGTCATCGTAACAGTCTGTGTACATATAGTCCTGTGTTGTGCAGCCGTCTGCCAGTGGTGCTGGCACAGGATGACTCATGGAGGGCATCACTGCTCACTGAATGTCCACAATCGGGACTACTGGGTCTGTCAGGTTTAGTGATAAGGCCTGTCCTTGCTTACGTCACATGAGTGGCCGAGCGTATGTCAAACCTACCCAGTAAATTTTATTCAAGTCAGTTGAATTTTTTTCTGGGTGCAACTACACTTTTTGAAAAATGCAGAAATAAATCTTCCAGGTCTTCTAGACTCTGAAAGGAGGCCTAGTGATGTCTACCAATGTTAGTGCAATTATTAGTACAAATCTAGTGTTCTGCAGGAGGAATATTTTACCCTGGGTATCTCTACTCTAACTTAACAGGCATGTGTACATTATCTACCACTAGTGTTGCCTGGAGATTACAATAAAAAGTATATGTGTGGTTGGATAGAAATGTAGTATTCTGCAAGCATTTAGGAATACCAGAGGCTGGGGGGGTGGCCAGTTCCCTATGGTGCTTTCCCTTGCTTCCATGAGAGCCAAGAGCTGGATTCTACAGTATATTGTTTATTTGACATGAAGAACTCCTATAGTGTGTAAAACCCCCATATGTTTGGAATAAAAATATCAATAATAAAAGATCTCATGCAATCCCAAAGGGGAGATGATCCTTTTACAGATGGGATGGATTAAACAGTCATGTGCATCAGTGTTATCTCGGTGCTAATATGCTATTGGAAACCCCTTAAGGACATTATCAGAAATTAGCATTACTAAAAAAGGTGGGCGTTTTGTTGTTTTAGTAATAAGATTGTGTATATATGAACTGTGTGTAATTTTAATAAGAAAGTCTTTTAATCAATGCATCCTGAGATGGACAGGCTTGTCCATGGTGTTTTCTGCCATCCACCCAGTGAGTACTGTGATAGGTTCCAGTACCCCTCAAAACCCAGAGGAATAAGCAGCTCAGAAGATTAATCAAATCAGTCAATTAGACCAACAATGCATCAGTTTTTCGTAGAAATTAAAGGGTTTAAAGAGTAAAATATGAAACAAATAAGCTATTCTATACTTTTATATTTGCTTATGGTTATATATATTGTGTACTAATAATGCCTTTGTGCAAGAACTGACCTAACCTCTTAAATGGACCCTCCAGTGGGTCTGAGTTTCACTACACACTTTTATAGTCCAAGGCAAAATCTGCCAGTTTGCACTGTAGTTCATGTAGTTACTGAATAAGAAGCCTTAATTTATAATAAGCCTGGGTTTCCTAGAATTTTCAGAAGTAGAACCATTACAAACAAAGCAAGGATATCATTTCTACATTTTAGTTACCAATCTGACCATCTATGTGGCTTTGGTGAGAACTCAAATCCACTGTGCCCGGGACTTGTACCGATAGAGCACTGTAGCAGGGTCAGGGTGTGTAAATGATGGCCACCTGGCCCAGTCAGGATGAAACATGGCAGGTTCAAACCCACCAGCCAAATCCATCAAAAGCCCCCTGCTGTAGCTGAGCCTCAGAAAATCTACCCAGTCTGGCATACCCTCAAAACCTTAGGCTGCACCCCTTAGTGAAGAAGTTAAGACTTCTCAATGCCAAGGTCAAATCTAGAGCAGTACCACTCACAGCAATGGTCTTGCCAGGATGCTTTCCTAATACAATGAGGCTTCAATGAACATGAGAGATTACCCTTTGGATGGATGATGCACTGTGTGTTAATGCACTGGTGAGCCAAAAAGAATATCCAAGGAGACAGCAAACTACTAAATCTTCTAATAACAAGGAGAGTACAGCAGTGTAATTTCCTTCTGTGGTAATTCTAAAGGTTCAGCAGAGAGGGATAATGACCTAGGAGGTAGTTAGATGAGATGGGTTATCTGGACATTTCTCTGAGGTAAAACGTCTGGAAAAGGATTCACATTGAATAACAAAAAATAAAGGCACCTTGCAAGGTGGTAGTAACTTCAGGCTGCATGCTGCACGAGAATGAGGCTACGAATACCTGTGGGGTGTGAGTGATGCGATTCATAGATTGAGAAGAGGTGGTACCGTGCAGTGAATATCTCATTCCATGTGTGGAAAATGGCTCCAAAGCAGATATTAATGATGGGCTAAAAGGAGTGATTGCATTTGGGTGTGCCAAAGACCATAGTGTTCCCAGTCTACAAGAAACCCTCCTCAGAATTGTGGCAGGGAAGGCATCCACCAGGTACGTTTCACGGGTGACAGTTTTTTTGTCCAGTGAGTGTCTATGCAGTACCATGCAAAAGTCAGAGGTAACCTCTGTGGAGCCAGTCCAAAAGGAGCACTGGGGATAAGGTGTGACTGGGTGGTAAATATAAATGATTCACATGGCTTATGGGTCTAGTGGTAGGACCACTTTGCAGAAAGCTGGGGGCCCAGGGAGTTCAGGACTGGTTCTGAATAAAGGCCTCGAGGGGTGTCTCAATATTACAACCAGGGGATCTGAACTCTCCAGGAACAGCACTGAGCATCACTGAGCTAGACTGAAGGAAGAGGGAACACTGTTGGGTCTTTCAACAATGAAACACAGGTGAGGCACCAGCTAGACAAGGCACCAGCTAGACATTCCTTATAAGGAAAACTGTTTTTTCCTCACCTGAGAGTATCTCCTTTATTCTTTTGATAGTGGGTAAACCTTTCCAAACACTGTCCAGAAAGAGCTACCGATATTATGGATTCAGATGGAACTAATCTGAGACCGTCTCTAGTAATAACGGCCAAATGAACAACATGAAAAACAATCCTCCCCTAAGAGTACAAAGGAGGATAAAACTAAAGAGATGATGATGATGATGACATTAAGGAAGACGTATTCATATAACAGAAGCTAATTGGTTAAATAAATTGAACCAACAGCATCAAAATCTATCCCGGCTGAACAGCTGGAAAGCAGTGCCCAGAACAATTCACAAATGAGCAATCCACAGAGATAGATACTGATGAAGCTGTGTACAGAAAGAGCAGGAAGAGGGTGAGAGGAGGAAGTGGGATGTCATTGGAGAGGAGGCCTGCCAGTAGATGATGGTTTGAACAGATTGGGGTGGATTTAGGGAAATGAGGGAAGTGGAATGGTTAAACAGTGTGCTAAGCAACAGCACATGTTTGGATCGCCACATGATCTGCTGAGTGTAGCCAGCAAGTGGCAGGGAGCCATTATGTAGGCTCAGAGAGCCAAGCAAGACAGATATGAGCCTGGCTAAAGCAACACAGCCACAGGCAGAAAAATCAGCAGTGGAGAAACACATTTACAGGAGAAACCAACTGACGGTATTCGAAAAAAAGAAAAAAAAGTATTTCATCTGCAGAACACTTCCTATAGAAGAACGTGGATAGCATTTTAAGTATGGCACACGTCAGCTGTAGCCCCGGTATCGGAGGGGTGTGAGAAGGCATTAAAGGGCACATTTAACGGGAAAGCAAACTCTTCTCACTTTTGTACTTTGCAGCTGTACTATGTAAGCAGTGTTAGTTCACGCCTCAGGTCATATTCATATAGGACTACCACATGGCATAAACAATCTGTTTTGGATTGATTGGTTTTTGTGATGTCATAAACACCAACACATTCACATATATCCTTCTATTCGTCATTCAGCACATTAGCGCCACACATATGCATTTATGTATTAAGGAATGTTTCAATAAATACAACAAGTCAGACAATCAAAATGGGGCTCATTTACATATCTATGCTGTTCAATGAGTTTGTTTACACTGTGTGAAAATGGACCATCAGAAATAGCCCAAAATTGCTTGGAAATTCTTGCCTGGGCATCTGAAGTATCTATATTCAGATATGCTGTGGCTGTCTGATGATCTCAAAATGGCATTTGATGCAGTAATGGCAAAACAAAGGATGGTGCTCTGGGATGCTCTGGAACTGAATAGTACTTGGAATGGCTGAGCACAGGCACTTCATTAAAAACGATGGTTTCAAAATGTTCAATGTGCAGCAGCCTAGATGTGATCTGAAGCTGGCAATGAAATAACAGTTGATCATTTTTTACTTCTTTTAAAGAAAAACTGAAAAAATACGCTCACCATCAATGTTCAGCCACTCTTGCATCAAAGAATTGCACAGTTGGGTCAGTTTTGGTGGATACACTATGGTCTTTGGCAGACCCAAATGCAATCACTTCTTTCTGCTAATCATGAACATCTCCTTAGCACCCATTTCCACACATGGAACGAGACATTCACTGCACTGTTACACCTCTTCTCTATCTATGAATCTCGTCACTCATATCCCACAGGTATCATTCTCGTGCAGCACCATCTGCAGGAGCCTGAAATTACTACCACCTTAAACACACATGGTGTCTTTTGTCCGGTGAGCTTATACTATAAGGTAGCAACCTGTCTCAATAACAAATAGTAAATTAGCAAAGTAGAAAACTCCTTTCAGGACAGTGTATTTAGTTTTCAGTAATCGCCACTTTTGCCCATCACTGAGAATGATGACCATACGGCTATTAGCAATAGGCCGTAGCCCAATGTCAAGATTTTGCAGGGCATGGAAATGTATATATCAAATTCCCAAACTTTTGAACCACGCCAGTGGCAAGGTCTGCTCACAAGACAACACCCAGCCCAGATGCTTCCTGTGTAGTGTTTAGAAATGTCTTCTCCATCATTATAAGCCCACCTGCAAAACAGTAGCAGTTCTGACTGTTGGCTGAAATCTCATAAATGAATAGCCAGCTTGTGCTAGATTCATTAAACTCATAGCACATAAGACCTAAGATGCCATTACAGAACCACATCTGCTATTAGTGGCAGTGATTCAGAACATATATACATATATATTTGGTTTATGGATTTAGTAGGCCTGTGCAGTCAGGCGTAAGTCAGACCATGAAGAAAAATCCCACTCATTTATGTCGTAGCAACATGCTGGCTGTAAGCAGACACACAACAGGCTCAGAGCTGCTCTTATGAGTCACTCCTATTTCTCACCCCAGCGAGCATGAAAAGTCTTATAAATAAAAACCCTCTGCTGCGCTTACTGCAGGAAAGGAGTAACCTGCACTCAGCGTGATTTCTGAGAGCTTTTCTGAGAAGTTTCAAAACTCTGATTAATCAAAGCCGGCTAAGAAAAGCTGACAAATCACAAACTACACAAGATCTGCTCTGAGCTTATCAGACAGGCACAGGACACCGGCTATAAATGCGGAATCCACTCACTGTCTTCAGCATGCAGGGGCAGAGCGGCCCGAAGCCTGGGGTTTTCTAACGAAGAGTGATCAAAAGAGCCCAGTTAACAGCTAACCTCCTGTAAGCTTTTAATAAGCCAACTCTGACACGGTAATGGTGGAGTTAGACATGGTTGAAGAGAGAATGGGTAGCCTAGAACAATGAAAGAAAAGACAATTGCTGCCTAATGACCTTGAAATGGCCCAATAATGTCTGACCAAGGCGAATCTCCTGCTTTGCAGTGTCACAGGCTTGGCAGACTGGGCTGCATAGATATAAGGCTGCATGGGCTTTACTGATAGAAACCACTGTTATGATACTTTTGCACATATATTGCAGTACTACCGTAACAGAGATACCGTAACAAATGGTACCAAAAGACAGAGGGACAAAATGCAGCAGTACAGAATGACACTAATGAGACATATAACATAAATGCCAGCTTTAGACTGGAAGGCATAAACCACACTTCCTGTATACTGCTACAAGAACATCTCACACACCTGACATTGCCTGTTTGTTCTACTCTCTCCTATTAAAATGAAGATTTTTGTCATGATACTATGAATCAAGATGCGGTTTTGAATAAAGACCCATGTGGAAAGCTACTTCTGTGGCAAGTGGCACCAGCCTTCAAGGTCTGTGTCGTTCAATCTGTTTTTAGATCTGTTTCCATTAAAAAACATAGGTATCAGTAGAGCTGAAAAAGGAGCATGCACTGACAAAAGTAATGTATTGAGCTTGCTTGATTTTAACAAGTACATAAGATCAAATTCAAAGATCCTGCTTATTTATCAACAGACTTTTTTCCTTTCCAGCTTCACAGACTAGGGAGACATTTCTTCCACCACCTCACAAAACACTGAACACTTCTCAATGCTTACTGATAGATCATCAGTGTAGGCTTCTAGCAGCAGGAATGGATATTCTAAGTATTTACTGTGAGAAACTCCCTACAGTGGTCACTGGTTTCACTGGTAACAGTTATTGAGCTTCCATCAGACTTTCAGGTCCTCATACTTATTCGATATTCAGCATTGCATATTATTGTAAATTCTGATCCTTTTTTATTGCTTCTGTGCTTGTCCTGCTATCCCACCTGGACCAGGTTGCTCTCTAGGTGGCTTTCTCTCAGTACAGTTATTTTAAATAGCAAGGAATCTGAAACACTGTGTGAGCCTAATGCAGGTAGGTATAGGTGATCTAGGAACTTCCTCACAGTCAAGGAGATGGACAGAAAGGCCTTGCACATTAAACTGACCAACAAAATTGGGAATTCAATTTAAACCTACCTACCATTTCTAGATTAAAATCACAATTTAGTTCAAAATGTATTCATATATCATTTTTACAATGAGCTGCTCCCTAATTACTACAGACCAAAATATGGATTATTATATAGAGCTGTAATATAGGAAACATAATACAAGCAGTGCGTTATGGGTATACCCTATTGGCTGAGGGTACATCAGGACAACAATGTTACTCACCCCCACAAAATGGCAGAACCCCATTTTGGACACAGATTAAGACTCAGATGGGTAACCCATTTTCCTGGTTGATACCGCATACCAAAGCAATAACACGATCACATATGAAAAGGAGAAAAACTTGCCTTAGAACCAGAACTGTGCTAACATAGCTGAGAACTCCATCCCATTGTGGGCTACAGAAATTATAATTAGCATATTGTAATAATCTTTTGTCTCATATTTTGACAGGATTTTAACATTTATGGCCAGAACTGAAAGCCCAGCTCTAAGAGTCATGTTTTGTCACTGTTTGCAATCATTGGTCGCTGAATGTCCACTATATTTAGCTAAGTCATTCGAGTGAACAGTGGGAGAGCTGGTGATTGCTTTCCTGATTGCAAGAGGGGCATTTGCTTCAGCTCGTATCCGCCACTCACTCACCCACTAAACGCCAATGTAAACAGACCCCTCCCCTTCTGTCTGGCAGTCAGTCAGAGCCAAGGACACTATGCTAAAGAGTGCTTCTGCGTGAGTTCTTGTGTGTGTGTGTGTGTGTGTGTGTGTGTGTTTTGTGTGTTGAACTTAAACCTCTGTGAGTCATGGGAGCTTACTGAAGATTACTGCACACCAGTTACCGGATAAGATCCATACACAAGAGGATTCTGGAGGATTGCAAAGTTCTTATCGGTTTACCATAACGGAGTTATCTCCAGTTGTATTTAACTTTCAAAGACATTATGCTGATCTCAAGTGATTGATATGTCAGTTTAGTCTCCAATGTCTCCTTTTGGTTAAGATCAGGGAAGTAGGAAACAAACTGTACAGGCTGACTGCATCAGCATGACTTTGTATGATGTCTTGCTCCTGTTCTCCAAGTGCAGGGCGAATAGGTAGCAGTCTCAAGGTGCTTGTACTTGTCTCTCTTGGCAAATCACGCCACCAGTCTAAACAAAATATGGTTCCAAATCTCCTGGCCTTTTCCATTACTGGCACAGTTACTACAAAACATACCTTTTGGGCATTTCAAATGACTGGATCACAGCCCATAGGCTAAATATAGAGACCATTTCATGTTGTACTCTCAGTTTGTCCTATAGAAGCTAGTAAAACTGACATACAAGTACAGAAACAATGCAAAATGAATGGCTCAAATTCAAAACTCTGAATCATGTTCAGAGTATAATGCTTAATATACACATATGGTCATACACATCTGTGGTTAAATATTTTTCACAGTTCTACATTTTTTCCAATATCATTGATGGAATATATTTTGGTGGATATGTGTGATTTACAAAAATGGAAGCAAACTGTATTTTCATTTTTTGTAGTTGAGCAAGCATGTCAACATTTAAAACAGCGTACTTATTGTGTGCCCTGTAATGGACTGGCAGTGGCAATGGTCAGAAATGCTCAGGAGTTAGTGTAACCTTAAATAGCCAGTGTCATGCCAAGCAGTTATGATGTACAATTATTGTGATCTACAAGAGGTACAAGCAATCACTCGGGGTAAGCCTCTCAAGTCGAGGATGTCATACATAATGGACTAAGTACCTTTGGGAAGGCTGCACACTAGAGACTTGAGAGAGTGTTTGGCCGGTAGGGTAGCTTTGTTCCATTAAAGAGTCAACACAGCCTCTGATTGGTTGACAAGTCAGGAACACAGCCTCTAAATAGTCAACGAACTCAAACCATTTACATTTACATTTATGGTATTTAGCTGACGCTCTTATCCAGAGCGACTTACAAGGTTAATCATATTACAGGAGGGCCAGTATAGTGTTAAGAGTCTTGCCCAAGGACTCTTATTAGTGTAGCACAGCCTAGTCAGTTAGCCCGGGATTCGAACCCCAGTCTCCCATGTGTGGTGGTTGCTATTTGGCGGGTAGTGGTGTTATCCGCTGAGCTACACCAACCAAAGCATCAGTGAATAGCTAATAGCCTTGCTACAACAATAACTCCAGAGAAGTCGTCGTTCAGTTTTGGACTTATTTTGCAAAGTCTCCTAAAAACAGCGTAGTTTGATGCTGGTTTACAAAGCTTCAGAAATGGGAACAATGTCACCAGACAATTAATATGAAAGTCTTTAGCATGCAGCGTTCCCGAGATTTATTTTCTATGTACCATATCCTCTGATGTTGAATATGGCATTGTTTACCTAGGAAGGTTAATATTAGATGCTAGCGAGCCATGCTATTTGCTATTTCTTAAATACTTGAAAGTAACTTTCTTACTGAGGACCATTAATTTTGTTGCACTGGGGCCCAGCAGTTCATTGTTAAGGCACCACCCATTAACCATGACAAAATTACCATAACACACAGTCTCTAATGGTTTGTCGCACTATTAGCCGGTGCAGACAAATACAGTATTTAGAGTTTGGGTTTTGGTAAAGTGCTGATTCCAGCGGTCTCTGTTTCAAACCAGTCGATTCAACAGCTTCCTAAACACAAACAACATTAACGTGAAGACAAACTTCTAATCCCGAATACTTAAGATGCCATAAAGGTTACACGTTGTATCATATACTATCCCACATTACACAAAAGAACGCAATAGAAGTCAAGCAAGGCATATTAAGGGTGACACTGCTGTTACAATGTCATGGCCTGACTTCTCACTATCACAGCTGTCCTCACATAATGGCAAACCCAAGACCAACACTGCATATTTAGCTTGAGGCACAAGACACTCCATAGTCCCTAACAGTTTGTTTATGAGAACTCAGTGTATGTGATTTACACACTGGTATACAATTACACCGCACTTTCCCCCCAGATGCAGCTCATTTAAAAGCTGCATTGCCCGCACAAGGTCGCTCCGAGGTCCCCTTGGCCAGGCTTCGCTACGACAGCTCTTTAATGATGTGAGGAAATCCGCAGGGATCCTCCACTGCAGACTGAGACCCTGCTGTAACTTTATGGAGGAAAAAACACTCAGTGCCACTCTCTTACAAAGAGACCTCAGGTACAGTACTGTACTTTCACTCTCTCTCAACTCTGAGGCTGGAACAGAGTGAGCTACAGTAACAGTTCTGTGAAGAGATGACTTATTCTTTAGAGACAGGACAGGAATCTGAACAGTAATGGTAAGTAGAGCTCAACAATTAATCATAATTTAAATGTGGTCATGATTTTCTCAGTTAATTAATTACTGTCTTATGAAATGCTGTTAAACTCATGATGCATTTCACGGAAGCCCATGAACTGGGAATTCCTCACTCAGAAGACGTTTTCACATACTCAGAATGTCAGTGAAATAAAATAGTATTCTCAGTGGTGTACAGTACCTCAGTAAGTGTAATGTGTTAGTGTACTGTAAGTAGTGTGTTGGTGTACAGTAACTCAGTAAGTGTAATGTGTTAGTGTGCTGTAAGTAGTGTGTTGGTGTACAGTACCTCAGTAAGTGTAATGTGTTAGTGTACTGTAAGTAGTGTGTTGGTTTACAGTACCTCAGTAAGTGTAATGTGTTAGTGTACTGTAAGTAGTGTGTTGGTGTACAGTACCTCAGTAAGAGTAGTGTGTTAGTGTACTGTAAGTAGTGTGTTGGTGTACAGTACCTCAGTAAGAGTAGTGTGTTAGTGTACTGTAAGTAGTGTGTTGGTGTACAGTAACTCAGTAAGAGTAGTGTGTTAGTGTACTGTAAGTAGTGTGTTGGTGTACAGTAACTCAGTAAGTGTAATGCGTTATTGCACTGTAAGTAGTGTGTTGGTGTACAGTACCTCAGTAAGAGTAGTGTGTTAGTGTACTGTAAGTAGTGTGTTGGTGTACAGTAACTCAGTAAGAGTAGTGTGTTAGTGTACTGTAAGTAGTGTGTTGGTGTACAGTAACTCAGTAAGTGCGATGTGTTAGTGTACTGTAAGTAGTGTGTTGGTGTACAGTAACTCAGTAAGTGTAATGTGTTAGTGTGCTGTAAGTAGTGTGTTGGTGTACAGTAACTCAGTAAGTGTAATGTGTTAGTGTGCTGTAAGTAGTGTGTTGGTGTACAGTAACTCAGTAAGTGTAATGTGTTAGTGTGCTGTAAGTAGTGTGTTGGTGTACAGTAACTCAGTAAGTGTAATGTGTTAGTGTGCTGTAAGTAGTGTGTTGGTGTACAGTAACTCAGTAAGTGTAATACCTAACTGCAGTGTAAGTAGTGTGTCGGTGTTTTGTGCTTATGATCATGTTAACAGACATCAGTGTCAGATTAAATAATGACATTCTAATTAAAGACGGGTGGACTGAGTGTGACACCCAGTCAGTAATGCAGGAAATGGTGGGGTACTGAAGGGGCTGCAGCACACCCTCCCCCAGTTCAAGCACGACTGCTAAATGAAACAATACAATGAAAACAAATACTTTATTATTTTGAGCATAAGACAGACCAATGTGTGTTTCTGATAGGGTGGGATTTGTATTGTGTTTATTATAATAATCTCCCACTAGATAATAATAGACTGGAAGCGTGTGTTTAGCTTGTCTATGGGTGTGACACGGTTTCCGTGCCTTGCATCAACAATCTGATTGCAGTTTAGCTCATCTGCATAAACAGGGTGTGCATCAGCAGTTGCTATATTGTTATACTTTCTTTTTTACTGAACGCAAGCAATTTAATTTAATAACTGAATAAATAAATGCATAAAGTAGATAAAATACATACAGTATTTAGCATGACCTACATGTTGTCAAAAATTCCGGCAATTTCAACTTAGAACACCTTCCTGGACATCATAGATGGGAAATTCATTCGTCTCCAACCCTGGACCTGGAGGGCGAACCTTTATGCAGTGTTCAGTTCCAACCAAAATCTGCCACTCCTGATCGCCTTTTAAAGAATTAACTTCTTTGAAAGGTCCTGACTGGCAGCATCAGAACTGCATTAGAGTTAGATTAGGGGATGAACAGCATGTTAAATACCAGTTGGAACTGAACTCTGCAGGAAAGTAGATCTTCTGGAACAAGGTTGGAGACCACAAGGTTAAACCTGGAAAAAAAAATCTTGGGAAGGTAAATAACTCATGATTGTTAAAGCTATCACTAAAATCACCAACATTAGCTGGCTAGCTTGTTGCTAACAATATTAGCTTTCATGGAAATGTCTGTCATTTTCCCACTGTGCAGTATGGAGGCTGAAAATTCAGAGTTTCCCACTTCTTACACTGGTTAGGTTTAGAAAAGTTATGAAAGAGAAAGAGAATGCGACCTTTAGAGCTCATGTTCTACCTTTATAGGTAAACCTGCATTCACTCAAAGGAATGTGATGAAGTGGTTAGGCACCAAGTAGACATATAGATCTGAAGGTAAATGACTGGCCAGATAATTAAATGTGTTAATACCGTCATGTCCAAATAATGAAGGTAGACGAAGCACCACAAGTGTGTTTAAGACAGACCTACACACATTAGTTTAACTGTTACTGTCACACAAATACACTCAGCAGAAGGGTACATGGTAAATCAGTCCTTAAGCCTACCTACAGTTAGGTACTTGTCTCAAGAGTATGAATGATGCACACATAACGGAAGGCATGTCGGGAGGAAGACAACATTTAGAGGGTGTATAGAATGCAAATAGCCGGTACATTAAAAGCATTTAGCTGACGAGCAACTTACAAGTTTAACTGTATTTCAGGTAAGCCGATGTAGTGTTAGGAGTCTTGCCCAAGGATTCTCATTGGTGTAGCACAGCATAGTCACCCATACCACTATTTGAAACCCAGTCTCCTATCTGGCGGGTAGTGGCTTTATCCGCTGAGCTACACCAACCACCATGTGGTACCAGTTGGAAAGTTACTGAGCTGTACCCAACAAGGCTGCAAGTGTTGACCAAACAAACACTTAAGTAAATCTGACAGTTTTCACTGAAAAACAACATAACTGACCCAGTTATACTCAGTAATATGAAACTGTTAATGAGCAGCAACAAGAGAAAACAATTCAAAACAATAACAGAGCAAAAAAAATAAACATTTGTTGGTAATATTTGTACCTGGGAGACTAAGACTGACCATAGCAGTAGATAATTGGCTGTATTAAACTCGTTTGTCTGTTTTATCATGTGGTAACAATTAATTTGGCTGGTTTTATTCAAGCAATTTGCACACTTTGCATGGATTATTTGCCTTAGTTATATAAACAAAAGCAACGTTTAACATCGGTTCAAACCTCCCACTTTTTAAAGTGTTTATACTGTCTATACTAGAATAAGAGTGCCTTTATTAATGGATTATAAATATATTACAGTTTGTAATAAAACTGCATTGTTATTTGTTATAATTCAAATATTAACAAGTACTTATTACATGTTAATAAAAAAAAATTAGCAATAAAATTGCTATTGGGCAAACAACAAGTCAATGTGACCCTTACGTGTTGTAACTGTTTATTAATAGATCGTAAACTAAATTATTAAGTTCCCATATGGCTAAAATAAGCATTACTAAACCTAAACGCATTGCTAAACCCCCTATGCCGTTTATCTGAGAAGGAAGACCACATAAAGACTGTGTATAACATGCAAATAGCTGATACCAGTGGGGAAGGTGCTCAGTTGTACCTAACAAGGTTGTATTAACCAAACAAACACAAACACAGTATTTAACTGAAAACCAACATAACTGGCCCAGTTTTACTCAGTTATATGAAACTTTTAAATAGCAGCACCAAGAGAAAACAATACAAAACAATAACAGAGCAAAAAAAACATGATTCTAAAGTGGTACCCAATTTTGTTCCTATGTTGGCTGACAAATGAAGATTAATCAGGATATCAATACTGAGCAAATTATATCAGTTCTGTAGTCATTACCATGCAGCTCCACTTGTAGGCCTAATTAAGATTCCTTTTCCTGTCTGCTTCCTGTACCTTTCTGCACAGGTGGATCCACGGCCCTGAGGTACTGCTGGGATTTCTTTGCAGGCACTGAATAGAAAGCAAAGCAGCCTCCCCTTATGAATATGTACGTCTATATAAAGCACATTTTCCGGGACAATCAGACACTCTCGCTCTTGCACACGCACGCGCTCGTACATTACAGTCTCTGCTGAGCAAAGTGCCCTGCAGCTACGCTAGAGTGGTGCTCGATATGAGGGCAGTGTGTCAGCGAGGCTGCAAGCTGAAAAGGCACAAGCACAGAAATCAATCCCACAAGGCCTAGCGCCGCAAGTGCCAGCCATTTAGCCATTTACCTGCTCCATAGCATTTCTTTTTTTTCAAAGAGCAGACATGAAACCGCTGTGTCCTTGTGAGCCAACGAGGGAGAAGGACAAAAGTCTGTAATCACACACACACACACACACAGACACTGAACACTAGCTCAGTGAAAAAGAACCTGGACTCAGTACAATAGTTAACACACTCTGGTCTCACATACAACAGTTATTACATTCTGTGCTTTGGGCATCTTCTCAATCTATTGTCAGCCAAACCATGTAGGACGTTTCCCCTGCTGGGATATCAACTGAGGCACTGATGTGATATTTTAGCATCTCACGTTCTGATGCTAAGCATTCATCATCTAGCGGTCAGATACATTAGCCAAACATTCTGTGCTTTGGACATCTTCTTAGCCAATTCTCAGTCAAACCACGTAGGATGCTCTCTCATGTTCTGCATGCTGGGACAACAGCTGAGATCCTGGTATTGTATGCTAGCATCTATCATGCTGGTGCTATGCATTCTGACTCTAGGAATCCATAATGTAGCACTCTACTATAATAGTTAATGCACCCTCTACTATTTTGTGTCCTCTCAGTCAATTCTCACTCAAACCATTCGCCCATCCTTTCCAATTCCCTTCCGTCTAAACTAAAATAATAACCAAGGCAATGGTTTTGTATATCACCACCCAGCATTTTGGTGCTATGCACTCTCAGCATTCATGATCTTGTATTCTGATACAACAGTCAAACAGTCATCTAACATTCTGACGCTATACACTTTGATGATAAGTATTTATCATCTACCATACTGAACAGTTATCACATTCTGTGCATAGGGAATCTTCTCAGGCCATTCTTATTCATACCATGTATTATGCTCTACAAATTTCAGCATCATTCTTGGAATGACCAAGGCACTGGTGGTGAATGTTAGCATCTGCACATGTTTTGATGCTAAGCGTTTTGATGCTAAGCATTAATTATGTTCCATTTTAATACAACAGTTATTACATGTGGGACAATAAGTAAGGCACGGACTTAGGTCCCAAAAAAAAAGACTGCCCAATAAAAACGTCCCTCAACTCTTTTCCTATAGGTAAGGCCTGACTTTGGCCTTAAGTTATCAGTCTCTGAATGTTTTGGTTCTGAATGTTAGCATCTAACAATTTGATATTACACACTCTGATGCAAAGCATTATTGATGTATCTTTTTAATACAATAGTCGTTATATTCTTCTCTTTGCGCATCTTCACAGTCAATTCTCAGCCAAACAATGTAGAATGGTCCCTTTGCTTTCTGCATTCTAGGAGGTTAATCTTGGTCTAATCTTGCACACTGTGATGCTAAGCATTCATTATCTAGCATTCTAATGTGATAGATAACACCTTCTGTCCTTTCCATGTCTTCTCAGCCAAACCACGTAGCATTTTCTTTAACGTTCCGCATGCTGGGCCAGTAACCAAGGCGCTGCCATTGAATGTTATTAACTCCCATTCTGATGCTGAAGATGCCCAAGGTCCTTAAATCATAAAGCTACAAGGCTCAGGCCTACAGAGTGAGCTGAGTGACTGTAAATGCATTGACACGGTCATATTTCTTGAGCGTGATGTTAATATTACACATCGATGATGACTTCCCATCTCGCTGGCAGATTTGTATACAAGGAGGGCACCTTGAACTAAGGAGCCATAAAATGACAAGGCATCAATTTCTAGAGGACTATGGGGAGTGTTGCTTTTCCAGCGTAATCAGCTCATGTTCCACTCGATGACTGAGAATCTGCCTGCTGAATTATTCAGAGCACATTCAGGCAATGTTGTTCTGAAGAGCAGACAGCTAAAAGGATATGAAAACGTTATAATAGACCATGCTAGTGTGAAACAGGAGGTTTAATTGCTTAAGGAGTCAACCATTAAGAGGTGTGTATTCATCAAATGGGTTTAGGTGACTTGGGGATTGTGGTTTGTGGGGGGTAGGTAGGAAATATGAGGGTATGCTGATTGTTCTGTGATAAATTACACCACAGTATATATTTCTAATTATATTATGCACTTGATCTGTACTTCTAGGTTGCTGAATTTGTCATAAAGACTGCTTATGGCCAATTATAAGAGACGCTGTAAACAACAACAATCAATGTAGAGTACCTGCAAAAACTGCATAGTAAAAAGTACACAGTCGGCCCATTATGTTACCTTAATTTGGCCAGTTTTTACCCACTTCTTAAATAGTAATCATTATTCAAAATAAACATGTTTGTAGACTGTGTTCTCCCAGGCTTGACTAATTTGCATATGGTTTGAAAAAATTAAGAAAATAAATCAAATAAATACTACAAATTTTAGGGGTCACACAGACTATTGGACGTGTCAACTTTACCACTTGGTGATGGCTGTTTATGCTTTATGGCAAATGGTCCCTGATCATGAGATTATAACACTACAATGGAAGCCAGAAGACAACAAGTGAGGAACCTGGTGATTTCCAGCACATCATGCTCAACTGATTTACAGAAATTTTTTTAGCACCTAGCTTTTCCACCAATCTATAGTACTTTAAAAATCAGGTATGTCATTATCTCAGGGTTTCCAGGCATTCCATTAAAAAGTCATGTGATACTGGAGAGGGAACATAACACTCTATTAACCTGTAAAGTAAGTTAGACTTAGTTACAATGTGAGAAATTCCAGGGTCCACATTTTCTGTACTCTAAAGGTTAGCATTATGATCTAGAGTTCACTGGGAAGGGCATGTCACACTCTACTGATCTGTGAACCTGATCTTGACTTCATCACGGATTAGAAAGATGGGATATAGGATTTTTGAAGTCTTGCATTGCCACACATTTTTTGCTTCTGTGATTTTACTCATGATATCATTAAAATAAAATCGAGGTTGACCTAACTTCCCTGTGATTGTTAAAAGTCTTAACTAATTTGTTCGCAAACCTCAGAAAACTTAAATATCATGCATACAATGCATCATTAAAAGGTATCACGACTCATCACCATAGCAGCTATTCTTTGGTGTAGCTGTGGGGTAAATATACCTCTATGCCACATATAGTGTGAGCCTGTGTGCTGCATATAAGCATATAGACTGGGCTGCTCTGGGATGGTGTGCCATATTTTAGCACCTCAGATGGCGAGAAGCAGTCACCTTTCTCTGGCATGCCTGCAGGGCATACTACTCACTGGAGGAGTGGGGGTGGGGAGGTGGAGAGACGGTAACTCGCAATGAACCAGACTAAGATGAATATATCCTCTCTCACTGTGTTTCAAACCATGCAGTCATACTTTTCCTGAGAGAGAAGTTTATGAATTGAAGCAGGGTGTGTGTATGTAACTGCAGAAGACTGTATACATACATAAGACTGTATTACTGTGTGTGTGTTTGCGTGTGTGTGAGAGAGACCATGCTCACCGGGGACTCCCTCCTGCCTCCACATGTCCTCCCCCTATTCATGTTAATGGTTCTAAACACAGCAGATGGGAGAATGGTGGCACCTAGGGAGCATTTGCTTGCGCATGAGTGTGTGTGTGTATGTGTAGGTGGTGGAACGTGTGATAAAGGGGGGTGGGGGCAAGTGTACTCTTGTGTGTGACTGAAAAGGACCAGAGTGTGTAGTGTGTTGTAAGGGTGTTGATTAGGACTACAAAGGCTGGAACAGAACTAGGCCACACTCGTTTTTCCAGAAGGTACTGTGGTGACAGCATGGGCTGTACAAATGGGTCCACAGTATGAGGATATGTTATTACTGCCATTAGAGGTGCACCAGAATGATCTGCTTCAACAACACTGTTGACTTTTTAAGCAGCTGAAATTTTAATCCATGCCTAACGGCAACTATAACATACAGCCAAATTCAAAAGTATTAACACCCTGGTGAAATGCGTTATTTCAAAACAGATTTTATTGTACAATTTCTATGTACACTCTTCATCGAAACAATAGGTGCCCCCAGAAGGGCATGTGGGAGTTCAGTGCAAGGGAGGTAAGGAAGATAAAGGTTACCAGGAACAATAAATGATCATAAGTCTGATCGGACATAAGTCCTTGCTTATGTCACCTGGACTGCTGAGCATTAAAGAATCAAAACTACCCATTAAGTTTCATTCCTGTTGGTGGATTCCTTCTGGGTGCAACTATTTGTGCAACTATTTGAATTTGATGATGTGGAGGTGAATCTAATATTTTATTTAGAATAGAACAAAATCACAGATCAAAAGTTTTAAACTGAGAGAATGTATCATTTTAGGGAAAAGAAGTTGAATTTCATAAGAAATAAAAAAAGTTGGGTGCATTTTTTACCACACAACACTCAACAGACGTTGGGGAACATAGAGACCAGTTTCCTCAAGTTTTAGAAATAGTGAATTCGTCTAATGCCATTCTGTACATTCGAATGTACTTTATGATGGCGCTCAAATGTTCTCTATAGGTTGAAGATCTGTTCTCTGTAGAGGGTGTGTTATTTTCTCTTACTTATTTTCTCTCAGAAACTATAAAAAAACAACATAATTAGCATTCAGAGAAATACAGAAAGAGAACATTCGGATTAAATAAGCTTACAATAAAATTTCTAATTCTAGTAAGTAGATCAATTAATATAAAGATAACATCAATCAGAAACAATGCTTAAAAACAATGCTTGTTCTACCATTGCACCAGTCAGCCCAGACACATTTAAACAGTTTGAGCAGCAGTAGAGTAATGTCGGCCATGTGGAATGTTCCTACGAGAGACGTTAAGCAAGTGGTTCCTAATCACTGTTCATGTTAAGCATCGAGAGGGAGTACAACAACAACTGAATACAACAAAACAACAGAAGCACATAAAGTAAAGTCCCCACTAGAATGCCATTGCCATCTGCAGATAAGAAAATCACCACAGTACGCTTCCCTAAGCATATGACTGGTATTGCCAGGATCTCGAGAGAACCAAACAAAAGTATGAATTAAAAAACCAAATAGAGTCTATTAACAACAGCTAGTGAATAGTAACTGCCTAGTATGTACCTTCTAGACTGCCACCAGACTGCCATATGTTCTTGATTTTGACTTTTTTTCAAATAGCTAATTTCCTAACACTTCATTTGAGCAATGAATAACCTATGTATAAAGCACTACTTTAGTGACCAGCTCATGTCATTCATTACACAAAATCCTAAGATGTTTTTTTCGCCATGTCATTCCCCACTACTGAAGCCAGGAGCCCAGATAAGAATACTATTAATAACTATATAGTTACATTTATACTAGTGCAAAAAGTATATAGTATTTCTATTGCAGTACACATAAGCAATACGCTGTTCTTATCTAAGTCTGGGCCTTATTACCTCCAAAAGTTGGGAATGATGCCTCAAAACCGCCTTACAAGATGAACGAATGTCTATCTCTGTCTTTAAAGTTCCCAACCCCTTCAAATGCCAGGCATATTACATTTGCCTAATGGAGCATTTTATCTCATCTCATGACGTTGATATCAGAATCTTGTTGGTATTGATAGAACGTTTCTTTAAGTTATGGGCATCGGACAAATGTTTAGTTTTGACCCTACTTATTTTAAGTGTTTATGTATCAGCATTGTAACTAGCATGTAGATGCATGAAATATGGGCATCCGCCCCACAAGTAGCAGTGTATCTTATACTGTGAAATGTCTGTTATGCCTTTAAGTACCGGAATTCTAGATTTTCCCTTCGACCACACTTAGCTATAAATGAGCACATGCTTTGCTGACAACGCTTCATCAGGCTGAACGCCACCTGCAATGATCCTGAACAAAGCTGTAATGTCTTTACCCGCTCTATCTGTCAGCTTGTATGGCTCGGTCTACTTGTGCACCATATGCTTGCGCCTCACTTTAAACCAAGCTGTACCTTCTACATACAACTTCACATCTGAAAAAAACCTTTTGATTGATTCCCTGCCATGTTTATTACTCCTCATATGCATAGCTTATGAGAATCTTCAAATGCTGTGTGCCACTGACTATTGTATATTAATAGAGGGAATTAGCATAGGCCTTTATTGAAATATTCATAGGCTCAGTAGCAGCAGGCTTAATGATGCTGCCGCATTAGCAGGTTGCAGGGCTCATGCAGTGCGGCTGGTTGTGGCTGATGGCAACATGAAAGGCGGAAAAATGGGCGTGCATCAGAAAAAAACGCCTGTCTACGTATTACTGTAGGATCCTCAGCTGTGCTAATAAGCTGCAGGAGCTGGGCAGGACCATCACCTCAAAGAAACCTGGGAAAGCTATAACTGATAATGAAGTCAGGCTTATGAATTATTATTTAAGTTATTGTCATATGGGCTTTTCAGCATTTCTAAATTAGTATTTACTGCTGCGGTGAGACTATAGCAGTAAAGCATGTTAAGATTTTTTTCTGAGCAAGGGCAGAAGGCTCTACACTGGCATGGATTAGAGAGGATGGCTGTTAGCAGACTTGCACTCGTGCTTTCTTCACCGATGACCTACTTTACTTTTGCTACATTTCCCCAACTGAAGCCCTTTATTTTGGAATGGGGTCTGATGCTCTTTAAGCCTCCAGAGTAACAGTGGGGAATCCTCGGGGCCTTCTAAACCTTCAAAGAAGACCTAATGATTTCTGTGAAGTAATTTTAGGTTTATTCTCATTTAACCCACTGGGGTCTACGGGCACTTTCTCCATTTGGACATCAAAATGATTTAACATACCCATATGCTCCATTCAAACTATTCAGAACAATTTTGGGTCGCACTGCAATGAGAAACTGCTAAACCTTTTGCACGGCATTTCAAAAGCTTCTCTGATGATGACCAAGGGTTGTGATGATTTCCTGAGCATCTACTGGTCAGTTTCACACAAAATGTAGATGGACATATGAACCCATCAGTTACACATGGGTTATTAGCTCATATCTCTGGATGTAAGTCACATACAGTCTTGTGATTGCATGTGCTGCCAGAACAGGACTGTGTCTCTCCAAAACGCTCACTAAATTAAAGGAAATTAAAGAAAAATGCATGCTTAACTTTTCATGTAAGTCAATGGAAGTCATTTTAAACCATATTCAGCCACTCTTGCATCACAGAACAGTGCAGTTAGGTCAGATTTGGTGGGTGCCTACCCTGGCACAATTCTGAGAGAATTTCTTGTAGACTGGGATTTTAGCCAATGCTGGTGGACCTGTATGACCGTACGCTTCCATCTGCAGATTTAGCTACTTCCTTCACACTATGGTCTTTGGCACACCCAAATACAGTCACTCCTTTTAACCAATCATTGACATCTGCTTTGGAGCCATTTTCCACATATGGAACGAGACATTCAACTGCACTGTACTACCTCTTCTCAACCTATGAATCCCATCACTCACAGCCTGCAGGTATTTAAAGCTGCATCATTCTCATACAGTTCCATCTGCAGGAGCCTAAAGTTACTACCACCATTAACAGGTAAGATGACAGATTTTTTGTCTGGTGAGCTTACAATGCAAACTGAGGCTCTAGCTCTAATAGTCACAGTCTGACTAATAACCCATATCAGCAAATACAAGCAGGACAAAGCTCTCCCACTGAATCGTTTCGTCTCGGTAAATGAAGCATAAAATGAGTGGCTATAATAGCATTTATATACAGTTAGCTGAATGGTCTGTAGTCTTGCTTACAGTGCTCCTACTAGCTTTTTGATTTAGTTTTGTTCTTTTTACTGTTTGTAGCTTTTGGACAAGGTCTGGGCATTCCCTCACTACACAAAAAGACAAGAAAAACAGTTTAAAGATAAATGTTTTACAGCAGTTGGACTGACTGAATCTAAAACAGCCATGTTTTACAGAGCCATTGTTCACGGTGATGAATAAAAAAGTACAAGAGCAGTAGACCTTTTCTTACTCTACTAACATCTGCCAATATATGCCCACCACTCTCTCAGCCACGTCAGGACTGTAGGCAGCAGAGATCAATACGGAGACATTTCTTATCAGGAGTGTCTTTGAATAGTAATAGCATAAAGTGCAGCAGCCACAACGAGCCAACTGTTATTTTCCATCTGATTGCATTATCTCCAATCACAGCCGGGAACAGGGCATTCTATTATCACTTCGCTCAGGCGCAGAACACTGTCTGCAACAACATATTTCCTTCTGTCTGCCTCCCTGAGTTACCCTGACATTATCTGAACATAATGACAGATCCGCGCGCCAAAAGGGGACAAAGAAAAATCACAATAGTCATCAAGCCCAGCGCAGACAGAAAATAGCCAGCATTAATATTTAATATTAAAGTATCATTTCAGGTGCAGACCAGGGGAAATGGTTTCTGTGCCCTGGGGTTGCAATGGCACTCTGACCCTAATGGAACAGAAGGAAATCCCAGAATTCCCACAAAGCAGCAAGAGGATAAGGGAGTCCTAGATCTAGATCCCCTTTCAGGAAAGCCATGCAGACATCATAGGGCTACTGCCGTATCAATTGTTTGTAGTTCTGGTTGTGGCATCTGCATACCTGTCCACACCTATCTTGACATTTTCCATGACTAGAGGTTTTCAAAACTGCCCTACTGCCATAAAGGGGTTTTCGAAAAAAAAACAATCTCAAAGCAGTTGTGTGGACAGGCAAAATGCAGCTAACAACACACAGTCAACTTGCTTATGGCTTTTGCTGTTTACATTTTGGTGAGCATGAATTAGAACTTGGGCCTCTTGCTTTGGCATAATGGCTGAGGTTGGTACCTTCTTCAATTCAAGCCAATTAAACATTTATAATAGCACTTTTTAAAACAGATGTTGTCACAAAGCAGTTTTACAAAGAATCTGGTTTTCGAGCCCCTAAATGAGCAAGCCAAGGGCGACAGCGGCAATGAGAAACTCCCTTAAATTAAGCATTTCTGTCTTTGCCAACATTGACGTGGTGTTAGGGGCAGTCATCAAACAGCGCGGTGCATGTTGTCCTGCGTAAAACAGTCGCCTGCCAATGGTGCTGGCACTAACTGACTCATGAATGGCCCTACTGCTTGCTAAATGTCCACATCCGTGGCTGTTGGGCCAGTCAGGTACAGCGATAAGGCCCATCCTTGCTAACGTAACATTCGAGGTCAAGCATGAAACCCACATAATTTGCATGTCTCACAATGTCAAACTTGCCCACCAAGCATCTTTCCTGTCGGTTGATTTCTTCTGGGTGCAGCTGTTTGTGCAACCATTGTTTTGATGCTGAGTGTAAATTGAAACCGTGCACTAAAACTGAAACTTATATTCGGGTAGCTTGTAACAGCGTGCATAGGACTGCAGGTAAATGACCTCAGTTTTGACTAGCCACTTAATTGTGTTCTTTACACTCCCATTAACTACAGCGTGAAAGGGCAAGACTAAACTGCTGAAGGCAGAACAGGCATGCATTTGCAAAGTGCCTGTTTTTATGACATCACAAAAATAATGATTGTGGCAATGGTGGCATTGTTTCAGCTACACTTTCTTATTACATCAGTTTCTGCTGAAGGAGCCGAGCTTCATGCACAGCCATGGGCATTAGCAGACACGCTCTGTATGAAAAATGACTTTGTCTATGAGTTGCAGCTGTTTGCAAGGCTGCTACCGCTCTGATTGCTTTACTTCACCGTTCGTCAAAAAATCCAGAGGAAAATTTCTTTTCAATTAGGTTTTAAACCACCGAGGGCACAGCTCCACCACTCCGCGTGAATATGTTAAGAAAGTGTTAACTGGGTGATAATTGAATTCTAGCTGAGGTTGCCTCACTGCTGTGTGGGACTTCCAGAACACTAGCTTCAATTACTCCAGAGACTCCATCCATTACTGCTCCAGAGAACAGGGCAATACAATGGATTTCGGGGGCTATAATCAAAACATATACAAACACAGCTGACGGAGCAATTAACCTCTTAGACACACATGGCTGGGAGGTAGAATGAAAAGGAAATTATCTGAAGCTCAAAATAAACAGAACAGTCTAAACTGACTGCACACAGTTTTCTGAAGTAAAGGTCAAACCTGATTGTTAGCTTGGAAAGCTCCAAACGCTTACAAGGTGCCAAATAGATACAATATATGATAATTCAATAGAGCTGCAATAACTTGTGCCATGCCAGTAATATAGTGATGTTACTGTACCATCCTGAAAATGACATGCTATATTATAACTGTTACTAAATAATGAGTTCCTAATTACAGTAATTACAATAATAACAAGCTGGCAAAAATATAATAATAGCAACAAGTTGGCACCGGTAATTACCCATATATACAACATAGGGTTAATATGAAATGACATAATTAGTAGGTAGTGACATAATTAACATTCATTTTTCTTTATCTTATTTCAACTTAAATAATAGTTACGCAAATAGCTGAACCCAGAAGGAATCAACCAACAGGAATGAACTGGTGGATAAGTTTGACATTGTGAGGCATGCCAATGAATCAAGTTTCCTTGTGTACCCGACTGACACAGCAGTCAATAATGCAGACGTTCAGCGAGCAGTGATAACCTCCATGAATCATCCTGTTAGTGCCAACACTGTTGGAAGACGGCTGAATTACACATGACTACACGCATTACGACTGCCCTTAACACCACGTCAACGCCACCAAAGATGGCAATGGTGTGATGCCAGACCAAAGAATCTGCGGGTTTAGGCACAGTGGTCAACTGCAAGGTGAACAGTTTGTTGTTAAGAACATTTTTAAGCTGAAAGAACCTCAATATAATGTAAAGGTTCCAGAAATCCTCTAGTATCTGTTATATTCTCTTATACAAGAATATAAAAAAGTTCTTCAAGGCAAAAAGTCATCTCGGTTTGTGCTGAAGAACCTGCTATTCGTTAGCTTCACCTGGAAACAAGCTTTTTTGGGTTTGGTATTTATTTTCGGTGGAAATGCAGTGAATAGTTGTAAATTAGGTGTGTGAAACAGGTAGGAGCCTTTCACGTTGGTGGAAAAGGGCTTTTAAAGAACGCTTTATAGCACTGCATTTTTAAGGAGAGCTAGAACAAACATTAATTGCTGTTAGATTGTATGAATGTTGTAGACACATAAAAAAAATAATCTCACATACAAACCATATTCACAAAATGAAAACGCAATCTACATTGCACAATTTCATAGAGTACAAAATGGCATAGAGTACAAAACTGGGCCACCTGATGGTCGTGATACGTGGTTTGAAAGTCATTTTCTTTAAAGTTCTCGTTCCATAGAACCCTTTTTAGCACCTTTGTTCACAGGAGTGTACACAAAACATCCCTGGCAAACCAACAGCAGAGCTTTATTTGGCTAAACCTCAAACCACAGTCAGGTTTTTAAACGGTTACGGAGAGAAATCTAATTGTCCTGCTGCTGAAGTGAAATTACCCACAATGCAATAAGTGCTCCACAGAGACTGTTGGTCACAGTGAGAGGGGGCTGGGGTGAAACAAGGGCTGCTGTCTTCAATTTCAGCCAGAGACGAATGAAATCTCTCTCTCTCCCCATCTCTCTCTCTCTGTCTCTCTCTCCTTTATCTCCTTTATTCTAACCCCCTTACTCCCTCTTTCTCTTTCTATGCCTCCCCCTCTCTTTATCACTTTCTATTGCCTTTTTTCCATCTTCTTTCTTTTTCTTTCTTTTCTTTTTTTCTATACTCCGCCTTTTTACGTTCTACCTTTCCACATCTCTTATACTTCCCAGCTTTTTCTTTCTTTCCTTTCTTTTTCACTTTCTCCTTTTTTTCAACTTCCATTTTCAATGCCTTCTCTCTCTATCTCTCTCTCTCTCCCCCTCTCTCTGTCTCTCCTCCTTTCTTTTATTTGCAACCTCACATCAATCTTTATCTCTCCCACCCCCTCTCCTTCCCTTGTATCTCTTCTTCTGTCACCCTTTTACTTTCTTTCTTTGTCTCTCACCTCACCTTTTCTCTTTCTGTCTCTCCACTGCTTTCCTCCTTTCTCATATTTGCCCTCACTCTATCTTTCTCTCTTTCCTCCCTCCTTGTTCCAGGACTCTTTCTTCTATTCCATCTCTTTCCATGCTCCATCTTTATCCTTTTCCTATCTGCTACTACCTGTTTTTTCTCTCTCTGTCTCTCTCTCTCTCTCTCTCTCTCTTTCTCTGTCTCTCTTTCTGTCCCTCTCTCTCTCAATGGCAGAGGATCTTTGTATGTGCTGCTGACAGAAGCGCTGGAGTGTTAGTTGTAAATGATGAACGCTGTTTATTTTCCTACATAATATCTCTACTCAGAATCTCGCACCGCGACAATTATTACACAGCCGTGCACTGTACGCTTCTGACATGCATTATGTATTCAACTCAGTCTCTGTTCTCAATAGCTCTTTACTAAGCAAAATGAAAGGTTGCGCGCTTCAATGGCCTCTGCTGAGACAACTGCAGCACATATTGCTCCCTTGGGCGCGAAGCTTCATCGGAATGACTGATTAACAATAAAAGTGGCGGCCAGACGCCGGGAAATCAACATAAATGCCACTGTCGTCCTGTTGAATAATGCTTTCAGCAAGTCCATTCAACTGATGCTGCTTTAATTTCTGAACTATAGCACTCTGTGGTCACTACCAGTGAATACTAAACAGGCTTTGGCTCATGGACACAAACTCTGCTGTAATCTACTTCTCTGTTCACAACATCAAATACCAAATTACGACTGAAGAACATACAGAGAAACTGTACTTGAGTAAGAATGCTGGGTACTCTGTCTACTGTCTAATTATTTTGAGGCTCCAAACAGGAATATGTATGTTTGCTAACATTTTCCATGAATCCTGTAGTCATAATGCTATCTGAATGCATTGATAAGGTGTTATAAGGCATTATGTATACTAGACATAAACATGCATAAGTACCTACAACTAGTTATAACTATATGCATAACAGTTTATACATCAGGAGTATGCACTATAACATCTGTTTATAGGAACACTGTAAGCTTGAATGTTGTACTAGGTTAGTTGTGGCTTTAAACAAGCATAACATTTTAATGAAGAAAGCAACATATGAATTTGGCAGAACAACATGTTCAAATGTCCCTTATTACCAGTTAGACAATGTCACTTCGCCTAATGCCTATAAAGACCACTTATAATGCTTTATAAGGTGTAATGCACTCAAAGAAAATGTATTAAACCTTTAAATTATGTAAAGAAATCTCACTTCACGTAAAGCCTGCAATGACCTGGCATAAAACTCTGTAAAGTGTTTATTCTATAAGTGTGTACAGTCTTCTTATGGGCTGATATTAAAAGGTGTTATAAAACTGACATTATAAATTTGCATACACTCTTTTGTAAGTACATATTACACATGTCATTATAACTACTTAAGAGACATTCACCAAGCTAATGCTAAGTGTTGATGTTATGTATGCTACATAATGCCTCATGAATACAGAATTCATATGAAGCGTTACAGTCTGTTTTTCCTCTTGGCAAAGTATTTGTATTTAGCATTTGACCTGGAGGTCAGCTTTGTCATCCTGGAATACAACCATGCCATTAGAGAAGAAAATATCCATTCACAGGATAACCTGCTCAGTCTGTACCTTCAGGTAGTCACCTGACTTCATTTGTACTGCCACATAACACTGACGGCCAGACAGATTGAAGCCCCGCAAGATTATAACATTGTCTCTAGATGCCTGTACAATGGGCCCTTTTCATGATGGGTGCATCGCTTCATGCACCTCCCTTCTTACCCTGTTGTTTCCGTCACTCGGGAATAGGGTTAGTCTGGACTCACCAGACCACCAGTTTTTTGTTTTCAATTGGTCCACAGATCAAACTTTATGCTCCCTAGCAAAAGGAGGTCTTTTTTCAGAATAGCCTCACTAAGAAGTGGTTTGGTCGCCCAGCTCTTTACTTCCATTCCTGTGGCAATCATGTGGAAATGCTCTTGAACAGAGCAGCAAGTTCAAATTTTATGATTTGACTTCATCAAGCTTTTAGTGATCTCCAGTCTTGGTCATTCATGATCACATTCATGCTCACATTTCTTACATGAAGGTGACGGTTCTCCACTGTCCTTTCAGGTTTTAACATGCTGAACAGCTTTTAACCCAATTCCAATCATTTCAGCTTTTCCCTAGTTGTTTTCTTTACTTGATGAAGGCCAATAATTTGACCCTTCTGAAACACAGTAGCATTTTATTACATCACCACAGGATGCGTCTTCCCACATGAGTGTTTAAGAAATGCTACTCACTGCATCAGATAGGGCTAACAGAAATGCTGCCAGCCAAAACATATAAATCACTGCAGTAAATGTCCAATTAAATGCTTTTAAATATTCTCGTATTTAAATCTACATGACATTTTCTTGGCCAGGCAGTGTAAAAGGGCAAGTGGCAGATGATTTAGGCCGACTAAATGTTTTCTATTTGCAAACAAAGGTCATGGGTTTTTGGCCATACTGCCCGCTTATTTTATTCGATCCTTGGCTTTGCTTACATGACTTTGTGCCTAAAAATGAGTCACCTGTGACTGAAACATGCCTAATAGTGTGTAAGACCTCCACAAACACAAATACCAGCTGCAATACGATTTGGCATGGACTGGGCTGGCTTCTGGATGTAGGCCACATTAATGCCACATAAGGCCACACTTGCATCACAGAATTTCACAGTTGGGCCAGATTTGGTGGATGCCTTCCCTGTACAATTCTGAGGAGAATTTTCAGTAGACTGGGATTTTTACAACTGCTGGTAGACCCGTCTGACTGTACTTCCTTCACAGTATGGTCTTTGGCACACCCAAATACAGTCACCCCTTTGAGCCCATCATTAACATCTGCTTTGGACCCATTTTCCACACATGGACCGAGACATTCACTGCACTGCACCACCTCTTCTCAATGTATGGATCCCGTTACTCACATCATCCTTATGCAACGCCCTCTGCAGGAGCCTGAAGTTACTACCACCTTAAACACACAAGGTGAGTTTTTCTGTCTGGTGAGCTTATACATTGTTTGAAGATTTAAAAGGCCATTAGGGAGCAGCTCCATAGGTGTAAACAAAGGCTGTTTGTTTCTCGCCATGCAGTATTGTCCATATTTTGGCCTTATTGTCCAGTATGTCTTAGCTATTAGTACTGTGTGTCTAGACATAGTGAGCAGAATACAGCAAGCATTTCTCTTGACAGCACTAAATAATGATTCTTGACCGTTAGCTATACAAACTTTGGTCAAGAGAACAAAAATCAGCTTAACACACACACTCTCTCTATGAAGTGCACTTCCCCTGACCTTCAGCAAGGCCACCTGGGTACTCTCAAGAGAAGACTGGCACACAGCAGACAAATGAGGGAAACTACACATAAAATGAGCACCATATAAAGTCACTAGGGACAGCTTCCTTACATGAATGGTCTTTGTTTCTAAATACGGTGCTGCTATCCATAGCAATACTTTCCATAGTTAGACTGTCCATAGCTAGACTTTCCAGACAAACATTCAACAAGCCTAAATCATATGCCACGTGTGTTACTCCTAAAGTGTGGAAGTGAATAATGCTGATTTGTTCTTGTGGATTTGAGCTGACATGCTGACTGATTTGAGCTCTAATACTGAGCAGGCTCCAGCTCCTGAACTGCTGATAAAGGACAGAGTGTGCCAGAACTGGACAATAACGGGAAGAGGTCACAGAGTGGACCCAGCTGTGTCCTTCCAATGAATACATACTCAACTACACCAAGGCAATGTTCCCTTCATTGTAGAGTGAGAGAGAGAGGGGAGGGAGAGAGGATAGGGAGAGAGTTTGGGCACCTCTGGTCAAATAACATGTTTTGTTGATTTAGTGATAAATAAATACATACATCCTCCAATAACTGATTATTCTGGGATTATTATAGCCAGCCACTTAAACTGTCATACTGCTACTACAAGTCCATAGAAACCACACCAGAAACCACTGTCTGAAATGCCTTATTAGAATTCCAGCACATTTCTCTGTTATGAGGTGACATCATCTAGCAATACCAGTAAGTTTAGCACACCCTCACATGACACAGAAAGCTAAAGCAGTAAAAATGTACCACTTCAAAACATACTGCTTTAGTCCAGCTCGTGAAAATGTTTCTGGTCTACCAATAAGTTCTACCCGATTTTCAGGATCGGACTCTGACTCAAACTAATACAGCAGAATCCGACACCATTGTAGGAACAGCCACAGCAGTGTGTGTGGGAAGGAGGTTGTAGCAGGATGCTGCTCTAAGAGTTGACCACTCAGACCAATCACAGCTCAATGGATTCATCGGGAGGCGAGACTTAAAGGCACAAGAATACTAGAACACAGATTCTAGTAGACTACAAAGAGAGAGAGTAGGAGAAAGAGAGGGAGCAGCAGGGTGAGAGTGGTGGAGGTCAAACAGAATTTTGAGAGGCTTCTCTCTGGCTGGAGAGTGAGAAGCAGTGGTTAAAAGGGAGAGTGAAGGAAACGTTCAAACAGGAGAAGAACTGCTTATCAGCCGCAGAGTAACACTATCAGCAGAATTCAGAGAAGCAGACAGCGGATGAGAGATCAAAAGAGCCTCTGACCTCTTCATACACAAATCACCTCCACCCACTTACACACCTACACACACACTCATATACACTTTCAAAGGTGTCTCTCAGAGCTTCTTCACCATATGCAGAAAATACCATATTGTGATTAAACTGCTACATATCTCGACTGCAATATGCCGTAAAAAGATTAAAAACATATAACAAGGTTACAAACTGGTCTGCATTATTTTCACCCAAAACTATTGAGTTTTCTAGTCACGTGAGTCACTTGATTTCATTAAAAACACCATCAGAAGCATTCAAGATGCTCAGAGCGCATAATCAAGTTTTTGTATTTATTAAAGGCCTAATTTGCATAGCACCATCTTTGTGCTATCAGTATTGCAAAAAGCCAATATTGCAGTGAGGATTAGCAAACAGTATATGGTGCAGCTCCGAAGATACCACAAACCACAGAAGCTCATTTCTGCTAGTTAGTGGAGAAAAGAAACTGTCATGTTCACTTTTCTTTTTCTCTGTTTCTGGGAGCAATGTGTAACAAAATGAATTAGTATCTCAAAATAATGATTTGTTTTCTCCAGAGTTTGACTTTGCATAGTACGTTGAAATAAGGAAAAGTATTTTTTAAGTAATTCTTTTTTCAATTCATTTTTGTGTCAATAATGCCTTTACTTCAGCACAGTAAGTCAATATGGGAAGAAAATATCTATCAAACGTTTTTTTTTTTTTTTTGGTATGACAAAATGTTCAAATGAGATTTAACATTATTTTCTCATCAAAAACGTTTTATTTGATTGCCATCATGACTTTTCTCAATCATTTTAGGGATTAATACAGACTAAAGACTTTACTTTGAAATGAGGATTTCGAAAATTTAAAAGCAAATTGGAACTTTTAAAGTAATTTCAGTATTCAGAGTCTGTCTTTTTTGGATGGGGCAATATGTAAATATTTTAAAAGTAAAATGCCTTTATTTCAACATTGTAGATCATAATTTAAGAACAAAAAATCAATAAATAAAATACCTTTTTTGGTCAAAAGTTTGTGGACACCTGCTTATTACAATGTTTCGATTAAAACCAACAATATTAAAAAGGTAAAACGGTTTTTACCCCTTGGCTGCAGTAACTGTCTCTACTCCTCTGGGAACTTTCTAAACTAGATTTCGGAACATTGCTGTGTGGATTTGATTTTAACAGAAACACATTTGTTTGTTGGTGTGAAACTATAGAAAAAACGAGTTCTGGTTTCTTAAAGAACCTTTCAGTGTACAATTCTTTAAAGGAGCCCAGCAGTATGTTCATCCTAACCTCCACACCTTACTATGGACAGAAATACAGGTGGAACCCACTTGACTGAAATTACACCTATGATAGATCTACCTGATTAGTGGCTATTTTAAGTTTTTAATGAGCCAAAAAGTTTTCTGTTCTTTTATTAAACATTATTACCCATAGCAAGCGACTGTATGCACCAAACACACTGAAAAATGCTCGTCACTGTAAAGTGCTTTAGGGAGCCTGAGCTGACTCTTCTCTAGAATCTCAGAAGAACCCTGTTGGCTCTTCATTATTGCCATCTCGAGCTTGCGCTACGAAGCTGATAAAGAGCAGTAGCTCCTCTGTGCTCTCACACTCCTGCCTCTGTTTTTTACTGTAGCTTATTTCACTGTGTTAATGAGGCTCTGCTCTTCAAAGAAGAATCTCTTTACAAGTGTACGGCTGAGTGAGAGAATGGCGAGATGCTGCGGGCTAATTGCCTCTGTGCAGTTTGTTCCACATTTGCTGTGATTAGGTTTGATTTGAATGGGCTTTTGGTGGCCCCCGCTTGTCTGATTGGGTTTCTCCCTCATTTCTCTTTGCATTGATGTTTCGCTCGAGCTGCGGCCGGCACGGTGAGCCATGATGGAGTGCGCGTATGTCATTTGCGGGCACGCGAAGTTCATTTTTCTCTGGTTGTCAATGGTGCTCCATTAAGATGAAGGACACTCGGAATTGCGGGCGCTGGCGTGGAGAGAACCCAAGGCGAGGAGTGGGGTGTGTTATTGTGTCCCACAGTAATGAGAGTGGCCCAGACTTCATTACTCAAACTCGCTCCCTCCCTTCCTCCCTCTGTCCTACAGCCGCACATGATAAGTATTTAGTGAGCAATTTCTACTACTCTCCTAGCTCCATATACGGAACAATAACAAGCTTCTCCTTTTTCTCTCCTCCTTTCCTTCAGAAAGATGGACTGAAAGAGTAACTCTAACAGCAGTCAAACACACTGCCTTAACCTCCTCAGCAGGAGACCCCCACAAACAACATCAGCACTGGCATCTGTGTGAGACTCACTTCTCAGTGTTTCTGTCTCTCCTTATCTCTCTCTTCTCTTTCCCTCTCTTTTTCTTCTCTCTTCCTTTACTTTACTTCTCCCCCTCTATTTTCTTGGTACCTTTCTTGGTTCTTTCCTTTCTTTCTCCCTCTGCAACTCGTTATCTACTAGATATCTGTCCATGTGTCTGTCTGTCTGTCTGTCTGTCCGTCCATCTCTTTTCTCCTTGCCTCTGTCATTCTGTCATTCTCTCTTTCTCTCTCCCTCTCCCTCTCTCTCCCTCTCTTGCTCTCTCTCTCTCTCTCCCTCTCCCTCTCTCTCTCTCCCCATCCATCCATCCATCCATCTATCTTGTGGTTGTGTGGAAATGAATTGAACTGGAATACTAGAAAAATGTAAGACATGGGCTCTTAATGGAACCAAACACTGTGGTTGCCACACACACACTTACCCATGCGGAAGAACACACGCAAAACAATGTGGCAATTATTGAACATGGCAAAGTGCATGCATCACTGATCACATAAATCCTGCTCTCAGCGTTCTGTCGCCATGTTTGGCTATAAGTGAATTATAAAATCAATGCAATTAAATCCACAATAAACAGAAAACAACATACGTCCCTCTCAGGCCTTCCCTGCTGGTGTGGCGTAATGACCCGAGGCTATTCACTCCCAGAACAGGAATTCAAGGTGGCATCTCACTGCCCTTTAGTTTCGTTAAGACGAGAGACAGAAACACCAAACAATTCCCTCTGTCGTGTTTACGTACTATTAGCCCTTCAAGTGGCTAACAAATTACAGCTATTTGAGAACAGTGGTATGCTGCACAGTGACATTTCATTTAACAGCACCCCATATAAACGATGAACCATGCCGTATAATTTTACTCAAGTGTGAATTGCCAACAGAGGATGGCTAGCTGGATCAGTGTGACAGACAGGAGTGTGGTTGACCTCACTCATGGATAACACGCTGCGCATTTTATTACTGAGGCCACTGCTGAAAGGCTGTGTCACTGTCGAACATGTCTATAAACCCATTAACACACACTCAGAGACACATACACCAAGATGCAGGCTCCTTCTATTAGGTGGTAGCTCCTATACAATACTTATACAATTCAGTATCATGACATTTTCCAGATATATCTCAGCATTTGATCATATTTAGGTGTTGTATTATTAATGGCAACGAGCCCACACTTTGAGTAATAGTATTCTATACTGAAGACCTATGCTGATATCCTACAAACCTGACAAAGCCTGGGTTGACAGCTTTGCTCTGGTTTTATGCCTAGTTTGCATGCACCAGCAAGAGATCAGGGACACCACTCTAAATTTGCAGGCAAGCAACAGGAGCAAACAATAGCCAACAACTGACAAAAAAGATTCACCAGGGGTCAAGTCTGATTCCAGTCTTGCATCGAGTCAAGTCTGGAGTCACAAGTCTCATCTCAATAGCGTTTTAATCTAAATTCAAAGTTTGAGCTGACTCATGTCACCGGGGTTCAAGACCGAGTTAAGTTTTAATCCAGGAGGGTTCAAATCCAAGTAGAGGCCCAAGTCACTGGAGTTTAAATCTGAGTCAAGTCTTGAGTCACTGAGGTTTAACTATGAGTTAAATCTCTAGTCACGTCTATAGCCAATGGGATTCAAGTCCTAGTCAAATCTCCAGCCACTGGGGGTCAAGTCAAGTCAAGTCTCTACCCGCTTGGGTTCAAGCCTGAGCTAGTTCTTGATTCAAAAGGGTTAAAATCCAAGTTGAGCCTCATGTCACTGGTTTTCAAGTTTGAGTCGAGTCTTGTGTCACTGGGGTTCATGTCCAAGCTAACACGAATCCCAGTTCACTGGTGTTCAAATCCAAGTCAAGTCTTTGAGTCCCTGAGGTTTGAGGATGAGTTAAGTCTGTAGTCAAGTCTGAGTCAGATCTCTAGCCAATGGGGTTTAAGCCTGAGTCACGTCTTAAGTCATGGGGGTTTCAGTTAACACTATTAATAAGAAGTCATTATCGAAAACCTTCACTGGAGTGCTAAACAAATGAAATTGTGGAGGTTAAAGGAGAGGAGCCAAGCAATTTCAAATGCTAGGCTAGTCTATATTTTGGATAGCAGGTATGCTATAAGTGTTAGCAAGTCCAGGTAAAAGTAATACAGCATTTTAAATCAATGTGATCTGTAACATAAACTGTCAGATTACCCTCTTTCCTCTTTCCTTCATACTGAAGACGAAAGATTTTCCATACTGAAAATGTTGTTATTGAAGCCACATTGATCCGAAGGCTCAGGCTGGAAGTTCTTGAGTCTGAGGCAAGTCAATGAAAGATGCATGTCTTGATGGTAATAACTTGGAATACAGTTGAGAGTTGATAGACAAAACTCACATTTGAAATCCTGAACATTTCAAACTCCAGCTTTGTCTGACTGCTGCTTCCCTACAGCTACATATAGCAGTTCAACTATATAATTGGTTATTAACAGTATCCTTCATTGCATAACCCAGTGTGAGCACACTATCTGCATTAAAAGTGTCTAGGACACTACTGAAATACTCGATTTGTAACGCAGGGTCTGATAATTAAATCTGCCTCTGACCTTTCTCGGCCCCTAATCAGATCGGTCACAGACCAGTCTATTACTGGCCTATCATTTCAGAATTACCATAACAACCACAATCTGCTTCCAGATAAGCACTGGTTTGACAGCGTTTAGTGACAGCATCTGAAGGGGGTGATGGTATAAAGATCCAGCCAAGCACACTGCAGAGGAAATGAGCGATTGCTGAGGAAATGGACCGGAAAGGTGGGTGTTCACAGCACAGAGCCAAGAAAGAAGAAGTGATAAAAGAGACAGAGGGAAGAGAGTGATGGAGAAGAGGTTTTAATGATGAGGAACTGAAACTCTACAGGCTACAGGATTGGCCATGAAGGAACGCCATGTTGGATTAGGACACTCCCTGGCTCAGTGGTGGAAGCAAAATGCTGATGAGGGAAATAAGGGTCATGTTCACTCAGGATCATTGTCATATGAACCCTCACTGTTCTCTCTGGGCCCTTTACTGCAAAGCATGTCAAAACTAAAGCAAGTGAGATCATAGAGGGAGCGAGGGTAAAAGCAGAATCATGAGAATGGACATGCACTGCAGTATGTGTTAGTTTTATGGTTATATAATGTATACATAAGAACTTTTTATTCCGTCATGTCATAAAGATCCAAACCACTGTCATGATGTACTGCACGTAATTTAAAGTGCTTGATGAATTATGGACTGCTGCATGTTATATATAATACAAGCCCAGTCCTTCTCTTGTCTCTATAGGGATTGGAAAGTAAAGCAGTGTTATCATTACAACTTGCATACAATGGAGTGCAGAGTGCAGTAGGCTCTAACCCCGCAATCCTCTTATGACTCTGTAAATAAAGTTTATGAATAAACTCTAATCTATAATCCATGCAGCATTCCCATATCGGCACTGACCGAGACTTACAGTAAGCCAAGTCATTTAGGTTAATACAGTCTCTCTCTCTCTCTCTCTCTCTCTCTCTCTCTCTCTCTACCTTCATCTATCTATCTATCTATCTATCTATCTATCTATCTCTGCCTGTCATGTTCTCTCTCTCTCTCTCTCTCTCTCTCTCTCTCTCTCTCTCTACCTTCATCTATCTATCTATCTATCTATCTATCTATCTATCTATCTATCTATCTCTGCCCGTCATGCTTTCTCTCTCTCTCCTTCAATTTCTATTTTCTCTCACTGATTTCTCCTTCCTCCCATCTCTTTTCTCCCTGTCTGTTACTCTATCCCGCTTTTTCGATATCTCTTGATCTATCTATCTATCTATCTATCTATCTATCTATCTATCTATCCTTTCTCACTACATATATCTTTTTCTTTCTCTATTCTTGATTTTTCTCTCTGCTCTCTCTCTCTCTCTCTCTCCCCTGTCAGTCCTCCCTCTCCTCCTCCACAGTGAACTCAGTGTGTTTGTGTCAGCGTAGCTGCTGCTATAAGACTGTGACAGCGCTGTGTTTTGTGTCCAGAATAAGTTGGCATGCATGCTGCTGCGCGTAAGAACAGAGCTTTACTGGATTACTATGAAATTCTCAGACATGAGCCATCACAAATCAACAATGCTCATTCTTCTCCAATTTTACCCCATGACAGGCCAGTTTCTCTGCGTTTGTAACTACAGCAGACTCTTTTCAATCAGCGTACTTCATGTAGCATCTCCATGGAAAACACGATCCAACAACAGAGGTGGTGGCAGTGGGATTGTGCATTGTGAAAAAGCGAAGGTTGATTTAAACTGGTTCTTTGGGAAAATTGAAACTGATGACCACCTATCATAAAATATGAAAAACTGACTGACTACTGTAACTCATTTACGGTGCACAGAAATTATTAGACATATATAATATTCCCTCCCCCTCACTGCACACAGCTTTTAATGAGGTGAAAATTATCTTTTTATGATTCTAGACGAAAAGACATTTCACACAAGTCACAGCTATTGACAGAGAGCACAATTACATTTGTTTTAAGCTGAAGAAAATCTTTTTATTTTGATTCAATTACATAAAAGTTATTACTGTACATACTTTATTGTTTTAAGCTGAAGAAAAGGCAGTCTTACCTTTCAATTTCTGCCCCATAAATTTCAGCGCTCTTACTGGATTATTTACTGGACTCACAATATAATTAATATGTAATTATTATGTAATAACCTTTAAACAGTTTAACAAAACAAAAGCACTAACTCTTGACTTTTTAGCGTTAAGGTTTACACCGACTTTTAAAGCCCCTTCACGAGACCCTCACAATCTAAAAAGAGATTACCTTCCACTCAATGCGTTCCGCGAACTGGTGTGGCTAATCCTGAGTAAAGATCCCCACTGATCTCCAGCAGATGATGATTCTGGTATTTGTGCGGCTGACGTAAATGTCATCGCCACACACTAAAAAATGAGAATTCATGGCGGACTGTTTACACGTGTGTGCTGAGTGAAGGGGTGCAAAAAGATTATAGAGTGAGATGATGTGGGTTAATAAAAAAATGAAAAGAAGCCATAAAATGTCATATACTTGCATACAGTGGACCTTAACACTGACACCATCCTATGTCTGGTTGCTAATTTGTTCACCCTCTTCATAAACTCTGATGTATGCATACTAGTGCAGAGCAAACTAACATTTATTCCGTCTAACAAAAAGCTGATCTTTTACTGTTAATATAAAGCTGAACTGTAAAAAATGGAATTTTAACATTAAAATTGTAGTTATTTTAAATTTTGAAGATAATGGAACTTCAAAATACTAAGTTAACAGCGGCTACAGCGTTATTAATGTACTATTCAAGTACGATCAATTAACTCAATATGTGACTTTTAAAGATAAAACCCATTTTTTTATGTTTTCTGACCATTAATAGGCACAAGAAGTACCATGGAACAAAGTCAAGAGTAATCGTAAAACTTTAACAAGGTGTTAGCTGACAGGACATGAGCACACATATGGCTGGGTAAAGGTTAATCTTTTCAGACACCTCGACTGGGTCCAACACTACTCCAGACCTTACTGCTTGACTCGTGGTGTCAGGGCCTAAGAAGAAAGGTGGCGGATCATTGTTAGCTAATTAGCAAGACAGTGATTAAGCAGACTGGGTGGGGTTGCTTCATACACCTTACTTCATCTCCCCATGAAGAGAATCTGGTGCAGAATATCTCCTGGCCTGAGGAGATAACCAGTTACCATAGCTCTTGTAAGGAATGGCCAGCTTTATTGCAGCATCTGGAATTTATTTTAGGTGCTTTTATTTGTAACTGGGTCATATACTATTATATTTGAAATGGACTACTTTAAAAAAAGATCATCCTTCATTTATTTCATGTTACAGGCAGAACAGCCACTGAGTAAAGGTTATTTATGTCTAAGAGATAACAAAAATGTATCAAAAACATAAAAATGTATCAAAAGCTTTGGAAAAAACAGACTCCTAACAACCACCTGGAACAAGAGTTGGGAGGGCACCAAAACTCTCCTCATCAGATAAAATAAAATATCTCTGCAGTTTTCTTAAAGTGGGTCTCTGAAAAGGATGGAAGCTGTTATCAAGGCAGGATTGAAAAACTAAATACGGATGAAAAATGGAATGTGATGCTGCTTAGTTGTTGAGGCTTCTGTGAGAGCTTTGACTGGAAATGAAATAAATGAAGGGTGATAATGAAGGGTACCCCCTTCTTTGATGTACAATTTAAGAAAGACTGGTCTCAACCCTAATTAGCCCTTATGGACCTCCTGAAAGTCTCAAATATCCCTGAAAATAAACCTATTAAAAGAATTCATGCTGTCATTTTTAGACTGCTTGACCCACAATCAAAGAGACACAAAAAACACCACTACAGTTGCGTCAGCGTCACTGTGTTCAGTGAGCACCAACGCTGGATTACTGAGCCACCATGGGAACCCCCTGAATACCAGGAGGTATTACCACTCTGGGTACAGCAGTGTAGTAGAAAGGTTGGGGCTGGATTTATACCAATACTGTCTGTCAGAATTACATAAATGCGCATCTATCTGTGATCACACATCTTTATCACACTTGGAAGGTTTCTCTAAATACTGCAGAACACTGAGAAAATATTGCTGTTAAGTATGACAATATCATTCTACCAGCACAGTTTACTGATGCGCTTTTCACCTGCAGGGTGTCTTCAGCTTGCGCTGGTATGCCAATTGTGTGTGGTCTGTGCTAAAAGCTGCAGCTGTCTGATTGTGAGCAATATGACGGTAAGCCCTTCTTAGGTGTTTATTGGGCTTATTGTTTTTAACAGTACCAAATAAATAAATTAATACATGTGTAAACACATGAGTACTTGAGTGAGGACACTAAGTGAATGAGTGAACACACCCCACCGCCTCCATTTCTCACATCCCCCTCTCCCACATCCCAACTAGCCGTTTTTCACACAACAATTTCTTGTGCGCTTGATTCTGGCAGCACCTTCACTCCGCTGTCTCCCATTAGCAGCTGCGGAGAGGATTTGGCAGCAGATCTCAGCTGCTGCATGCTGCAGCCTACCTGCTATTTATAACTCTTCATACATCTCAGGATCCAATAAAGCATGGCACTGCATCTCTCAGCCCCTCGGAGACAGGCAAGGTGTGAGTGCAAGAGAAGGAGAAAGCATGTGTGTGAGAGAGAGAGGGAGAAAAAGAGAGAGAGAGACTGGGAGACTACACTATCCACACCATCCTTAAATAAGCAGAAAGTCCATGCTTAGTATTTGTGCTTGTCCACTTCGTGTTAAGCCATTCCGCATTGTTAGCGCACCCACCTGTCTGGAGGCCTGCTGTCTCTGGCCACGGCTTGGCCTCCCTCAGGATTTTTCAGGTGTTGGTTTAAAGCAGTTTACAGCGATTAGTGAAATCCCCCCTGCACGTTTCTGAGCAGCTAAGCCTACTGCAGGAACGTGAGCAAGAGGAAGAGAAAGAGGTGGGGGATCAGGGGCGTTGGCAGGCTTTCTGCACACTAATCTGGTTACTGGTGTCATTGGGTTAGTGCACCAAGTTCCTTCCTAGCTTTCAGGAGTTAGAGAGATCACCCAGAGGTTAATTCCGAGATTAATTTCCTCACCTGTCACTCAGTCATTACAATGCAACTACAGTCAAGATATCTCAGATCTCAGATGGACATCTAATGTGAACATTTGGTCAGTAGAGTCATGAGATCTGTCATATCTGTCACTACTTCATCTACAAAGCCTGATATTCATTCACTCTCAGTTTTTCATTCCTCCATTGGTCTCAACCTCTAAACAGCTGATTATATAGGGGGTGTACCTGCCGGGTTGTAATGAAAACCTGCAGCCACACTGGCCCTATTGTGAGACTGATGGTCCTTGGTCAAACATTAGAAAGCATTAAACGTTCCAACATCACTAACCTGCCTTATTACAGACTTAGGAGCTATCTGCTGATATACTGTACGCATGCTAATGGAGCATTGGCTAAACACTCTGTCCTGTTATGGATCAGCCCTTCAGGCTATGAGAAACCATGCATTCGACAGTACATGATTCTAAAGGAGAGAGAACCCACAGATATTTAAAACAGCTCGTTCACATCCAACACACACACACACACACACACACACATACACACATAAACACACTCCAATACCGGTCCATTATAAGCAACATAATGAGGCATGCATACAAAAGTGTGGGTGTGAGTATAAGAGAAAAGAGAACCGGGGAAGAGAGGGCAAGCGGAACAAATCACACTGTCAGTCCATCTTTTGTCATCCACTTGGCTATCCTGAATACTGATCATCAGGAACGCTTCCTCGCTCCTCAGAAGAAGAAGAGGGCAATGAATGGAGCAGGCAGATGCAGATGTGAGGGGTAGAGAGAGCAGATGGGCAGAGAAAATGACCACGGACAGAGAAAAGAGAGAAACAAAGATTAAGTGAGAAAGAAAGAAAGAAAGAAAGAAAGAAAGGAAGAAAGAAAGAGGAGGAGGATGAGAGGGAGAGAGAGAAAGAAATAAAGAAAGGGAAAAAGAGAGTAGAAGACAGGGAGAGAGGTAGGTAAGAAAGAGAGAAAGAAAGATTAAGAGAAAAAAAAGGAGGAAGGGAGAGAGAGGAGGAGGATAGGGAGAAAGTGAGATAGAAAGACTGGGAAGAAGAAGAGTCTGAAAGAAAAAAAGGTTGAGGTGAGTGAAAAAGAGAGAGGGATACTGAGAGGAACAGCAATAGAGAAAGAGAGAGAGAGGAGAAGACAGTATGTGTGTGAGATAGATAGATAGATAGATAGATAGATAGATAGATAGATAGATAGATAGATAGATAGATAGATCAGCTGAAAAGTGAAACACCTAAACTATCTGTGTCAATTTGGTGCATGATGAATCCAGAGGAAACCTCAACTCATTCCATCCTTCTCCATTACGCTTGTGTCTTTTTCCCTCTTTCTCTGTCTCCTTTTCTGCCTCCACCACACAATCCAACCTGGAGGCTGGGTGTAATTACCCCACAGAAAAAGCTCAGCTGTGCTTTGAGTTCATCCATATGTTCCTTTCTCATTTTCCTCCAGTCCTGGCTGGTTTTTATTGCTGGGCTGTCTGCAATCCCCGTCTGCCTCTGTCACGACCGCACGGCAGCGTGGAGCACCTTGTGTTGTTTGGCCTCTGCTGGCCACTGTGCCACTGAAGCTTGGCCAAGAAGAAATTTTTGAATTAAGTGCTTGATCCACAGCCCACTAGTGCTGACACTAACCCCCATCTGCTTTTGCACCCTCCACAGGACCCTCAGAAACCCCTCACACTAAAGAGTCAAAGGTCAGACTGACAAAAAAAGTCTGAAGAGGAGGAGGGGAATGAGGTTAAAGGAGGGAACAAAAGGATGAGAGAGGAGAAGACAGGAAAGGAGAGAGTGTCCTTTCTGAGCATCCATGGATATTAGAAAACGGGAAGCACGGTGAGAAAGAAAGGGTAGGATGGGTGGGGCAGCTGGGGGAAGGGTATCACTAACTCATCACTGAACACAATCCAAAATGACAAGAGGGTCCAGCCCTGTCGATTAAGCTCAGCGTGTCATGTGGGAACGATGTGCCAGCCACCATGGCCACAAGGATGGCCCAAAACCCACTGACACCAAAACTTGCATTTCCAAAATGGTATCTGTAGATGTTCTACCATGAAACTAATACACATCAGTGAGAGGGTCAGCACAGGTGACCTGGAGATGCTAAATTGCCCTCCAAGATGTGAGTGTCTGTGTGAATGTGTAAGTCTGTGTCTCTGCCCTGTGATGGATTTGGTGCCCTGTCCAGTGTGTTTCCTACCTTTCGCCCAATGGTAGGCTCCAGCACTCTCCATGACCCAGACAAATAGACTGCTCAGAAAATTAATGAATTAATGAATTAGTGGTGTAAAGTGTTAAAGCTACTGCTTTTAAAGCTGTTTACACATCTCCCTAGCTTACCTCCTAGACCAGTGTTTCTCCACCCTGGTCCTGGAGGCACCCTGCCCTTCACACTTCAATCAATCCCATGCTTTGACTCCCCCACTGCCGCTCTGAAAGGGCTTGTTATTAAGCGCATAGGTTGCATCAGGTGTGCTAGGAGCAGGGAAAGCACTGATATTTGCAGGGCAGGGTGCCCCCAGGACCAAGGTTGAGAAACACTGTTCTAGACAACCCACAGCTCTTGCTTGAAGCCCAGGTGCTCGGTTGTTGGTATTGCACAGTGGGTAATATCTTTGCACTGCAAGCTATAGGCTGGGGTTTGATACCACTGAGTCCCTGGGCAAGACTCCTAACACTACCTTCCCTTACCACTGTAGAAAAGGTTGAAGGTGTAGGTTGCTTAGAGAGTTGTGACACGTAAAGCTTTCTGATGAAGCCCATTTCTATCCCATCATATCGCTGTAATAAAATGCACTGCTTTTTAAATGGAAAGACAGAATCTTTCATTAAGGTCAAATCTGAGAAAAGACAAAGGTCATTCATCGTGATTAATCACAGTTGTTTGTGTAATCAGATTTGTCTTTGCTGCATTATTTTAATTGCATGACATTCCAAAATCAATTTAATAAGCCTATGCTCCCATTGATTATGGAGCATTTCTAGTGGTCTATACATTAAAGCGATTTCTGAAATGAAAACTGGGGACAATGAGAGATAATTCGCTTCATGCTATTTATAAATGAAGTCACAGATGAGGTAAAACAGATCTCAAAAGGTCACTAAGTCTAGGGGCTTAGCCAGGAATAAGGCAGGGAGAGGTCTACCATGAAATGTACAGTGTATGAGCCTGTAATTCATATTCATATTAAATATTTAAAAAATAAACATAAAAAAACAGATCTTAAACACACCCCCGGACTAGCCCCAGGTCTGGTGAGACAGATATGGCTCCTATCAACATCCGCCATATGTCATATATGGACGGCTGAAAAAGTGATGCAGTTTAAGACAATGATGCAACATTTGTGGAAGGCATGGAGCTACGTTCAAGCAGATCAAAGCCTACCATCACCTAACCCCAACTCTGCTTTTACACCTCCTGTCTTGCAAAGACATTTATGGTAATGTTGTAGACTCAGTTAACACTTACTTAACACTAATCTTTTGAGTTGTGCACAGAAGTATTCTTTGAAACGAAACCAGCAAAGTGAAGTGAAATGGTCAGTAGTAGCCCCCTCTAATGGCCGAAACAAGCAAAATGCTACACGTCTGCTCTGCTGCTGGTCTTCCTTGGGACTTCCCAGTGTGATTTTAATTCACAGTTAAAAACAGAGACATTTCTGGGCACAGCTCCAGCCGGAGACAGGCCACCAAAAATGGAGATGTTTGGTCACCCTACTATTCATCATACAATGTTCACATAACACAAGGGTACCTAGTGTTTTTAAATAGTATAAATCTGCTATCACAGGAAAGCAGATGAGTGCACAGTTACCCAAGAGAACAGTATTAAGAGAACTACATTAACTTAGTCTACCTATTTAATACATACTAGGCTGAAATTTCCACTGGAGCTATTGATCTAACAGAGTTAACTAACAATGGAAGCTTACACCCAGCAAAATAAGCATTCAGACCTACATCCCCAAATCATCACATACTTAGCTAGATCTATACTGAGCTGTAAAGTAATCTTAAACGGACTTGTTTAGGTGATTCCAGACACAGTATGGCGCATGTTATCTATAAAAATGAACAACAGAATTCAGACTTCAGTATGATGACTACTACTACCGTGTATGCTATATAAGCATGTATATATGTCTATGTATATGCATATGTCAGTTTTAACAGATAACAGTATGTTATCCAGGGTCTGGGGTTAGGAGATAAGTATGTGCCTCAAAAACAATTTTCTCTAAACAATTCCTTAACGAGTCCAGGGCATAAGCTGAGCTCTACAACATGGAAAAGAAGGACTGGACATCACTTTGAATACAATTAAATAAATAGCTTAATGGTCTAAAAAGGACTTTTGATTCTTTTCTTCATCTGCTTCTCTGACATCTTGACCTTTTGTACTATGCATATGACAATAATTGGACTGGAAAAAAGAAAAAAATAGCTACTTTATAGATCAAAGCATCAGAATTGTTTCTCAGAGATGGAGCAGCACACTGGAATACAGTACTCACCCCCCACCCCCCTTCCCAAAATTCAGCGAGCTGCCTCCAGAGCGAAACATGGGAATTCTCCCCCAGCTAATCATAACACTCCTCAGCACAGCGGTATACATCAGCCTCTGCTGCAGTAAACAGGCAAGCTTATTTGTCAAGGGCACAAAATTTATTGTGCCTTCATCAAAAACCTGATTGGGTCCCAAATGAGTCCCCGTAGGCAACCCCCACACACCTTGCTAGGCTTTGTCCTCAGAAGTGGTATATCTGACAGGATCTGAGATGCTCTGAAGCCAAAAAGCCTTTTTTTTTTCAGAAATTGTGAGCAGGGTGTTTTACATAGCAATTGATCTATTCAGTCTCCGCCCACAAATATATTCCTTTATAACTGCTACTGCGAGGTCTGAAACAGCATTACCGAAAATGAGAAACTTTTAATCAGTTTTGGTCAAAACATACAAATGACTCACATTGGATGGCTACCATGCCTGTTTAGAGTCATTATGTGTTAAAATGTCCAGTAATGCTATGCTACTGCTTAGTTCCATATCTTTTAAATCCACCAATTTTATGCAAATTTTGAACGTGCCCAAATATTGCTAACACGTAAATAAGTCACATGATTCAGTTTCACCTTATTGCTTTGCATGACACACTCCAACTTGTATAATGTAATAGCAATTCCCATATCAATTAGAAACGGCTTGCCTTTAGGAAACACGACTTTGTGCGTTTTATCTGACAAAATTTGGTGCAGTGGAAACATCAGTGTCCACCGCACTGCACGTTAGTTTTCTAACCGTCCAGGATTTTCCTGGCTTGTCCTGGGTATCTGTCCAAGAAAAGAAGTCCTGGATTCCAAGCATCTTCATATTGAATATCATTTCTTAAGTTTAAACTGCTTTATTTAACATGCAATGAGCTGTTTACAAAATCAAACCAAGAATTGTATAGGGGCTGAGACGGCAAGACTAGCTAGCCATACTAGCTATGCTTACACTAGACTTAGTATGATAGGACAATAAACTCTACACCCAATCTCTCCTAGGAATCGTCTCCCATACAAATAAACTTATCTATACTAGCAGCTGCTGTTTACACTGTATGAAGATTTCATGATGAAAGGACCAACAGAAATGGCCCAAAACTGCTTGGAAGTCTGGTTCCATTGACTTATATTAAACTCCTGGAAAGCTGCCATTTTGTAGAAATGAAATCATCAAGAATTGAAACCTCAGCAATGAAATAATTTCAGTACCACAATTCCTGATTAGTCTGAAGGAGATTTTATTCCGAACTTCCAGGAAAGCTTGACCAACGGAATGCAACTGTGTGCGGAGCATGGATAGGTCAGTTTTGACAAAAGTGCTGAGCGAGCATAATATGATTCTGCTTAGCACTGCTTATCCGAGACATAACACGTCCCAAACCATACGAATGTGTGTCCACATGTGTCTGCATGAGGGAAGGAAAAAAAAGTGTTGTGTTGTATGTAGGTTATCTTGCTACGGCCAATCTGTTCGCCCCCTCTCTCCGCGTAATCTGCTGCACTCGGATGAACTACTCTAAAGAGCCAAGAGAAACTGACACAGAAGGAGACAGACAGTACTATCATGGCACAGTGCTGTAAATTTCTCAGCAGCAGGTTTTTACAATGAAAGAAGCTGCCTGGCAAAATAATGACAGATCTCTGAATCCTGTAGACCTCATATTACCGTAAAATCATTAGAAAGAGAATTTTTAATTTGTGTGTGAAAAGTTGTTTCCTTGCTCCAAAGGCAGCTGAGGAGCAGATACATTTGGTTCTCTATTTAACTAGACTATACCCTACCAATTAACATTGTGTTACACGTATGTCAAATAGATGTTTTTTTTTTGGCATGGTTTCAGACACTATATGACCTGAAGTTCTCTCAAATAATGGATATACTGGTATCCACCACCATGGAAGAACTGGTATCCACCACCTTTTGATAGATAACATCAGACCACTCTACTAGAACCAAAGGTGTAGCTATAGAGCACTGCTCTTAGGTTATACAATAACAAGTTGTGGAATCTACCAGATCGACTCATTGATCAGTTATAAGCCAGATCCAGAAGGTTCCCAATGGACCTTTCTCTGCATTGATCCAACCCCATCTGGGTAAGTCCATGGATCCGAGCAGATCCTCCATTGATCCCACAGCATTTTGGTCCTGTTCAGCCATAAAGCAGTGCATTGATCTATCCTCAATGCTGGACACCCATGGTCCCATTGCTTCCAGGCCATTGATCTGCAGCTCCTCCACCCATTCCTCGCTGAGACAGCAGGCAAATGACCCATCGATCGGCCAGGTTGATCGGAGGAGCCACCCCAGTTTGCGCTGGCCACTTTCCCACCTCAGTGCATCCAAATCAGTCTCGCATCCTCCAGCACTCCCCACGATGGCCTGTCCCATGCCTGAGTAAGTGACTGCCCCCCTGAGGATGTGGGGTTATCTCAAATCGACTGCAGAAAGAGTGATGGAGGGAGGGGGTTGGTGAGGGTGAGTAAGGGAGGGATAGGGGGAGAGGAAGGCACCACCCAAAACAGACAGCGTTGTCTTCCATCTGCATCTGTCCATGTTCAGAAAGAAAAAGACCTGCAGTGTTTTCCATATTAAAGCTAGCCTCTAGGTCCCAAACTTGCTGTACACCAGCTGAAATGATATCCACCTTGTGTTTGTGGATTCAGTAACCCATTCAGATGTATGGGACTATCCCCACAGTCCACCTCTCCCTGAGTATCACAGAGAGGTGATGCTCTCTACACAGCTCTTTAATTATTTATTCTTACTGGGCTGATATCCGCGATAGCAGTATTATGATGGCACATTCATTCCGGATCAAGTTTCTTATTGAAAGACGGCCACCATGCATTTCATCAGCTTGTTTGGCAAGTCCAGGGGGTTCTTACCTACTTCTTGAAGCATTAATCCAAATGAGGAGCCCAACATATTCATTCTCTTAGTTGTTGTAGCTCAGAAACCTCTAGCGCTTGCCTATGCCAGTAAATGCAATATCCAGTAAGTTAATAAGCCTGACCCCTCCCACAGCAGGACCCCTAATGAAGAAACGTTCACTCTGTTCACTCTGTAAATTCAAGTATCACCGAAACTGTAAAAACTGACCTCTCAGCAAACAATCCTAGGAAATCTCTGGATATGCTAAGTGAACGGACAGTTCTGGTAAATGAAAGAACTGAGAGATCTTCATCCGAACAAATCTTGCCCTTGCCCTCTCTCATTTCATAAGGTGCTCTTCTTCATGACTCGAAGGGCAAACTCACTGACCACATAGAGGAGGAAGAGGAGGAGGGACGCCGGCTGGACTTTAGCCAGGGAAAGTGAAAAGCCTTACCTGTCTGCCAGATGTAGGTGGGTTTGTTAATGTTGGTCAGGGTCTGCGTCTGCACATCCCACATCCCCACGAAGAGCAGAGCAACCCTAAGCAGCCGGGCAGCTGGCCGTGGTCCTGCAGCCCCGCTGGCCGGCAGCCTCATGGCTTCAGCACGGCCGCTTAGATCCACACAGTGAAGGTTTGGTCCAATAGAGTCCAGAGCGCAGCGGCACACGCACACTCAGCCGGAGACCTGAAGCACAAACAGCCTGCTATTGTCCCTCGCTCACCCTCCTCTCTCTCTCTTTCACACGCGCACAAGGTTTCCTCCTCCAGCAAAGACTAATCCACCGAGCACTGTCCACTCCTCCTTCGCTCTCCTCTCCACGCTCTCTCTCTCTCTGTCCCTCTGTGTGCCTGGGCCAGTGAAGCAGAATGGGGTCTGAGTGGGGGGAGAGGAGGAAAAGACGGGAGGAACAATAGATCCCTCGGCTCAGGCTGCTGCTGCTGCTGGAGCGGCTGCAGCGTCCCGCCTGCACTGAAGCTGATGCAGCACCTCCCACTCGCGCTCTCACTCTCTCTCTCTCTCTCTCTCTCTCTCTCTCTCTCTCTCTCTCTCTTTCTCTCACAGGCTAGCGCTCTCTCGCTTTCTCTTTCTCACTCTCTCTCACACACACACACTATCTCTCTCTCGTTTGCATGCTACCTTTCTGCTCCACAGCCCTGCACCCCATCTCTTTCACTGCTCACCTTTTTCCCTTTCTCTCTGTCTCTCACTCTGTGTGCTTTATTGTCTGTTCTCTCTATTTTTCTTCCCTTTTCTGCTTTAGTCTTTCACTCAAATTCTCAGATCTCACTCCCTGCTCCTCTCTATCTCTTTATCTATCCCTGTACTTCCTTCTTTTCTGCCCCTCTTTCTCCCTCTCCCTCTCTCTCTGATCTCCCTCCCCTCTTCACCTGCTATCTTTCTGTCCTGTATTCTGTCTCTACTCTGCTCTGTCTCTCTTTCGCTCTCACTCTGCCTACTCTCTCCCCTTTTAACTTCCTCTCTATTACTGCATTCTCTCTTTATTCTGCTCCCCTTTTCCTTTCTCTCTGTCACTCTCCGTATTTTCTTTTTTCTCTCCTTCTACTACTTTTGCTTCTATTTCTCTTTCCCCTCCCTGCCTCTCTTTACCTGCTCTACATCTCTCTCTTTCTTTGTCTGTTCCTGCATTTTCTCTATATTCTCTCTCTCTCTCTCTCTCTCTCTCTCTAAAATCTATCTACCTGCCTCTGTCTTCTGTACCTGCTATCTTGCATGCCCTCTTTCTGTCGTGTAGCTCTCTTCTGCTCCCTCTTTCCATCTTGCTCTCTTCTCTTCTCTCTTCACTTTCCACTGTCACAGGTTTACCTCTCTGCTTCTCTCTTCATCCATCTTTCCACTATCAATCTTTCTTTTCTCGCTCCTTTCTGCTCCATCTTTACCTCACTCCTTCACTCTTTATCAGGGTTACCTCTCTGCTTCTCTCCTCACCTGTCATCTGCCTCTCTTTTTCCTCCCTTTCTTACACTCTCTTTCACTGCACAGTCTTTATGTATTAAATCTCTATTCTGCTCCATCTTTCTCACTCTTTCTCTCCCCCATTTACTATTCCTTTTTCTCTTGCTCTTAATATTCTCTCTCTCCTTTCTTTCCTCGTTCTCACTCACTCTGTCTCCTGTTCTCCTCTTCCCTTATTCTCCTGTCTCTCAGTTCTTCCTCCCCTCCATTTCTCCTCACCTGCACACCAACACCCCCACCCCGTGTGTATTTCTTCCTTGGCTATCTCTCATTCTTTTCTTGCATGGCCTACACAGCCCTATACCTCCCTCTCTCCTTTATTAATTCACTCCTCACCTCCCCTCTGTCTCTCACTCTCTGTCCTACTCACCATGCAATACAAACAAGCAGCTGGACACAGACAAGTGAAGTGTGAGTGTGTGTGCTTGTGTGTGTGGATGTGTGTGGCTTTACTGGTCTGAAAGAGAGAGAAAGAACAAGAGAGAGACTCAGAGGGAGTCACAAGCACCAGCTGGGACCACACGCTATAAAGAGACTCAGACACAAAAAGAGGAGGAGTTAAACCGCTTTACTGACATGGAAAAGTATAAGGAAGGCAAGAACAGCAAAGACGGAGAAGTCAGATTCCTGCTGAATAATTAAAGAAAGCACAGTTTGACCTTGTACGGTATACAACTCACAGAGCACGGTAAGTTATGAGATACCGTCTCGACGATCATTACCGAGACAGCGCCTAAGGGATCTTTCCACAAATCCAATTCTGAAGAGGAACATGTGCTACATCAACATGTCAGCACGCAAGCTCAATGAGCAAAGAATATACCGCTTGTGTGAGATCAATGGACAAGCCTGATGATTAATATTACAATGAAAAACTATAAACCCATGGAACCAGAAAATAATGACTCACTGTCTCACACACAAAACACACATCCGCAAACCCGAGGGATGCCCACTGTGTGTCCTGCTCCCTCCTCCCTTTCCTAAACGCCAGACCCCGGCTAATGTCCGTTTCAGTCGTTTCACAGCGATTAGGATAATAAAGGAAAGCACTCACCCCCTGCCAACCCTGGACACAGTGAGCAAACCGCTGAACAAATTAGCCAAGCTGGAGCACCAACAGACGGCAAGCACTCCGACTGCCCCCTCACCCACACACAGAGGTTTGTTTTTATGCAATCTCAGGACATGGGGTCACACATACAAATTTTATGCATTACATATGTATGCATCTTTATGTAAAGTAATATCTTCCATATGCATTCTGTGTATATACATAGACATTACTGTAGAAAAGCAAGAAGACTGTTCTGTCCATCCTTCCACTGTGAGTAGGTAGGCCAATGCTATGGGTCTAAATGGATGTGTAGCTTCTCACTGAGAAACGGAGACAGACACATCAAGAAAAGTAACTGCTGATGTTCGGACTGAATGGACTCACCACCCCAGAGTCCAGAGTCGGTGTAAAGCCGTGGTAAAAATTTACATTCATAAAAAGTATTAAAAAATAGGGAGAAATAAAAAACAACAGTATTCTCTGCTCTGAAATGATGGGAGCGTGTCCATGCCAAGGTGCAGCCTCTGTCAAATATCACATACCACTATGACCTGACAAATGGCTGCTCCATCTAGCAGCTTTATTGAACTTGTATAGGGATACATGTCAACGAGCCGAGGTCCAGTTCAGAGGGCAGAGGACACTGACCTACCTGAGAATCAACCTCGGTCCTCTCAGTCTGCAACAGAATAGCTAGCGTAAGCTTTCATATGTGTTTGTTTGGATAAACCACCACCCAGAGACAAAACTCACCTACATTGCATGGTCTTCACTAAGGTTACTGAAGCAAGCATGGTCAGTAAATGGCCAGCGAATTGTAACGAGAGATATGGCCCATAGTGTAAAACATATCCACTGGTCACTGACCTGGCTAATGCTAATGAACTCTAGTTGTTAATATGTTATAGTGCTAGCTAAGTATGCTAAGTATCATCAATATTCATGCAATATCTAGCAACGATTTCAGGCCTGCCCAAAAACTCCTGAACACAAATATGATGATAGGCTGTTTAATGGAATAACTCCACCAGTGCTCCACCACATGTGTGTCTGATTTACTATTACACTGACATTAATATCACTGAACATGTTTGGGAAAAACATGTCTGCAGATTTCTTTAAAATATTGAAAGCCAAAAAAATAATGCAAGCTGAATTAAATGCAATGGGTGAACATACTAAAGAGTAAAATATTTAATATTTTTAATAAGGCTTCTGTGTAATTTTATATAAAATATCAGCTGAAAAAAAATAAGTCACCTATGACTGAAATGTACCTTATAGCATGTAATACAGCCACATACACAAATAACAGCTGTGACTGAATTTGGCATGGACTGGACAAGTTTCGGGATGTTGGCCACTTCAATGTTCAGCCACTTTTGCAACAAAGGATTGTGAAGTTGGGCCAGATTTGGTGGATGCCTTCCCTGGCACAATTCTGAGGAGAGTTTCCTGTAGACTGGGATTTTAGCCACTGCTGGTAGACCCGTATGACTGTACGCTTCCATACACCTGCAGATCCAGCTACTTCCTTCACACTATGGTCTTTGGCACACCCAAATGCAGTCACTCCTTTTAGCCAATCATTAACTTCTGCTTAGGAACCATTTTCCCACACATGGAATGAGACATTCACTGCACTGTAGCACCTCTTCTCAATCTATGAATCCAGTCACTCATACCCCACATGTATGTATAGTCCCATCATCCTCTTTTTTCCCCCACTATTATTTTAAACACACAAGGTGACTATTATTTACATTTTTGAGAAACATAAAGCCCATACACAAACAGAGAGCTCATCTAGGCCAGCTTGGAGATGGTCACTTCTCTTGGAGAAGTGCATGGGCCTTCATGCCTGGCATTATAACAATGAACTCAGCAAATGACTTACTGTTGTGAGCAGGACTGGCCATGATGAGTGTCAGGGGAAATGTCGAACTGAGGTTTTAAACTAAATGAACTTTAACACTACCTCAAAACTTGCACACTTAAGCAAGCGTCATCTTTTAAACTTTCATCAGCCTCTGACTGTACCCATGGAGGTCAGTTTGATGGCCATGTTTCGGCTGGCATCAGGCCAAAAATGGAGAGGCTGGAAAGCATCCAAAAACACTTCTTATTGAGTCTGTCTGGCAGGGGCAACATTGCACTGCAGCTGGTGGATTTGTCTTGATAAGTGTTGTGCATCCGCACACAGTAAGTCCTGCATATGTGTATGTGTGTGTGAAAGAGTGAGAGAGCAAGAGAGGGAGCTCAGGAAAGCAAGGAGGTGGATGGCTGCATTATGTGGCAAAAAAGCAACTCTGATTACTAGCAATCAGTTGGGTGGGATGTTGCCATTCAACTGCTCACACAGAATTCCAAATCTAGCAGCGCTGTGGTCTGGGATAAAGTCCTAGTGCTGCTGTTTCAGCCAAGTCTGACACACACAAGGATCCATCTCCCCAAATACACATACAGCTGGCCATTCTTGCTTGATACAGCTGCTCAACAGCTACCTCGTCATTGTCTGATGCATATTCACAATGCACCGTACATTTTCAGCAGGACACTGGTCAGGGCTGCAGGCAGGTCAGTCAAGCACACGCACTCTGTGTCTATAAAGCCACACCACACCAGGCTTGCCCTCTACTATGACAGATACTGGCTTTTACGCCTTTTACTAATAGGAGGCTGGAAGGTTCCCACCTGTCTTTGGCACAGAGAAATTGACATTCATTTTTCCCACAAAGTTCTTGGAACATGGATTCATCTGACCACAGTACACATTTCCATTGTCTTCTGGGCCATCTGAGGAGAGCTCAGGCCCAGAGAATTCTGTAGAGTATTGATGTAGGTCTTTCTCCTTGCTGCTAGTTTCAAGTTCTTGATGTAGAGGCAGATAGTATTTAGTGACAACGGTTTTATAAAGTATTCCTGAGCTCATGTCGCTATATTTAACATAGTAGCATAGTAGTTTCTCATGCGATGCCGTCTGAGGAGTCAAAGGGTCACACACATTCAACAGTGATTTCTGGCCTTTCCCTGCACTGACTGGGATTTCTCTGGAGTCCATAAATCTTGTGTTGAGAAAGGTTCTTTTTTAATTGATTGACAATTCTCTTTTAAAGTTTACCATAACCCATATTTGCAAGCAAAGACTAATCCTTTGGTGGACAATCGTTTTACACCCAATAGCATGTTTCCAATTCACCTGCTTATTGTGTAATATTTGTAACATGTAACTCTTTAAACTTTTCAATCTTTATTTTTTTGGAGAGTGTTCCAGACAATGTGTCTATATTTACAAAATACAATAAATCTTAATCTTACCTTTACTCTTAACCTTAACCTTACTCTAACACTAACCTTACCCTTATCATTACCCTAACACTTATCCTAAGCTTAACCTTAATCTTACCATTATCCTTACTCTTAACTTTAACCGTAACCTCATCATTACCCTTACACTTACCCTTATCCTTACTCTTAACCTTAATCGTACCCTCATTATTACCCTTACACTTACCCTTATCCTTTACTCTTAACCTTACCCTCATCATTACCCTTATCCTTACTCTTAACCTTAACCGTACCCTCATCATTACCCTTATCCTTACTCTTAACCTTAACCTTACCCTCATCATTACACTAACACTTATCCTTACTCCTAACCTTAACCGTACCCTCATCATTACCCTAACACTTACCCTTATCCTTACTTTTAACCTTAACCGTACCCTCATCATTACCCTAACACTTACCCTTATCCTTACTCTTGACCTTAACCTCACCCTAATCTTACCCATATCATTACCCTTACACTTACCCTTATCCTTACTCCTGACCTTAACCGTACCCTCATCATTACCCTTACACTTTCCCTTATCCTTATTCTTAACCTTAACCGTACCCACATCATTACCCTAACACTTACCCTTATCCTTACTCTTAACCTTACCCTCATCATTACCCTAACACTTACCCTTATCCTTACTTTTAACCTTAACCTTACCTTCATCATTACCCTAACACTTACCCTTATCCTTACTCTTGACCTTAACCTCACCCTAATCTTACCCATATCATTACCCTTACACTTACCCTTATCCTTACTTTTAACCTTAACCGTACCCTCATCATTACCCTAACACTTACCCTTATCCTTACTCTTGACCTTAACCTCACCCTAATCTTACCCATATCATTACCCTTACACTTACCCTTATCCTTAGTCTTAACCTTAACCGTACCCTCATCATTACCCTAACACTTACCCTTATCCTTAGTCTTAACCTTAACCGTACCCTCATCATTACCCTAACACTTACCCTTATCCTTACTCTTAACCTTACCCTCATCATTACCCTAACACTTACCCTTATCCTTACTCTTAACCTTACCCTCATCATTACCCTTACACTTACCCTTATCCTTACTCTTAACCTTACCCTCATCATTACCCTTACACTTACCCTTATCCTTACTCTTAACCTTACCCTCATCATTACCCTTACACTTACCCATATCCTTACTCTTAACCTTACCCTCATCATTACCCTTACACTTACCCATATCCTTACTCTTAACCTTACCCTCATCATTACCCTTACACTTACCCATATCCTTACTCTTAACCTTACCCTCATCATTACCCTAACACTTACCCTTATCCTTACTCTTAACCTTACCCTCATCATTACCCTAACACTTACCCTTATCCTTACTCTTAACCTTACCCTCATCATTACCCTTACACTTACCCATATCCTTACTCTTAACCTTACCCTCATCATTACCCTTACACTTACCCATATCCTTACTCTTAACCTTACCCTCATCATTACCCTAACACTTACCCTTATCCTTACTCTTAACCTTACCCTCATCATTACCCTTACACTTACCCATATCCTTACTCTTAACCTTACCCTCATCATTACCCTAACACTTACCCTTATCCTTACTCTTAACCGTACCCTCATCATTACCCTAACACTTACCCTTATCCTTACTCTTAACCTTACCCTCATCATTACCCTAACACTTACCCTTATCCTTACTCTTAACCTTACCCTCATCATTACCCTTACACTTACCCATATCCTTACTCTTAACCTTACCCTCATCATTACCCTTACCCTTACCCATATCCTTACTCTTAACCTTAACCGTACCCCCATCATTACCCTTACACTTACCCTTATCCTTACTCTTAACCTTACCCTCATCATTACCCTTACCCATATCCTTACTCTTAACCTTAACCGTACCCTCATCATTACCCTAACACTTACCCTTATCCTTACTTTTAACCTTACCCTCATCATTACCCTTACACTTACCCATATCCTTACTCTTAACCTTACCCTCATCATTACCCTTACACTTACCCATATCCTTACTCTTAACCTTACCCTCATCATTACCCTAACACTTACCCTTATCCTTATTCTTAACCTTACCCTCATCATTACCCTTACACTTACCCTTATCCTTACTCTTAACCTTACCCTCATCATTACCCTTACACTTACCCATATCCTTACTCTTAACCTTACCCTCATCATTACCCTTACACTTACCCATATCCTTACTCTTAACCTTACCCTCATCATTACCCTTACACTTTTCCTTATCCTTACTCTTAACCTTACCCTCATCATTACCCTTACACTTACCCTTATCCTTACTCTTAACCTTAACCGTACCCTCATCATTACCCTAACACTTACCCTTATCCTTACTCTTAACCTTAACCTTACCCTCATCATTACCCTTACACTTACCCTTATCCTTACTCTTAACCTTACCCTCATCATTACCCTTACACTTACCCATATCCTTACTCTTAACCTTACCCTCATCATTACCCTTACACTTACCCTTATCCTTACTCCTGACCTTAACCGTACCCTCATCATTACCCTTACACTTTCCCTTATCCTTATTCTTAACCTTAACCGTACCCACATCATTACCCTAACACTTACCCTTATCCTTACTCTTAACCTTACCCTCATCATTACCCTAACACTTACCCTTATCCTTACTTTTAACCTTAACCTTACCTTCATCATTACCCTAACACTTACCCTTATCCTTACTCTTGACCTTAACCTCACCCTAATCTTACCCATATCATTACCCTTACACTTACCCTAACCATAACCTTACACTTACCCTAACCTTACACTTACCTTAAGTTTAACCTTAAATTTACCCTTATACATACCCTAACCATAAACTTACACTTACACTAACCTTAATCTTAACCTTACTCCTAATCTTACCCTAACACTAACCATAACCTTATCATTACACTAACACTTACCCTAACCTTACCCTTACACTTACCCTAACCTTAACTTTAACCTTAAATTTAAGTCTATACTGACCTAAAATGTGAATGATTTACATTTATCAGCTTGTTGTCCCAAGAAGGATAAAAGGTGCCAACAAAGTGAGAATATAAAACCCACACTTACATCCACTCAAACCCATCTAACCGAATTAGCCTTTGCTGCTGAAAATAAAAAAAAAACTCATAAAAAACAATTAAAACTATAGTGGACTGTAAAGGCTATTCACAGAACAAAACAAAATTGGAACAAATTGAAGTTTCAGAAAAAGCAAAGTTACAGGAACAAAGACAGTGCTGAGCATGGATATGTGGTATATGAAGCACAGATATATGGTATACAAAAGCGAGACAAACAAAGCATGAGAAAAATTATGCGAAGAATAAAGTTCTCTTAAAAAGGCGGTGTAGTGAAATCAGGAAGGATCCTGGTAGTGTGGAGCTGCAGAATGAGCTGCAGAAGAAGCACACACAGCACTGTAGTTTGATCATGTGAGTCCCTAATTCATTAGGGGCTGGAAAAACACATTTATCCCGCTGTCACACACTCTCCCACTGCAGACTCAAAGAAATTAGCCAAACAATAGATTGGGCTGCAAGGCAAATCCACAAAGCTTTCCTCCCTTTCTCTCACAAAAGGCACACATGCCCTGAGTACTACATCTGGAAAGCGGTGACAGTTTATAGGACATGGTGTGTGTGTGTGTGTGTGTGTGTGTGTGTGTGTGGTAAGTGGGGGGTGTTTGCTACATGTCACAATTATTTCAGCACAATTACAAGTGATGGAAACAATTACCAACCTGATTAACACCGTGTCATGTCAATGAGACAAATTACTGCATTGTTCACTGTTGTGCTACACAGTCAACACAGCACAATCACAAGGCAAATAAAGACCTAACACGCAGCTGACAAAAATCTTCAACATGAAGTGTCAGCGATGTACTTAATATCTGAGAACAAATCTGAAGGACATGCCATTTCCATCACAGAATAAACTGGGCATCTGGAACGTAAGCACAACAAGACAAGAGTCTGGAACATTAAAGCATAGGCATAATTTATCCTGGAAACATGGGAAAATTTTCCCCCCATGTCCTGTAATGTCCCCACCATTGTTTGAAAGTGTTCTAAAGCAGCATTAAGTATATTAGGCCAGAATCAAGCTACACAATATTTTGGGAAACCACAGTGCCATAAATTTGTCATGCCTTGGTCAGTAGACTAGCAACACTACACTTATGACACTGACCAATGACGTTCACGTTCTTATGCGAGTTCATAGGTCATCGAGGAGGCGGGTCAACAAACTGTCAGTCACGCCTACAGAGGCACTGTGAAGCTGGTGGGTTTGTGTTCCAAAATGAAAAAGAAAAGAAAGAAAAACGTTCCTGGAGTGTCACAGAGAGGACAGTGCTGTCTAACCTTCAAAGAGAACTTGAGGTAATGAATGTGTCAGGAACATTTTCATTTTCACACGTGATAGTGAATTGTTTTTTGCTGTGATCAGTGATTAGCCGTAAGAATTTTGTTAGCCTGTTTGTAACGCTGTTTTTTCTTCTCCATATTTACATATGTGCTAGAGAGTGCTCTGTCCTGCTATAAGCTGATTCTGGCATTAGCGCAAACAAGTGGGAAATGGATTTTTTGCTCTTTCTTCCTTCCAAAAACTTCTTGTTCTGGGAAATTCTGGGAGTTTTGAAGATGTTTATGTTTGGAAACTGTGATGGTTATGGCAAAACCTTCAGCTTGCACCTCTTCGGGGAGTCCAGTTTGGATTTTGAGGTGTGTTTAGGATTATTAGCCATCCTTTTTTCAGTGCAGTCTTATGTGTGTTGTTTATGTGTGTCTCATGCTATTTACTGTAACACAAGCCCAAAGTATTATCAATGCACATGTAGAGTCATTCGGCACATATCAGACAATTCGTCAGTTCTCTCTCTCCGTGGTCTGTGTAGGTCACCCAGATCCTTCATGTTGCTGGTGCATGCCTTTTTCTATTCATTGCAGCCAACAGTGTGCTTTTGTAGCCACACAACTGGTATGGCACGCAACACATTGGTAAGGCCATCCCGCTTCCCAGAGCCCTATGAAGTGACTTCTCTCAAACCTTTCAACTGCTTGAGTTGTTTTTAACATGTTCTAGGGCATACTTTAGTTGCAAAGGATGCTACCAACACAATAGCATGGGTCAAACTAGAAAGCAACAAGATGACCTTATGTAGTCGGCCAGGCAAAGATAAGACCCATCCTTGCTTTGACTCGTTTGCATGTCTTATGACTTACCCACCAAGTATTAACAGACCTAGATTATGCTTTTCGACCTCTGGATTATCCTCTGACTCTATGGAAAGATAGAATCATCACTTACATAAACAAATATGTCAGTGCTCATCCTTCCTTTCTTCCAATTGAAGGCTCCCAGAAAGTGCTTTTACAGTTCTTTTATACACTGGTGTTTTTTGTGGCAAGTAGAAGCGAGTTATTTTCAGTTTTCAGTTTCAGTCGCATGTGAAGAGGTCATTTAAAATATTGGAAGCACTGATATTGAATTGGAAATGAACTGTTTGAGAACTTTTTGCATTTGGACTCTGAGAAAATGCAGTGAATGCCTCCAGATAAGTCGGCCTTGCTGCGGTCATATCCATATCTAAGGACAGCAGGCGGACCGGGCACAGCACTCTGCGGACCCTGTGCACAGTTTTTGCTTTGAAGGAAGCGCTGATGGTCTGACTCATTTTTCAAACTGCCAAGCACAGCTGGAGGAGGGGGTGGGGAAGGGGACGAGGAGCCGACCAATCAGGCAGGAGGGGCATGCCCAGCCAAGCTGATCCAATTTAAATATGCAAATGTTATCGGAGTTGCGGGAGCAAAAATGGGAAGACAATGAGGGAGAACAAAAAGGACCAGTGTCGTAATGTAATTAAACATTTAGCATTGATTAGCCCTCGATCAAGGATTTAATTACACACCATTTTGCAATAAGGTACGGGGAACGGGGAAGAGAGAGAACAAAAACCCAGTAGGCCTCCTTTTTAAATCATCTGCCATTAGTTTGGACACATGGTCTAATCATATAGATAAACAATGCTACATAAATGAAGTCTCAAAGATGAGCAGCAGTATATTACAGTGAGCTGGGATGGAGTTCTTTCAAATGTTTCTTACTAAGGTACAGCCAACAAGCCTGCCTCATCTGTAGGAGATAATGATTTTGATGTGTTCCTTCAAACTGAGCAAAACAACAGAAGAAATAGACACTGACTCAAAAAGAACCCATTGCTTCAGCACCTGCCCATTACAAGCTTCAACTGTATTTCTATCCTTTGTTAATTACAGAGACATTGTAGTCCATAATAACCAGCCATATGCTACAGATGTGACACACAGAGGTTAGGTAGAAAAACTTGAGAATATATATAATAACCATCAGACACTTTGTGTTGCATTACGGGACTGCATCTTTTTCAGAGCCCCAGAAATAGGACACCTATGATTTAAATCCAGGACTCATGCAGGCCATTGTTTCTGAGATCGTTCACTCTCAAAAGCTGCCAGTTCAGAAGCAAAGCTTCTCAGCCTGTGAGACCTAAATAGGTTGTCCCGAGCGCTTTCCCAATAATGGAGTCCAAAACGTCCTGTGAACGCTAATCCAGGCAGCTCATATTTGTCAAGACAAATCAAGCTCGAAATGAGTTCAGCCAGGCACGCGCCTCACCAAACCCAAACCCGATCCTGGCTGAGCCCACCACGCTTCTATTGTCTTCTGCTTCACTGACTCCCAGCACGTAAGCAGACTAGACAAAGGCATCGGGGGACCCCCCCAACCCCCCTTCTGTTAGACGCCCACCCAAACCCCACTTCACATGGAACAGAGAAGGGGGGCCATGGGTGGAAAGCCATTTCTGAGAGGATTTCAAACGGGTTTACCACCCGTTCATCTTCAAGCAACATAAGGCCTGGTCCTCATGGGAGGCAAACCAAAACAAATGAAGGAAAGCTTTTGGGGTCTTTTTTTTGGAAGCTGTCTCACTCTTCTGCACACTGATGTGCATTTCATATAATGAGCGGCCAGTCACTGCACCTAATGAAATTTTTTTCACTCCCTTCATTCACCGTGAGCAATGCAATTTCCATGGAGATTCAATTCCGCTCCCTTCCATTCCGTTCAGTTATCAGCCACTAATATAATTACCCATTATGCACTAGGTTCATTTCAAACAAGTTTTCAGCTCAAAGTGGAGGGATATAGAAAAGACGGAAGCTGACCAAACCAGACCTTGAAAGGGGAAGAGGAACCAAATTAACGTGACCCCCCTGCTGTTTTTGCAGTCATCCTTAAACACGGCAGGCTTAAACAGTGATGCAGTGAAGCGGTGTGTGCGTGCTCGATTGATTCGTTCTTTAATGACCTTGTCTACATGATGCAGTGCAATGGTGGGACAACACGTTTGAAGGTGGACTTGGGGTAGGGTGGGGGGTTGAGAGCTGACGGCTTGGAGGCTTTACAGGAGGGGGTGGGGTCACAGGTACTGTCCCCTAGGTGGAGGCATCAGATCTAGCTGTCAAAATGAGATTTTGCTTTTGATTGTCACTGGAGATGGAACATCTGCTTTGGTTTCCTTCAAGAGAGCAGCAGTAATCGCTAGGCTAGGCACTAGGCTTATTGTTCAGATATTACCATTGAGAGTTATTTGTTTGATTAGACTATTCAAATTGAATTTTGCAAACACACATATTATTTATTATAACCATATAGTGAGTTTCTGATAAAATATTTTTGTATTCTACACAGTCAATGGCAGCAGCGTGTAGCTAATGAAGGGAGTCACGTTTTCGTGGAATTCTCAGGGCCCACTTATCCATGTGGAGGGCACTCTCCACTGATTTGGGTATGAATCCATTTTTACAGATAAAGTACACCCATACATGCTGAGAGTAATCTTTTTGGCTAACGGGAACTTCCAGCAAGACTTTCAAGTACTTCCCTGGCCCACCATTTCCCCAGACTTGAACCCAACGGAGCATCTGTGGGACCACCTCGCTCGCTGTGTTTGCTCTATGGATCTTTTCCCACAAAACCTCCAGCAGCTATGGGATACACTGCAGACAGCATGGCTCCTGTGGAAACCTGCCAGGACCTTACTGGGTCACTCCTAGCCTATCTAGCTGCTGACCGTGCTGCACACATGATTACTCTGGATATTACCAGGTGGTCATAATAATGTGACTTGACCGTATACTTGTACTAGAATATTCACTTGTCTACATCTGGTCAGAATAATGTGACTTGAATGTGTATATCAACAACTTCAAATCTGCAACTCAGTGATTGTTTTGATGTTGATTAATGACCAAAACCTGGTAAACACGTAAACGAGGATTTTATTCATTCTTCAAAACAAGACTGAATGACCAAAATGAAATCTATATCTATCTATCTGAACTTCCTTAGCATTTAATTGAAGGTGAAATCTTTGAAGGGCCATGATAAGAGCAGTTTGCAATCAGTTAGCACATGATTTATGACTTAATCTAACAGTAAGTGAGATAACATGCTAATTGGGCAGTCATCCAAGCCTTCCAATATGTAATGAATACAATGTACCATTAAGACAGTTCTAACACAGTGAACTATCCTATACCATAATACACTGTCATATCTACTCAGCCATGAATGCTAAGGAATTAAATCAAGATAACTATCTACACGATGATATGAGGTCAGGGCAGTAAAGCTACATGACTAGAGCGCATGCATGCGTCCATCTGAAGCAGCATATTGTAAGAATCGATATGGCTGAGTAACACACTGCATGTCCCTTCGAGAAGGTCACTGATTCAGACAGTGAGTAAATGCCACATATAGAAACAGAGACACATGCAATGATTCCTGTATCGTTCAATTTGTGTTCAGTAGACTACTACAGTTGTTTAGGTAAGGGTGGTATACTTGGACCAGTCAGGATCGGTCAACTGTGCTTGATGAGGTTAGCCACTAGCTATAGAAAAACAGAAAGGAGCAGGTGGGAAAAATGAGCAGAAAGACTTCACTGGGCCTTCTGTAAGTCAGCTCAGTGATATAGGAAAGGCATGTGCTGTAAAGACAATGGACCAAATTCATAAAACGCATCGCCTGATTTACCATGACATTAGGAGAAAATAGCATAACCCATCCTGCTATTCCTTACAGGCTGTGGGATTTGTGACAGTGTGACTGTGGCTGCACTTCTCTTTTATTTGTATGCGCTATAAGCAATTCATAACCAAACTCGATCCCTGTATTAATGCAATGGTCAGTAGTAATTAGCCACCATGGCAACAGGACATTGGAAATATACTGGAAATATAGTTTTATACTGTATAGATTGAAATGCCATAAACTACACCGCAAAATGTAAAAAACAATATAAAGTCATGTTAAAAATATGGAAGTATTATTAAATAATACTGTTTATTGGAATTTGTTGTGATAAATGTACTATGAAGAGATGTTCAATTGTTTGACTTTCAAACATGAGGCTCTGTGGATGTCAGTTTCTTTATAAGTTCATTCTTAATGCTGTACAGATTTCTCAATTATCATAAAATCACAGATTAGTTTACCCTCAAAAACATCATTTTTAAAGCTTCCTACAAACTGTTTAAAATTTGTTTCATCATACAATAATTTAATGCATGTAATTTTTTAATAGCAAAATCAGTGACCCAAACGTATGACAGGTAGTGTAATCTAAATACTCTACAGTACTTTTTTGTGTAAGGTCTACAGTTATTGAATATACATTTCCAGTACTTTCCTATTAAACCTACATCAGTCACACAATGGTTATACAGTGTAGATATTCCACCTTGCATTGAATCGTCTAGTATGTTAGTGTAAACCAATGCTCCACTTTAAAAGCCTGTAAAATAATAATTTTGCATTTTATATCAACATAGACTAAAATAAATAAAATCATTTTCTTTATTATTGCTTTCCCCCAGGGCTGTAAAAGTAGTGGGTTCTAATGGGGCTGCGGTGACTCCATATCTGAGGACTGTTAAACTGCAACTGCTAAAAACAAAAACTGAAAAACTTGAAGAGATCTTACTTTGAGTGAAGCAAAGACCCATGTGTACTAGTTGAGAGTTGAAGCTGGGATTTTTCTCTTTGTATGTTCAAAGTCTGCAGTAGTCATGCGCAGTAGTGCTGCATTTCAGAGCATTGCTTCTGTCTCAGACTCACCCCTCTGGGTGTGTATAAACTCTGAAACACCAGCAGGAGTTATAGGTGCGTGTAGACCCTGACTCAGCATAAACATTCTGTTAAAGCATATAACTTTCAGCCAGCATAATTATCTCCTGCTTTCATCCGTTCTTTTCAACCACTGCAATGTGGACCATGAATCTAAATGTAACTGGTTGATGCTCAGCCAAGAGCACAACCCACCACGGTTAGGAAGTGTTCTGCTTCATGCAGATTATTTCAAAAATGAAAATAAAAATAAATAAATAGTTTTGGATGATCTCACAGCCCCTCCCCCCCACTTAAAACACCAACCTGCTTTGATCATGATCATTAGAATCATATGATATTTAAAAATACATGGCAGTAAGGAAAGATTAGCTCATCACCGCCAGGGCGACTGTATCAATAGTGCAAATTCTGTTAAACAGGAGTCCAACTTGACATTACCAGGAGTGCAGGCAGAGATGGTGATAGCAGAGGAGTCCATAATTTAAACCAGGAGTGTCCAGGAGTCGGTGTGGCTTCAGGTTTTCATTTCAACAAAGCAGGAGATCACATGATCAGCTGTCTAAAGGCTGAGCAGCTGCTTAATCAAGTAGAATCAGGTGAGCTCCTGTTTGGCAATTGGAATGAAAAATTGCCTCCTCACCAGCCCATGAGCAGATAAGATTGGACACCCCTGATTTAAACAAAACAACAAGACAAAGAAGAATATAAAACAAAACCAGAACCAATTAAAAACCACAATAGCATGCAATACAATGTACATGCTGATACAATAATATGCTGACATTACACTGGCAGACAAAGGCCAGGAGCAAGCAGAGGGGTACATACGCACATGAACTAACAAGGAACACCTGGGAGGGGGAGGAGCCACCGACTAGGATCATGTGAGGTGTGTGACAAGAGGGTGGAGACAGGGAGGAGCTGGAGACCAAAACACAAAGAAGCTCAAGGAAATGACAGGAAAAGGTAAACAAAGACAGAAGCGGGCAAGAACTACAGCAACTACAGCAAGATGCTGTATATACGCACGTTCATACATCTGACTGCCCTATGTCCCCCATATACTTACTGACCACACTTTGCACCTTAACTCTAAAAGTGTGTTACGCCTGCGACCTTGGTCACTCAACTACATTCAATCTGATTTTTCATACGTTCCAATTTGCATAATCCACAGAGTAAACTGCAGAATCAGTATGACCCAGGTTAGACTGTGAGCGGTGTCTGTATCAGTTAGCCCACATGCGAGCAGGCTGACATCCAGTCTTATCTCGCTTTTCCACTCTCTGGATTTGACTGATTGATTTTATAATTCCACAAACAGCTGGGCGGAAGAGCAACCTGGTCAGCCTCCTCCCTGCTCCCTGGCCCTCTGCATGCCTCAGCGGTCTTGTGTGGACCTCTGGCTCCTAATTCAATTCACTCCCTCCAAATTAATACCATTAGTAGGATGTTTTGCAGTTAAACACGTCGGCCCCGTATCCAGTCGGCCAATCCCCTGGGGACTTCCGACAATGCTGAGGGGGGCTGGCTCAGAGCACAAATCAACAGCTCTACTATCGATGGCTGATATGGATCAGTCTGAGATGAGGGGAGGGGAGGGGAGAGGAGGAGAGTCGAGGGCAAGTGAAAAGAGGGGGTCAGTGCACAGCCTGTAGTGCTGGCCAGTATATCGCTTTTATTGACATAGCAGCATCGTCAGAAACTAGTGCTTTTTGGTTTTACATAGGTGACAAAACACTTGAAGTATTGATTCTGGAAGTATGACACATTGTGCCTCTGTCACCAAATTCATTAAACTTTTACTAAAACAAGTTTGGAATTTGCAAAGTTATAAAATCAAGAGTACACAGCAAAGTGAGAAGCTTTCTCCCACAGGAACCACTCCTCTTTAGCTACCTGAAATGCCTTGTTGGAACTCCAACCCTATTCTCTGTTACAAGATGATGTCATCTCATAACACAAAGCTTGTTGCCAGGCAAACTTTTCACTTCCTCACACAACACACAGAGAGCTACAAGAGTAAAATCTTACCACTCTGAAATGTCTTGCCCCAGTCAATTGCACAGAAGTTCTACCAACATTCAGTGTTCTACCTGATTTTCAGAATCAGACTCTGACTCAAACTGAAAGGGCAGAACCAAGACCATGGTAGAAACAGCCAACTACAAAACTTTCTTCATTTAAAAATTGTATAACAGACTTCAGATATGACCATGGGTGGCTGGGGAACCTTTCTCTTTATCATCTTTATCAGCTATGTTAGTCACCATCATTACAACTGCCAAGTTGAACTGTTCAAGAAGTGCAGCACGACACAAAATATGGCCTATATTTTAGAATACAACTTTCAGTCTTTTGACTTTCCAAGCTATGCTTTAAAGTGATGAGCAATTTAATTAAATCTAGTGGAGTAAAGGTCCAAATATATGATATTTAAGTAAAGTACACATAAATAAACTCAAAAATGTACTTTAGTATAGTACTGGAGTAAATGAACTTTGTTGCTGTCTACTCCTGCATTTTACTAACATTAATTCTTTTTGTTAGCGATTGATTTTGAAGACTCTATTTTATTGGCATTGACATGCTTTCTGTGGGCTAACTGAGGAAAGTCGGACACAAAGCTAAGCAACCAGGCTCCAATAATATTCTGAAAGTTTAGATCTAATGAAAAGTCTGTTATAAGCTTTAAATGCCAACATTTAGTCTCTAGAGCCAAAGGGGTATATATCATCCACTGTTCGCTGTTATATCTCCATGGACAGGCTAGTGGAAATCAGTATCATGATAACACAAGTAAGCATGTAAAAAAGTGCTATTTACAAAGCAGCTTAAACAGTCACTGCAGCCACAACTGAGCTTTCCAACAGGGTACACTAACCATACTCTCTGTTCTGCCCCTTCTACTGAGACAGACAATAAAAGCAGTGATCATTATTAAATGAAATTGCCTTTTTGTCACTGATTATTCAATTACAGGAGGAAAAATATGATGCAAAAAGGGAGTTATGGTTATTTGCATTATACTCCTGTGTTGGACAGAGCACAGGGATACATAGCTCCATATTGTCTTTCCTGTATTGTCCTTCTAGCACGCACTGGTCTGCTTCTTGTACCAAAAACTAGACACCATAATTAATCTGACATCCTCTTCTCCGGCTCTGTGTATATGGAATCAGTTTCCCAAAGACATCCGAGCAGCAGACAGTCTGATCTCTGGAAGCACACTGCTGCTGACTCCCTTTATCTGCTCTTCTTTCCTTTATTATACATTACCTTACATGTTTTATCCTCGTTTGCTGTATATATGTGTTCTGTATGGGTGGTAGTGCTGTCACCTCACAACCAGAGGGTTTGCCTGGGTTTGATTCCCAGGTGGGGTAGCCGGGTACTTTCTGTATGGAGTTTGCATGTTCTCCCTGTGTCTTCCTCACATGGTCCTAAGACATGCTGTTAAGTGAACTAGAGATACTAAATTGCCCCCTAGGGTGAGGGTGTATTGTCTGTCTGTCTGCTTGTGATGGACTGGTGGCCTGTCCAGGGTGTTTCCCGTCTGAGTGAGTGATTGTTCATTATGAGTATATGCCCCTTGTTTTTATATGCCTAATATTGTTACCTTATCTAGTTGTATTATTTCATTTTTATTAACTTATTTTATCAAATTATTATAGTCTTGCATGTGTATTGTTGTTAATGCATTGTTTCCCTATTCTGTTTTTACCCAGTGTTTGTTGCTTGTTTCTTTGGCATGTTGATCTTCAGGGAAGATGCTATACCAATAAACTAACTAATTAATAATAATAATTTTTAAAAATAAAGTAACAACAATAATATATTATTATTATTATTATTATTATTATTATTAGATTTAGTTGAAAAAATAGAGCATAACATTATACAGTATGTGCAAGCCTAGTATATAAGCCTAACATGTCAGGTGTGTAAGACATAGCGCACACAGTGCCAGTATTCAGGAGGAATCTTATCAGCACTGCCCAGCACTAGCATCCTGAGTCAGCTTTTGCTTTAGGGTTATGAGGAGCTTGGGGAAAGGAGGTGAGTTATAGATGAAAACGTTTCCCTAAAAAAACACTCCTGAATGTGGAATACTTTGTACTACATTCCAGATGTCAAGGATTGCTTAGCAAACCACGCTAAGCAGCATGCTCAAAAGCCCTACCGAAGTTTGCTGAAGTATTTATAACCTTGACAGTACTGCTGTTGTCTCTGCTGCTCACTCTGGATTCACCGTTTGGCGTTCCCAACTTTCGCCAGCCAGCAGGAGAGAGGCCTAACTCTTCAAGGAGTGTGTTTCCTAGCAACAGCTGCCGGGCTCCTTCCCATCCCAGCACTGTGTCAAACTGAAGGCCTAAAAGAAGCTCTATCATAGCCCATATCACATGACTTCAGGACACCTGGGCTGCCAGCGCAGTTCCAAACTGTTTCTTTTCCCAAAAAAGCTTCCACAGTTCACTTCAACAGCGTTCCTTAAATGCAAAATGCTGGCTTCCAAAGTAAAGGGAAGTAAAATGCTCCATAAATATTTAGATGTTGATCAAGTTATTATTTTAGCTGTCTAGCACAGCATATTGGAGTTTGAATGAAATAATAATTATGAGCTCAATGTGCTTTTTTCTGCTTTAGTTTGAGGGTATTTACATCAATTAATTATAACCATTTTCATAAATAGCTTCACATTTTTAGGGGCTTAAAATTAATTGGACAGATGGCTCTTCAGCTGTTCCGTGGCCTGTGTGTGTTATTCCTTCATTATTCCACTTACCGGTAAGCAGATAAAAGGTCTAGGGTGGAATTTGCACTTGGAATCAGATGCTGTCAGAGGGGACCTATTATGCTTTTCAGGGTTTTCTCTTTCCCTCAGTGTGTTGTCATTTTGGTGCATCTACATTGTTTGCAAAGTTATAAAGCCAAAAGTACATGCCAGAGAGAGAAACTCTCTCCCTCCACTTTTCTCAGCTCCCTAAAATGCCTTGTGGGAGTTCCAGCACTTTTCTCTGTTACAAGGTGATGTCGTTTCATAACACCCAACCCACCGGCAAGCTCCCTCACAACACACAGAGAGAACAGACCACTCTAAAACGTCCTGCTCCAGTCCAACATGCAAAGGTGGATCAGGTCTACCCACATTCGGGGGTGTACAGTACTTTCAGGATGGGACACTGGCACAAACTGATACAGCAGAATTGAACCATTGCGAGAACAGCCACAGAGGTGTAGGGGCGGGACTTGTGGCAGGATTTTGTTCTGATGATTGATCAATCACAACAGTAAGTGGGTGAGCTGACCAATCAGTGCACACTTGGCTCATCAAGAGGACTGGCTTACAAACAAAGGAGCTCCAACAGATCATTTCAGACTAAAGGTGAATAGAGATGTACACTACAAGACAAATATTGTGTTCTGGAAATTCAAAGGATGCAAAGCTATTCTAGTAGAACTCAAAGCATGCCACCGTACCTGGAGGCAGTGTTATGGTGTGAGCATGTGCTGCTGAAAGCAGAACTAATAAAACAGCAGGATTCATTTCTGAAGTGTTAAATTGTTTGCATGGATCAGCTAAATGCTTCAACAGCACATTACAATAACCTGAAACCTATCATAAAAGAAACCCAAGATCTCTATACGGCAAAGATAAGGAATATTCTGCCATGGCCAGAGCAGTCACATGAGCTCAAACCAATGGAGCATGCATTTCACTTACTGAAGGCAAAACTGAAGGTAAACACCCCAAGCACAAGCAGGAACTGAAGGACACCACGGTAACAGTCTGACTGAGCGACACCAGGGAAAAAACCCATTGTCTGATGATGCTTTTGGGTTCCAGATTTAAAAAGAATTTGAATTATGAATATGCTAGCTTGTCCAACTACTTCTAACTTCCTAAAATGGGGGCTATGTATAGAAGAGTTGCAAATTCTTCACCATTAACCCAATTTGGATGAGAATGGTCCTAATAAAGCTTCCTGTTATTAAAAAGCTTAAAAATGATGGGGTGTGTATACAACATATGGTGACATTGACAGATAACTAGCTGCCTTTAAAGAGTGCTCTTTGGAAAATTGGAAAAAGAAAAGCTAAAAAGATAAAAAGTAAATCTGAGTTCTGTCTGGTTAATATCTGCAACAGAATGCTAAATTTCTTTATACATTTTAAAATATGAAAAACTAAGTAAAACAGCAACAGAGCAAAATCAGCCATGTTGTGTTTATAAGGAATTCCTTTAGAATAGAGTACCAATACTTGAGGCACGTAGGTTCTTCAATTTTATTCATGCAAACTTTATCATTTCTGATGCTGTGCCAAATATTATGCTAATGAATTATCATTAAGGCAGCGGGCCTACAGTATTGAGTCTGAAAGGCATAGAAATGCATGAGCTGGATTACTGTACCACACAGTGGATGGGGAACCAGCTGAAACATGCGAGCCTTATTAGCAATGTTGTTTGCGGCTGAAAGATCAAACAGTACAGTAGAAAAGTGCAATCTTGGATTTCTGAAGCATTTCCAGGCACACTACAAATGTGAGCGCAAGGGCTTCTGGAAAGTGAGAATTAAGCTTAAGACTAATTAGCCTGCTTGCAGAGCCAGTCATTTTCAGGGCGTGACAGTAAGCAGGAAAGGCTTGCCGCCACCGCAGCATGTGTTCCCATTACAGTGAGAGAGTATTAGCCGTAACGAGAGCAAAGCTATGCACTCGTTTTCATCCTCATGCTCACTCTAGAAGCATGGTACCCCTCCCCCTATTTTTCACGCCCCTACAACGCCCCCACCCCCCACGACCCCCAGAATCTTGCCTGGGTCTGCCAATGAGTGAGCATCAGCAGCATTCCTTCCTAGAGACAGTGCACTTTGAGTCTAGGGTATCTCCCCACCTCGTCCCGCTACCCTCCACGCCGCCCCTTGCAATGCTCAACACCAATCAGACGGCAGGCCATGATGATTCCGCATCGCAGCCTTTCTATTTGGCACAGCGTGCAATATGAGGCTTTTCATGCTTTCTACCCCGCAGACAGGAGGCTGCCTGGTGATGCCATGCCTGCTTCAAGACAATGAGGATTACACTCTAACACACAAACCTAGTCATGCACAAGCATTAACTCAGACTTGTTCGGTTTGGTTGATCTATGGGGCTTAATCTACTGTTTCTGGGCTTGGATGTATAATATGGTTCTAGAAGAAACCTTTTCATTGTTATGCCTGTCCTGTACTGGCTCTTTCAAAATCAGCCATTAAAAGTTTCTTTAGGAAACCATAAGTGGTTCCTTGGCGGTATTACATTTAAGTAGATTTCAACACATGTTGGGGTAGACATAGAACATGCAACACATATACACTCTTTTACACTAACAACAACAACTTATTTACCTCACTTAAAGCCTTGTTACTGCCAGTCTGGAAGTTCCACCAGGCCTACATGGCTTCTCCACCCAAACATCCATAGGCGAAGAACACAGTAGCAGGATATTTGTCTGTTTAGTTCAATTGTTGAGGTGTAAACTCAGAAAGTGTGTCAGTGTGGTTTGATAGCAAAGTGTGCAATGAAAATGACCAGTTAACCTGACTGTCTACATCTGTCTCAAAATGCTAACTTTACAGGAGAGGATCAAAAACCTATTTTAACCTAATGTAAGTCAATGGAACCAGACTTTTTTCCAAGCATTTTTGGGCCATTTCTGTTGGTCTATTCATCATCAAATTCTCACACAATGTAAACAGCACCTGCTATATTCAAATGATGCATAAGTAAAATCAACAAAAGTAAAAATCAACAAACAACTGAGATAAATGTTTTTAATTGGACAGCGATGATATGTTATGTTGATATGTAAAACCCTATATACAAAAAAAAATCAAATCAAACCTAATCTTAAAACGTATCCTTATCATAACACAATGGCTCGAGCTTCTGGCAACATATCCATAACTGTATAAAGAACATCTATCACTGCTACTCTAAACAACTGTGGCTTAATAGGTTTATCTAGAATAAGCACTTCACATCAAACCGCTGAGTTGTTTACATCCTAATGACTGATTTATGAAGAAATTCCCTTTAAGACACGTTTCACAGAAAACACATTTCCCAACAGTCATAGTGTCCAAGAAACACTATGTAGATCCTGGACCTGATCTGCCCTTGTTTGTGCAAATGCACCAGCAGAAAATGAGAGGAGGGGCTTAGTGTCGTTTAGTAAGGTTTTCAGTTTCAGGCTGTAATTGTCGCTTTTATCTGGTGAAGTGTTGCTTTCTGGAAGAATGTCACTCGCCAAGCACAAGGACGAATTGGATCAATACCAGCGTCCGCATGAACCTCTCAGTTTACAAGCTTAATGTTACTGGCCCAGAGAGATGACTCAAGCTCTAAATGGATCACAATTAGCGGAAATTCTATAGGATGAGGTAGCGCTGTAAAAATAGCCAATAAAATAAATAAATGAATAAAAAATGATGACTACCAATCAAATCAGTGAATATTAAAAAATAATAACAAAAAATAACAACCCTTAGAAGTACTGCCAGGGACTGGAAAGGTATGGTGTGGCAGCATCTAGACAATAGTTACCAGTATTACTTATTACTTGTTATAATGTGCCCACCCTCCCACTCCCAGTAAAAACACATCCGCTGCCTCTTAGAGCCGCTTTAATATGTGCTTTCTCCAGCAATAACTGATTTGAATGGAAATGGCTTATTAAGTTACCTAATACTAAATGAGTTGACGGCTACCTACAGTCTAGAACCTTTGCTGTTGTGGGTTCACATACGAAAGACACTGGCGTGCCTGTGGAGAATCTTCAGACTACTGCACATGCTGAAATAAATTAATGTGTCCTAAGGCCACGTCCACACGTTCACTGTGTACATTATGGTGTCTGCTATGGGGGGTGCTGGCTCCCAGGCATGTCCATGCAGATGGTCGAGCAAAAAGGCTTCTGGGAGGCGTGGATCCCTGTGGAGTGGGACACTGATGTTATTTTTTATGCCTATTGTTGCTCTTAAGATATGTACATGTTGTTGGTTATATATCTTGGGTGGGTTAGTTTGTGTTTGGGGGATGATCACCATGGACTGGCCTATGCCTTGGTGACCAGTCCCCAGGGTACAGCAGTTGTATGGTGTCTTTCTGCACTGTTGTTTAATAAAGCACACTTGTCATAGCGGTCTCCTTCTATGCCAATGCCATAGTATATGAAAAATGAGTTGTTTTTCATTATAATGGAGATGCCCAGGAATTCAGCAATAGCTGTCTGTAGAAAAACCATGAAGTGCAATATAATATAAGTATTATATATTGTTTTATAGTTCATCTAAACCACAGGGACAGGCTGTATGGAAAATGCTAAAAAATTATCTCAGCCGAGACAGTGGTTTGTCTGTAAAAATAGTTCGTCCCTAAAGACGTATTATTCCTTGTAAAAATTTATTGGAAAAGTATAAAACAAGACATATATAAATATTGTTTATCCAGATGTTTAATATTAGATTAGTCTTTTAGAGGTTTTAGTAAAGTGCTTTTAAATGGGTATGATAAGCAATTTTCATGATAATAAGCACTGTCATTTTTGTATCAGAACATGATGCTTTTTGTGACAGAATCAGATAATAAATGCTAACAAATTGATTTGTTTATTTGTTTGTTTGTTTGTTTGTTTATTTGTTATATATTTATTTGTTACGTATTTCATTGTATCTTCCATACAACAATAAAACAAGGGATCATTTGCCCAAGCCATTAATTAGGAGACAAGATTAGGATTTGTCATAAAATAGTACTCAAAGTTAAACAAACTCTACATGTTCATTTTCAATCAGATCTTGTGTTTGTATACAGAGAAGCTCATAGCTTTTGGCTGTAATGTGTCAGAGGGGATTTTCACTCTTAGCAAACAGCAGAAGTTATTTGTTTTGCATTTTCAGAATCATGATTTTGTGGCTAGTTGACTTCTGTGTGAGGAAGCATTCTGTAAAATGCAGTACGTGAGTTAGCATCTCAGTTCTGTTCTCATAGGAAGTGAATATAAATGTAATATACTGTACAAGCTCTCCGGACACAACAAAAAAAAGTGTCACCTGTGACTGAAATGTATCTAATAGCATGTAATACCCTCAAGAGCACCAATAACAGCTGTGATTGGATTTGGCATAGTTTCTGGATGTAGTCGCATCAATCTTCAGACACTCTTACAGCAAAGAATTGTGCAGTTGGGACAGATCAGATTTGGTGGATGCCCGAAGGGTTTCCTCTAGACTGGGATTTTAGCCACTGCTGGTAGACCCATATGCCTTTAGATTCAACTACTTCCTGTACGTCTTTGTCACGCCCAAATGCAGTCACTCCTTTTGGCCAATCATTAACATCTGCTTTGGAGCCCCTTTCCACACATGGAACGAGACATTCACGGCAATGCACCACCGCTTCTCAATCTATGAATCTAGCCACTTTATTTATAGTCCTGTCATCCTCATGTAGTGTCATCTACCATCTTAAACCTGCAAAGTGACTCATTTTTTTGTCCGATGAGCTTAATATATATGAAATTATATAATGACATACATTATTCTGTCTAAAGAAAAATGCCCTAGGTAAAATGAAAGTAAACTTCTAAGGGTTAAATCTGCAGAAAGCAGAGAAAGTGCTAAGTGAGGTTAAACATCTGGGCCTCCAGGCTGTTTTGCTTCCAGCAGCTGCCTCATTTCTACTGCAGTTCAGGAAAAGGTGAAGCAACTCCTGCTCTCGCACATCACTGTCAGCCTCGAGTTTGTGATGTGTGATCGCATTTTCTACATAGATACAAAGGAAACTGCCTGACTCAAAGACGCGCTTGTGCTATACTACTACTCTTCACGGTACGTTCTTTTTTCCCAGCATCTTTGATCTCTTTAGCGCGATAGATCGGAGTTGAAAAGATCCCACAGTCAGAGACAGAAGAGCTCTCGCTTTTGCCTGAGCACACAACTGTCAGGGGCCGGGGTTTAAGAGAGGGAATTACCGCTCAATCTCCGGCAAACGGTGCCGGGGAAATGGACGTGTTCCGGCAGCTGGCTGAAGCCCACCAGGGTTAATAGGAGCCACTTGTTTCTGCGCGCTGTGCACACAGGTAATTGATGTGCTCGGCCAGGCAAGCCTGCTGGATCAGAACACATTTCACACTCTAAACAGCCCGCAGTGCCAGTCAGGAGAGAGAGGCACACTTGTTGGGAGTGGGGCACAGGAGGGGAGTGAGGAAAGGGTAGCCAATTAGTGAGAGCAGGATACTGCAAGTCACAGAGTAAAAGAGAGATGGATAACCAGTCAGAAAACACCATCAGAATTTCTACTGAAATAAACTTTATTAGTTTTCTACAATCTCCACTTACCATATAGGAGCACTTTGTAGTTTTACAATTATAGACAGTCAGACAGTCTGTGTCTCTAGACAGACTGTTAAACATTGTGTCCACTCACTGTCCAATCTATTAGACATGCTTACTCTGCTGGTCCACCTTGTAGATGTACAGTCAGAGTCAACAGCTCCTCTGGTGCAGGACAGTTTGTGTCGGTCTACTAGACTACTAGAACTTCATCAGTCTAGTCTTTTGGAGGTGTGATTTCTTTTGTCAGTAGATTTCTTCAGTCAGTCAGTCCTGACTTTGTTGTTTTGTGAAGTTAAAGGTTTTTAAACTCGATACCACGTGAGAGTGTGGGAAGCATATTCACCTTACATCACAAACAAGAAGTCCAAGCACGGCCCACCAGGTTGAAATATAATGAGCTAATATAGACAATTGTAGCAGTTGCAGCACAAATTATGATCAGTAAAGAGTTTTTTTTTAAATGGGCTGTATTTAATAATTATGAATGAGAGGGGCCTCAAAATAAGATGTACCAGATTTATTTATTTATAGACCCATCATCTGTGCAACGCAGTCTGAAGGTGACAGAAGCTACTACCACCTTAACCATGTAAGGTGACTCATGTTTTTGTCTTGTGAGCTTATTACATATAATTATAGAAAGACATACATCATTCCATCTGCAGCAAAATGACTGAAGCTAAATGAAATACATAACTCCATTTCTAATGCAGAAAAGGTGCTGAATGAGGTTATATATATTGTCACACTTATTTAAATTCCATGCTTTAAAACTTGCTGTCACAATAAAATTAAGTCTTTTTGAACCAAAGTAAAATAATAATAATAATAATAATAATAATAATAATAATAATAATAATAATAATAATAATACAATAAAAGGCACAAGATGTCAACACAAAACAGGATCAATCAGATGATTTAATGCTGTGGACGTTTTTGGTATCTGATCAGTGGAAATATTCAGTGACTTGATTCCTGTTGATTTAACATTTATGATCTACAGCTAACTGTGACATTCTCTGAAATGTGGGTCATGCAGCCCATATTCTGCTCAGCAACCAATGAGCATCAGCAAAACAAGAGCTGCCCACTTACTCACACACAAATATGAACATGCGATTGTATTCCTGTCCTTGTGAGGATACTTCTGTATTACTGGAGCTGAATATTGATATTACATACATACATGCATTACTAAATTAAACAACTACTCAATGTTACCATCTGCAGGCCCAAACATCTGTGTGGTTTTATGTTCTAACTCTACACCCATACCAAATCATATAGTATAATTTTAAATAAACCTAATCATATATCATAACCATATCCTAATCATATAGGGGTAAACAAATAAATGTACACAAAGCCAAATGAAATGGTTTGGTGTAAATGCTTTGCTGTGGAGCAACCAAGTCAGATTTGTTCACAGTGATAATGATGAGGAACCAGACGTCTAATGTGTTTACATGACATGGTTATGAACACTCAGCCTGGTGTCTAACACATTGTTTTGTTCATAATTGGGCCTAAAATGTATTTTAGTAAATGCATTTGAATAAATGTATTTTAATCTGTTCAGGTAGAAGTGGGTTTTAAGATAAAGTAATCCTCAAACAAAACCTTATTTATTTATTTATTTATTATTATTATTATTATTATTATTATTATTATTATTATTATTATTATTATTAACTCAAAAGACATGTATAGGTGCATTGTGGTTCTGAATAATAAGTTTCTCTATAAATTAACCATTTCACAATAAACCACTCTGAACACCTGAATCCCACTGAAATATACAAATGGTTTAAACTATAAATTTATAGATTTGTTTGTATTAATCTGCAACAGAACCTTTGTACTACTTGTATTACAATTACAATCCCAAAGATACTGACACTTTTTACTCCTCACATTTTAATTTAGATGTTCTAAAAACTATTTGCAAAGAGCAGGAGATCTCTTCTCAGCATACCAGTCAATTACTGTTCTTTTGCAAAAATTGTTTTCATGAAAACATCCCAAAATAAAACCCATTCGTTTCCTCAGTGTAAAGCGAAACCTAGCTTAGCTATGCTAATTTGTCTTTGTGCAAGAACAAGTAGCACTGATTACATGCCGCAGCATGCAAAAATATACATACCTAAGGCTTATACATGGACACCTAACCCTTGTCTTATATAAGCAGGGCTCTGGTAGGACAGAGAAACTATGAAGTAGCTAGTTATGAGCTTTTAGATGGAGCAAAATGTTACCAGGCAGGCAAACACACTGAATCACACAAAACAGTCACTCTGTGCACTCGCTGGGGTTACGTCCATAAGGTGACAGATGGCTATGAGGTGAAAAGCCATGCTCTTTCTTTGTGTCCTCTTTTGTGAGATGTACACACACACACACACACACACACACATGTACACACACACACACGTGATATGAAAGTGAACAGACTGGTGCATGTCTGCTCTTCTTGGTGCAAGCAATAGATTTCAGGAACCATACAGACACCGCTCTGGTGGTGTTCAATGACCAACCTGTGCTGTTGAGCTTGTGCAACATTGGAAATGTCTTGGCACTGAAACTGATGACAAGCTAACCTTCGAGCCTCAGGTATAGAAAAGCCTATCAGCACATGCATTTTTAATAAGCAGCATTTAATGTCATAATTGATATTGTAAACATTATTTAATGTTAGGTATCATAAAGGTATCATACAAGGTACAGCAAATTTGCAGGTACAAACCTAAATGTCTTAACTCATCAGTACGAGGGCAGGACTTTGAAGAAGGCCCTGTCAGTCTTGGCTAGCCCTGGCCAGCCCCTGTTTAACCTCCTGGCACCCAGACTTGCTAGGTGTGCAATTTTAATTTAGATTAGTAGGACCTAAAAAGCATAAAAACTAAACACAGTAACACAGGAAGTTGTTTTGACACAACAATGTCCTCATATGAGGCCAAAGGGTCAACAGTTTAAAAAGTATCACGGTGCAGAGAAATGTAACGTCCTCAAAGGAGTTAAAGTAGCTTCCATCTGGTGGCAGATACAATTAACAATATGCAGGACAAATGGACTAAAGAGCTCATTTGTTGTGACAGTCAATGTCCTTTTAAATAATTGGGATTTTTATGTTGTAGCTATTGCTCTTTATTTAAACCCATTGCGGTATGTTTGTAGGAATGTACTGATGCTAAACTGATGCCACTTTTTCATAAGATGCTAATGATGATCATGCTATCCAACCTAAAACCTGATACTTATAGAAAGACCATAGACTGGCACACAAGCATCGCAGACAGAATAAGCGAGCAATAAACACACTGCCGCCTCCCTACACACATACATCCACATACGTTCAAAAGGTTATTCTGCACACAAGAACTACCCACTGCCAATCACACTGAGAACTGCCTCTGCACTGTATTTTCAGCCAGACAACAGAAATCAGAAAGAAGATTTGAAGGAAAGCACCATACACTGCACAGTGTATGGGTAATTCAATCTCTATGAAATCCATAAAAGGGGGCATCTCACCTATTTTTACAGTTCAGCCCTGAAATGCAAACAAAGTACACACATGATGGTTTCATATGAAATGTAGAGAAACTTACTATCTCAGACATTACAGGCAATGCCCACATTTAAAATATATAGTTTATTTGCTATCCACAACAATAAGTTCCTTTATGTGGTTTTTATATGCAATTTTGTTGAAACGGTAGTAAATCTGAAGAAAAGCTCTTTTGTAGATACTATTTTGGCTTACAGTCCCTTCTGTGTACCTGTATTACTAGTGTTTATATGGGTTTTATAATGACAGGAACTCTTACTGTGAAGCTTCTGATAGTCCGGAACGTGCCAGTCGAGAGCAGGAAGCATGAGAACGCAGACATGAGTGTAGAGCAGGCTGTTAGACAAAACTACCTCTGTATGTTGCCGCTGTTGAGGCCAACTACACCCATATAATAGAGCATAACAACAGTGTATCAGCTGTGTGTCCTCTTTAATACTGGCATTAGGCAGAACATTCATAACCATTTTGATGTAAAAGCTTTTAGGTAGCTTTAAAGAGGCTTTAATGCATTTGGAAGTCTGGCTCATCTTGGTAAACACATTTCAGAATGAAGCATTTTACATGAAGCTGTGCTGAATGACTTTCTTTACATCTTGGAGGGGACCTATAATGGACACTATTTTTGGGGTCTACTAGAATAGACTTGCATGATTCAGTTTTCCTAAAATACAATATTTTCCAATACTGTATGTCTGTATTTACCCTCTGTCTGAAATGCACAGTTAGAGCTCCTGTGTCTTCAAGCCTCACCTCCTGACAAGCCCAGTGTGCTCAGATTGGTCAGTTCACCCACATTGTTCTGAGTGATCAGCCACCAGAGTGAAGTTCCGCCTCCCACACCAATGTAGCCGTTCTTGCAACAACGTCTGTTCTGCTGTATCAATTTGAGCCAGAGTTCTATCCTGAGAGTCAGGTAGAACAAGCTGGTAGATCCATTGAACCCCTCACTGGCTTTAAGCGAGATTGGTCTCAGAGCAGTAAGTTTTAGCTCTGTGTGTTGTGTCAGAGTGTGCCAAGCTTCCCTGTAAGCAGGCAATAAGGATTGTGTTAAGAGATGACATCACCATGTAACAGAGAAAAGGACTGGAATTCCAACAAGGTGTTTCAGGCAGTTAATTGTTTTCTGTTGGAGAAGGTTTCTGGTGTGTACTTTCGGCTTTATAACTTTGCAGACTATTTACATGCACAAAAATCTACAACACGCTGAAGTAAAGAGACACAGCAGAACAGCATAATAGGTCCCTTCTAATGATTTAGTTATTTAAAATCTGCTCCCTTTTAAACTCATTTTTGTGGGTGCCCTAAGAAATGTTGACATACAGATGAGATATATAGTAGATGTGTTTTGACTCAAACTGCATGCCTTGTTGAAATAGTCATTATTCACTACCGCAGCCAGGGTATTTAATGTTTTAAATGTTTTTGAAACAGAGCTACACTGTAGATTGGTTAGTGATCCTGGAGGACTGGGCTGAGAACTTGAAACAGCTGCAAATGAATCCAGTGAACAGTGCAGGCACAACAGACCACAGCAGCTAGTTTTACTAATTAGGTTCTGTTTCTTATTAAGGAAGAGCGCTTCTTAGTGAAATCAAGCAGTGTGATGGTCCAAAATAGAATGACCCTTATAATGGCCCTGCAAAAATGACATGCAGATTAGGAATTCTAGGAAAACAGACCGTGGAAGATGTCCACAGTCTAAAAGTCATGTGGTGTCCTGATATTGATCCTTTATCTGTAAAGACCTAAGACACCCTCAGCATGTTCATCAGTGATTATAAGATGCAAATCTTAATTAGGTCATTACATAAAGAACAGCACATCAGAAACATCCATCCAAAAAGCATAGCTTTGAAGAAACCAAAGCCCATTTGTGTACCAGGGGTTTGGTGTGGGGGTGCTCTGACTGCAGTATATTATTAGGGAAGCTCTATAAAGCAACTGCTAATTCAATTCAATCTGATAGATGATAATTATTAGGGAAAACACTGAGAATAGGCTGCTTAATTAGACTTGAAACATACATTTTAGAACATATCTGTTCTTACAGGATTTAAAGTGTTACTGGATTCTTAACAATCTTATATATCTTAGTAAACATGCATGTCTCTACTCTCTACTCATCACTACTGTGAGATTCTCAGAATCTGTGTCATGCATGTCTATTATTGTTATTATATATATATATATTTTTTTTTTTGGCCCGCCACCACGCCCCCTCATCGGAGGACTTTTACGAATTTGTTATTAATTACATTATTTCCATTGTGTCCAACGAGGAGAGGGTAATACATATAACATACAGGTAAGGTTACATAACACAAAGAAAGATGAGACATAGATAAACAGCATTGATATCAAAACAAGAGAAAGACTAACAAATCAAGAAAAGCAAAGAACAGGGGAAAATACATATGTATAACAACGATAATAATAATAATAATAATAATAATAATAATAATAATAATAATAATAATAATAGCCACATGTGTGTGTGTGTGCCTGTGTGTATGTAATGTTATTATATTTCAAACAAGTCTAAAACTTTGATTCTATTGACTGTTCTTTGATCAAAGTCACTCCATAGCTACATTCCATTCTTCTAGTTTAATTTTATATAAAAGAATCATGTAACATAAACATGTACGTATAAAATCAAAACAAAAGCTTGATACTATGTGCTGATCTTTACAGTGTTTTTGTCAGTTTATTACACAAAATATTAACATACTAATATACTAATGGGAACAGAATGTCATATCAAGCTGCAAAGCTAAGCTAATTTGAGACTGTTGTCTACTTTAAGCAGGGACACTTTTTGTGTCACAGACTGACAAAAAGCAGATGATGATTAAGATGATTAAGATTGTCTTTACTGATTAAGACAGAGGGTGTATTCAAAATGGCACACTACTATACTGCATACTGCGTACTACAGTAGTATGTACTGCATACTGTATACACCCCCTCTGTGTAGTATGTAGTACAGTAACACGATTTGGCACACAGTGTAGTATACTAATACAGTCACATGACCAGTTACCTCACATTTACCTCAGAGCTGTTATTACTGTGTCCACTGTTTAGAGCTGCGGCTAACGCTGCTCAGTTCACCCGAAATATGTTTAGCCTAGCTGTTAGCTACCCTCGGCTATTTTACTCTAAAACGGAGGTTCTAAAACAAGTTCATCTTTTATTAATCTTCAGACCTGTATATTTGAACTTCCTTAGGCTCATTCTGATTAAAACACACCCCACTAAACTCACAGCTCCCACATTTATACTCAGAGTTGGCTGTGTTTTGCTCCCTAGTGTATTTTTCTTTGCTGAAGCAGGCTGAAAGGTGATGAGGCCACAGTGCATGATGGGATGCAGTACACTACAAAGATAGCTCCCCCTAAACACTAGAAACCCTGACTGGAATAGATCACCATCCGGGTATCTTCAGTGCACTACAGACTTTCAATTTGGTCACATACTGCAGACTACAAATTACTTTAGACAGATTTAGTATGCGACTAGTATGTATTATGCCATTTCAAATACAACCAGAGTTCGGCTTGGTCTACAACTGAAGAATCAGCTTTGTGCCAAGATGCAACTGGAAAAGCCAAAGTATGTATTAGTGGTGGGAAATATGAATACGATATGTTCATCCACTTTTTAGGACATGATTATGTGAACAATCAGATGGTTACTGTGCTAAATTCCACATCACCGCATACATTTCTAAGCAGACTGTTGATATTATATGTACTCACAGTACGCTTACTAACTGCATGATTCATTATAAAGAGAAGCTAATTAGATTTAACTGGATTTGTAAAACAATTCATATAAATAAATTGTACTGCTAGTTTTGAACAGTGTTTTTAAATGTGACACCACCGGCCCTTTTTGTCTGTGCCAACTCATAAAGTTTAGAAAAAATAAAGTATTGGGAGACATAATGCTCACTCATTCATCTTCTTAACCGTGTTATCCTTATGCATGGTGGGGGGTGCTGGAGCCAAAGTCAGGAAATACCCTGGACAGGCTGCTAGTCCATTGTAGAGCAGTCTATTGGTCTCATACACACACACACACCTGGGGGGCAATTTACCTGTAATCTGCCTGTATGTCTTTCGACTGTGAAAGGAAACCCACACAGACATAAGGAGAACATGCAAATTCCACAAAGTAAGCACCCCGGACTCCCCAGGCAGGAGTCAAACCCGGGCCCTTCTTGCTGTGAGGAGAACCACTGCACCTCCAGGCCACCCCTACATAATACTTATCATGAAAATTAAATATCATGACATAAACAACCCCTGGTGTGTTTTATTGTTTTAGTGTGAACATATTACTACATACTATAGATACTACACAACAGTTAGAATAACTGTGCTTGCAATACAATTGGAATTTAGACTTTTAGCCAGACTAACTAAAGACACGTGGAGCTCTTTCACAAAGGAGCAGACCACATCGCAATAAAACATGAATCCTAGCATTAAGTCTTTTCAGGCCCGGAGGGAACCGCACCCCTCAACAAAGCCTAGTCAGTATGACATCACAGGTCAGCGCTAAAGGAGCAGTTGTTAGGGCTGGTGTTTCTGGGCCTGCACTCCGACTGCTAATGCAGCCGTTAATGTGCTTTATCATGATGCACTCTGGAAGGCAAATGGTGTAATTCAAATTAATGTCTGACCCATCCCAAAATGCAAGGCTGTAATTTTATGTATCCACCGATCAGACTGTCTACACACAGACAAATGACCACAATTTGTCTTCAGTGCAGTTTCCGTGCTATTACATCTGAGCACCTCCTTTCAAAGTCCACTAATATTTGTCTCCTAATGTCATTTATTCCTGGACTCTTGAAATGTATCTCCAATTTCCAGACCAAAATTTATCTTAGAACAAATCCTGAGATAACCTCATGACTGCTTAAAATCCCCTTGCATACCATTTACATAGTCACATGCATCCAGCTATCCTACAGCAGCTTAGCCATGCCCATTAACACTGATGTTGTAAGGAGTGGTTTAGCTTGGGCTGCTTTTTAAATGCAGCTTAAAACGAGAAAATCAGGACAGAGATCATTTACATAAACCAGTCCTATAGGGACTATAACCTGAATTTTGACTATTTTATCACATCAAGCTAGACAAATGTGATGAGCAGACCTCGGGGGAGGTATAGAATGGAAGGAATATAACTTGGTCCCCTCAAGGACTAAGATCCATTCTAAAACAGTGCGAAGGGCAGCACAATCTGGGGAATGAATTTTCTCATTTAATGCCATAGCTACCAGTGACAGAACAGTTACGCCCACATAATCATTTTCAATTGTGAGGCTAAAACAGTGTGACAATAGCGAAAGAATAAACCAGCCAAGCATGGACTCATAACTTAAAATTGCTCCAGACAAATGAAGACATGTTGTGACTCCAAAATACACCAGTCAACTGTGGAATTATGACTCAAAAAGCTGCCTAGGCAAAATAACCATGACTCAAAAATAATCCAAGCAGATGTAAATTATGACATGAACCAGAGCTGACTGATTTGCTCATAATCTCTAAATGCACAGCTACTTTCTGCATTAAACTAATTGAGTGCCCTTCTTTTTAAAACTTTAGAAAGGGCAGCAATACACTCAGCACAGGAAAAAAAATAGTTGCACCCAGAAGGAATCAATCAACAGGAATAAAACTTGGTGAGTAGGTTTGACATCATGAGCCATGCGAATGACTCAGGTTTCATGCCTGGCCATGCATATGATGTAGATATTGACGAGCCTTATCACTGTACCCGACTGACTAAATAAGGTCATCCTGTTGCGCATACATTCTATTCTGACTTGTCCGTTGTGTTGGTAGTATCCTTTGCAAGGGAAGTATGCCTCAAGTATGTTCAAAAGCAGTTTGAGCAGTTGGAAGAGTTTGAGAGGGGTCGCATTGTAGAGCAGGAAGGTGTTATTGACGTATTGTGCGCTATATTGGTTGGTGCGGATATAACCATAGCTTGCTGTGGATAGAAGATTGCATGCACCAGCGGCATTAAGGATCTGGGAGACCTACACGAACCACAGAGAGAGAGAACCAACAAACTGTTAAGGGCCCCAACAGCCACAATTGTGGACATTCATCGAGCAGTGATGTTGTCCATGAGTCATCCTGTTAGTTCTAGCACCAGTGGCACATGCCTGCACAACACATGACTACATGTACATGATGCTACGACGTAACAACACCAAAGACTGCAATGTTGTCATGCCAGACTGCCATGGAGTAACTCAGAAGGTCATCTTCAGAGTCCCACTTTTTGTCCCACATATCTGTGTGCGGATGTACCATGGTCAGTGCCAAGATGAATGGTTTGTTGTCTTGCATCATACATCCAAAAGGCCTGGTGTTACTCCACCTCCACCCCTACCACACAATATGCAGAAACTGTGTGAGAATATTCAAGCTGCATGGAATGGATTATCACAGAACACCATTATGAACTTTGCCATACAGAGAGACACTACTTCTGTATGTGTAGCTTAATAAATATTGCCCATATCAGTGTAAATGTATCATGATTTATTGTTCCTGGTAACCTTCATCTTCCTTCCTAATAGCACTGCAATCTTACACTTCCTTCTGGGTGCTATATTTCTTTTAATGATGAGTATTTAAAACACGTTTTTCTCTACACACTGTCCTGTTGGATCTAACCCAGTAGTTACACTATATAAACTAATTTTAAATAGCAGATTCCAGGCAGATTTCCTTCTTCTTCTTCTTTAAGTGATACACACTACACATGCAGTCTTTCTATTTGAATTGAAAGAGTTATCAGATTGCTTTGATGACCCATCCAACAGCATACATCACTTGAGCAGGTGTGTAATGAGCAGGGTCCTGAAAAGGGCCGATAACCCACAGTGCCTACATTAGGCTGAGAAGGCTATAAATCATGATGAGGTCATTGTTTCAGGTGTATATGGAACATGTATATAGAAATATGTCTGCATATTAAAAATACTGTGGGAAAGATGCTGGGCCTGGTCTTGTGCATACTCTTGATGCATTCATGGTATCACAGAAATTAATGTTTTGTTAACTAAGGCTGCGCAGAGGACTGCATGCTGTGCAGAGGATTGCCCACTAACTGTGCATTTTTGAGAGTTTTAAAAGCTCAATGAAAGGATCAAGCTGTCAACCAGCACGAGACAACGGAGAAATTGCAAGCCTATTTATCTGGCAAAGCTAAAGAACTTGTGAAACAGTAGTACAAACTTACGCTAGTTTTTAAAGGTGAAGAGCTGCCCTACAAATTCGAAGGCTTTATGTAATCAGCTGCTATCCTTGGATGTTCTGTCAAATGTCCTCAAATCTATGTGCAAGAGGTATAAAAGCTCATTATGGTTTTTCCATGATCATGGCCCATTAACCACATGCTTAGGTGTACAGGTTTGGAACATAACGGATGCTGAATGTGTCCGCTTTGCTCCAGAAACTGGCACAAAAGGCTCAGCACAGGCCTCTGTGTTATATCTGTGTAACAATAGAGGCAATGTTAAACAAACTATCTTAAAGCTCTAACGATAGATTATTGTTTCATTTGCAATAGCCTTTACATAGCTAAATCAGTCTTGGCTGTTTTGTTAATATTCATAAGCTCACCAGACAAAAAAATGTCACCTGTAACTGAAACATACCTAATAGTGTGCAATACCTCCACAAGCACCAATAACAGCTGTGATTTGATTTGGCATGGACTGGACAAGTTTCTGGATGTAGGCCATCAATAGGACTGGGATTTCTGCCATTGCTTGTAATGTAGGTACTTCCTTTACACAATGGCTTTTGGCACGCCCAAATGCAACCACACCTTAAACAATTAATTAACATTAACATTCACTGCACTGTACCACCTCTTCTCAATCTATGAATCATCCTGTCACTCACACCCTGTAGGTATTTCTAGCCCTGTCATCCTCATGCAGTGCCCTCTGCAGGAGCCTAAAGTTACTACTACCTTAAACATGCAAGCTGACTTTGTCTTACTTAGAGTCACTTAAATTAAGAGGTAAATATGAGGTTAGAAGCATTATTGGCATAGCAGTGTGTGTTTGTGTGTATATTTACATTATTAATGCGGAAAGCTATAAAGTCATATAAACTTGGTAATGATTTGTCATAAAAAACAAGAAATAATATGACAAAAAACTGAATAAGTAGTGCTTTAATAAACAGAAAAGGTGACTTTCAGCCTGTTTTGACTACTATACTGCACAATGAAGGAAGGTTTTTCTTGATTAAAGCTTAAACAGCAAGGTATATGGTTGGGACTTCCCCACTTTCCCCATTTAGTGTTAGGGGTTTTCACGTTCAGATTTAAGCCAGTAAACTGTGACATCCTTTATATTGTCTCTGGTGTCATTCACTAGGCCACCCATTTGATAGAGTGAAAAAAACAGAAATGCTTGTGCTAGTGATTAGGTCCACATATGGCCGAAACCAAAGAATAGGGCACTAAATTATTGGTTGTTATTACTCTCTGAAGTTCCCCTACAGGACCACTGAAAATTAGATTACGGTTTATGAAATGCTGATGTGCCATGCATACATAAGGGATATATGTTCTCATTAAACCATACAGCCACATAGGCTTGCACTGCAACATAAGTCCTCACTGAAAAACAGAAGGCAGATCTAAGTGAAACAAATGCAGGAAGACAAACGCACATTAATTCATTTGGTTTCACACAGATGTCTGGGTCAATTGAAACATACACACACACCCAGACACATACGTCTGTGAAGCTGTGGCTGTGCTTTACCTCCATCTGGAGAAGGTGAGTGAGTACATGCTGACTTAGCACTCTCCATTATTGTGTTCTGTTTCAGTGCAAGGGTATGGGCACTCTCCGTGGTGCTGAAGTACAGAGAAACGAGTGAAAAGAGTAGAGAGCTAATGTCCTTGTCTGTATGGTCTGGACAGCTGACCTTAAACCAAAAATATGATGTAACCTGGATTATCACTACTGATTTATTAGTAACTCAGTTATCTAACAATTGGATTTAGGATTAATATTAATATTAATATTCTATTATTATTATTTTATGATCATATAGGTTATATATTAATAATATTTACATTATGAATATAATTTTTTAAATAGGAAAAGTAATTCAGTCAAGAATGAGAAATTAAAATATGCATTATCGTCATGCATGATGTCAACTAATAACTGTCAATTTACTACGAAAGTAAATTTAATCATAGCAATCAAGTTTAATAAAGTACTAATGACAGCAACTATGTCTACCTGAGTATGTGAGCACACGCATCTAATTCATTCTCCTTTTCTCACCTCCATCCAGAGACAATAGGGCAGATCCCACAGGGAGCTCAGAGACAGTGAGAATGTCATTATGCCGTTGTTTTCTGACCTGATTTGACATTTAAACCCAGTCCTGGCAAGCAAACAGCAGCACTCAATTTAAAGATTTCACTCTATATACTAGAGCAAGGGCAGACTAAACAGGCCATCCATTTGCAGACACAGCAAAGCCAAACGCAGCCATGTGTGTCCAGCACCTCCAATCTCTCTTCTACATGTGGGACAAGAGAGAGCAGGAAAAGGAGAGAGAGCGAGAGAGAGTCCGAGAAACAGTTTGCCCGGCAATATTGAGTCAACTAGGGTTTATCACTGCACATACAAGATAAAAATGCCCTTCAGACCCATGCCAGGAGCCTTGTCCCAGCAGGTCCCAGCAGGTTTCAAATAAATGGCCAAACAAATAGCATTAGTACATTAGTATTTTTTTTTTTCATTTGAGCAAATCTTCTTTTTGTTAACATGTGTCTAAAAACATGAGACTGTATATGGAATAAATAGGCAAAAAATAAAGACGTTAATATGCATCAGCTCAATGAGATGTAGATGTAGTTTTTAAATACACTATCTTAATCACTCATCCTTCTAGGTTGCTGAAGCCTATCCCAGTGCCTATTGGATGAAAGGCAAATGGACAGGCTACCAATCCATTGCATGGCAGAAACACAGACATACACACCTATGGGGCAATTTAGCAACCCCTCACTTCACCTCACTACATATCTTTGGACTGTCAGAGGAAATAGCAAAGCACCCTGAGGAAACTCATACAGCCACAGGAAGAACACACAAACTCCACACACAGGCCCTTCTTCCTGTGAGGCGACAGTACTACATAATGGGCAACCATGCCACCTCAAAGTATGGTCTCCCATACATTCCCTGGCCAGGGAAAGCCTTGGCTAAATTCATGTACCAGTCAAGCCTACAGGTCCACAAACCCATAGAACCATTGACTCAATTAACTCATTATGAAATTTTAATAATGTAACAAGCAGCTGGCATCATGAAATCAACGAGTCAATCCACCAGTCCATCAATCGATCAATAATCCCCTGTTTACCACCCAAAAACATGGGGTGAGGAGGTTGAATGTGAATCACTTTCCTGCTTTTTTTTACCAAATCACCAAGAGTAAAAAGATCACGATAGTGAGTGGTAGATCTACAGACTAACACCAGAACATTTGTCACTCGTGCAGTAACAGCACTGGTAATGAAAGCACTCAATATAAGTGCTTTAAATTTAGTGTCCTGAAACAGCCACATGATGAATGACTGCATTAGCCGCCAGTGCACTGACCACTAAATCAAGCAGTCAGATGCTCATTCTGATTAATGCAGAAAATCAAGAAATAAACAAACAAAACAGAAACAACAAACCCACTGAGGCATGGCAGGTGGTAGCGCGTGGTGGACAGTGGAGGGGGGTCAGTAGACCCGTGCGTGTCTCTGTTGTTTTTCTCCACATGACGTGTGAAGGGATGGTATGTGACAGCTCTCTGCAATGGAGGGAGTGACCTTTTGTTTTCATTTGATGAAGAGTGAGCATCATGTCGCATGTGCCAGCAAGAAATATGACAGCTTTCCTACAGCCCAGAGAACCTTTGTTTACTTCTCTCTGCGCAAACCCCAAAGGGGAGATTGGGAAGCTAATGATTTCCCAAGAAACCAAGAAAAATTCCAACCAGACACCGGGTGCACATACACCAGAGCTCAGAAATGGAATACAAAATGAGCTGGCTCTGAGCAGAACTGGCATTTTTATATTTCCAGTCTAATCATATTGTAACGTTCCTGATCTGATTAAGACTAAATTAAGAAGCAGAACATTTAATAATCAGTCATTCATTAGGCTATGACCCAATGTCACCAAATGTCCAATGTCTGTCCAATGGATACTTCTATGTTAGGAGATTCATGTTGACAAAGGTTAATCGTAAAGTGTCTAGGGGCACTATCTATGCCTTAACTCCTTCTGGTTTTGATCCAAATGCATTGAGGAGCTTGGAGTTGAATCATAGACAATAAACCCGCTCAAATTCCTGTTAAGCTGTTGGCCACATAAAAGGAAAAATACCGTTATTGACTAGTGTCAGAGATTTCTAATGAACGATTTCCTTCTTGAACAGCTAAGAAGAATGATCATTTAAAGTTTGCTTCTATTCCCACCAAAATATCATTCATCTCTCATTTTTGTTTTCCTTCTTCATACTAATCTGGAACTCTAATATTTGTCTAAAAACATATCTACGTGTCAGCCATCAGTTATTGAACCTTATCATGGTTTCACAGTTATCATATTTTGATTTGTTGTCCAAAACATCCTTTATAAAGGCACATATGGGGACATGCTGCTCCACTGTGTCTACAGAAACCCCGCTGTTTGTGGGCCCCCTCTACGGCAGGCATGGCCTGAGGGAACCTACACAAGAGAGACTAGGCCCTGGGGTGTAGCACTCTGAGCAGGCTAATGAGCCTCTTCCACACAGCTGAGTCAATCATTAAACCACTGATTGGCACTCCCTCCAGGCCTACTGCTCTACCAGGCCTGGCTCTGAAATAAGCCCAGTTCCACTTTTAATGACCCCAATATTACCTGCTAATATAGGCCCCCGCCACCTTTCTCGTCTTTCCTCCATTTGCCCGGTGTATAGCAATAAAGGGAAATGTTGTCTTGTATGTCCAACGCTCTGGCCTCCATTTTTCTAATCAGTACGGATAATTAAACCAGTGCAGCATCAGCGGAGACCATCAATATTTATGACTTATAAAGGTTGTGCACTCACTTTCTTTGGAGTTGGCTTCAATTACAAATGCAAGTAAACTGTTTGCACTGCTTTGCGATGGGAATGGCAAATAAATTTTTAATGGTGTTACACAACCATGGCTTAACACAAAGGCAATTAAATCCCCAGTGCGGAGGTTTGCTTTAAAAGCTACCAGTTTAATACCTGTACACAAATAAAACACATGTGCCACAGAAGGTCAGTTTCACACTTGTGCGCTGAGTTTGGAAACGACAATCAGAATAAATCACTAGACTCTATTTTTCTCTCTGTTGATGATGAATGTGCATGGTGTCAAAAATAGACTGCGATATTTAACGAGATGTTTTCTGAGGGATTCTACAGTCAAGTCACAATGACATAAACGCTCAGCTAACAAGCAAACAGGCTTGTGTCTCGGCTAAAGTGGACCTGCACAGGAGATGCAAATTAAACAGAAATAGATGCATACCAACATGTATTCTATCAGATTGTGTCCTGAAGCCACATTTCTCTATACATTAAGTGCAATGCTTGTCAGAAACGAAGTAAAACTAAAAACGTTTTTTTATGGAGGTGAATTTATTTTTACTCTCTCTGTAACTTTATTAAAAAATGTTCCAGTGTCACAGCATAAGACATCATGTCCTGGGTAAGTCAACATACTGTATCTTAATATCTTGTAATTGGCTCACAAATCCATATGCATGTGAAATGCACAGTAGCAGTCAAAAGTTTAGACACACCCAACTAAATGGATGTGTCTGGTGATCTTAACAGTTATAACTGATGAGATGTGTGAAACAATAAATACCCTGATATACTATACATATTTTTGATGTATCACAATATATATATTGCCATTTAATATATATATATTTTTTTGTGTACAATTTTTATCTCTTTTTTAAGCTTCAGTTCCCTTTCAGTTTAGTGAATATTCATGATGGACAGACCAATAGAATTAGTCCAAAATTGCCTAGAGAAAAATACACTCCACATTAAGAAAGTTGTACAATTCCTTTTTAGAGGTGTTTAAGGTGGAATGTATAATTCCTTGGTTGCTATTTTATAGTTTGATGTCTTCAATTTTATTTATCTTATTTATCTAAAGCAAAACAGTAGCCTAAAAACACGGAAACCTTCTGTGAGTAACTTTTGACTGGTAGTGTATTCCAAATAGAATGATTTACATTTACAACCCTCAGCATCAGGGATTTTTAATAATGGTTAATCATTAATCCTTTGAGGTCAGTGTTGTTGTGGGGGACAACAGTAGACATTGTACCTAAAAAAAGACTATATAGTGAACGCTTTCCACTAGAGACTTTTATTTTGCCCAGAGGGTTAATATTGTTTCATCAACAAGTCAGGAACACAGCCTCTGTCTGGTCAACAAGTCAGAAACACAGCCTCTGACAAAGCAGGAACACAGCCTCTGTGATTGGTCAGCCAAATTAATCCAAGGCATCAGGCAATGGCTAAAATCCATGCTAACGTGTCTCTCTTATGAGGTCTTTTGCTGTCATCGATGACCATTGTCACTCTGACAGGGTAAAAAGTATATATATATATATATACACTTAACTTTTACAGTGGACTTTTCACACTAGATAATACTACTGGAAGCACATAAAGATGGACTTCAAAGCTATATACAAGAAATATACTGTAGTTTACAGCACACCTGAGTTTTGTTTAGTTGAAACTAAATGTGTAGCTTGTTCCTGAGTGTTCTTGTGAATGTTAGGCTAAGTCTGAATTTTCTTTTTCCAGTGACTTGTTTTGAAGAGCCGGACACAGTTGTGTGTGTGTTGCTGTAGCAAGGTTCTTAATGGAAAACAAGCCTCGAGCTAGCATTAACATTGTGTTTCCCCTTTTCCTGGACTGTTAAGCCAAGCCAAATTTAGTTATGGACTAGAACCTGGACTCCAAGTTTCTCCTCTCTTTTTCCCTGAACAGAGATCCTTACTCTAAATAATAGGGACGTAGTTAAACTGGCAATCTTACATTCTTACACCGTTTCAGACAGTTTACTTATATGCATGCCGTTTGTAATTGTGGTTCTAGTTGTACTTGTAAGTTTTATCCAAAATCTTGTTAAAAAATACTAATAATTCATCATTTATTCTAGGGCTTCAACTAATGATTTCCATTATTGATTATATGTTTCATTATGGCCTCAATTAATCAATTAATCTGGAAAGAGCAATTGACAAATGTCTATCCTGTAGAAATCTTCAACACTGCACACTGCTGTACACAGCGTGAAATGTAAGAGAAACAAAGCAAAGTACGGTTACGGAGGTGGTTTGATATCAGCCTCTCTGCAATGCTATTCTTTTTCTTTACCTCTAATGTTAACGTGTTTTATGTATATATAATTGTGTAATCAAACCTGAAATTACCGAACACACAGAAAAGGTCTGGTTATCAGCTACCTCAAACATCAACATGGTGAAAAAGCAGTAACCATGCACATAGTGCCAGGATTTGGGTCCACATGAACACACATAAAAGGGAGTTTTTAAAATCTCCACCCTGGAGGGTATCTTCCAAAACCTCTTTCATGAGGATGGGAGGCCAAAACACGGAGAAAAAAGAGAATTGCAGAGAGTTGCAAAAACAACCCTGAAAAACTTATAAGCACAGTTCAAGGCTTACGCAGTTTAGATGAAGCTCTATCCTTCAGCCAGGGTTGTGTACTTTGCTAAACTAACACGGAGGTGGCTGTAAAGCAGACAAGCTATTTTTAAATGCTGACTACACTCTTACTACAGGTTGCAGCAGGTAATCTTCATGCTGAGCATCTTTTATTTTCCAGTGTGAATGTGTTTCCTTTAGACACTCATCCATGACAGTCTCGCTGCCATGCCATGTGAGCTCATCATAAATCTTACAGGAAACTGGATGTTTGGACGATGTTCTTGGGCTCAAGTTCCCATATGGTTTTACCTATTCCTGTCAGGAGATGTAAATGGGGAGTGCAAAAGTCATTAAGTCACCTAACCCATAACAACACATGTGGCCGTTTTTTTAAATCATTATTTTTAGCAAACTTATTGATAACGTCGACGGGCTGTTGTAGCCAGAAGTTATTTACTTCCATTCCAAACTGCACATCTTTTTTCAGATGCTGAAAGTGAGATACATGAATACTAAAGTTCAGATATTCATATCATTGATGACCAGAAATGGCAACTTTCCAGGAGTGAGCAAAAACCTATATTAATTAGCTACTGTCTTCAAATGACGCGTAAAAGTTAAAACCAACAGCAACAATACATTTATTAATATACATATAGCACACAAGCAGCACAGACTTTGCTTGTATTTGTGACATCATAAGAAATCTAGTTCTTTAGAGATAAGCCATGATGTCACAAATAGGTGGAAATGTGTTCCACCGGTAAGTCTCACCTTACTTGCTGTGCACCTACACACCCATAAAGCACTGCTGTACGTGCTAGTCACTGAAGACGGTACTTAAGGAAAGATTTTTTATTTACAACTTGTAAAACAAAAATGGCTACTGGCTCCAAGACACTGAGGATCTCACACAAGTCTGTAAGTGATTCTCATTTTCCTTTTTTCTCACAAAAATGTGGGAGAAAGGTTAAGTTTTGTGAAGTCTACGTATAATCACGTGTATTTAACAATGTTTAGGCGATGCTTAGTTCAGTTTTAATAATGCTGTACACATAAATTAAGGAAGGAGTCCACAATTGGTTAAGTGCTACAGCATCTACTTTCTAATAAACTGTGCTTTGCTGCCATCTTGTGTGGGCATGAGAGTGTACAGTCTTGTACGCAGTAAGGATTTTATAACCTTCTTGTTCACAGAGCTCTGGGTTTTTGGATTGAATACACGCTGCTGAACAAATAATTAATTTCAGAATCACTGGTATAAAACACAAGAAAACATTCTCACTTTTTCAGCTCTAAGTAATCCAATCAAAGTGTGCAAAGATGTACATTTGTGATGTAATTACATTCACATGAAGTAACCAGACTCCTTCGACCCCACCAGCCCTAGGAACTGCAACAGCAACCAAGAAGTAGGTCTTGGTGTAGGGGCAGCTAAGTCTGATATTAGCTAGTAGTATATAACCAATAGCCAGATGAGTCTTGCACTGGATATAACTGCTGCTAGCTTGTTGTCTACGTGTAGCAACTGCATGTTGAAAGTACCATGTGAGCCAAAATTTTAAAATGTGCTGTATGAGCACTGTAACTTATACCATCAGTGCTCCAACAGCTAACAGCTAGCATGCCAAGGGAGAACTGAAATGACAAAAATGGGCTAAACTATTTAAATTTTATACCAGAAACACATAAAAACATACAAGCTAAACTACTGAAAAACAGTGAAGAATAGTCGTTCAATCAGTTCCAAATAACAGGAGCACATGTTGCCAGTGACTACTAGGTAAACACAGAAAATATGATGGTAAACCTTTTCTCTTTTATAACAAGGCTATACCTGTGCTTAAACTCTTTATTCCAGAACAGTATTTTGGAAAATTAACTGTATTTTTTACACACACATATGTATATATATGTATATATACAACTTTTTTTAAAATATATATTTTTTTATTATTAAAAAAATATTATAAAAAAAATAAAAAGACTTTTACGAATCAAAAAGAGAGAAACATGTCTAAATTCAAAATTGCTTTTATTCCAATTTCTGAGATGAACAGGGTACATTAACAAAGTTTTAGGAACACAATCTGATTATTCCATTTTTTTTATTTTATACATATTTTTAAACAAATGTGTAAAAAAACACCAGATCTGATTTCTTCCCCAGGATTAATTTTTAAAGTTTTAAATTAAATATTTAAGTTTTAAACATAACATTACACAACTCCCTTTTTCGGTTCAGGTACATTTGTAGCACCGTTCCTTTTGTGCTCACAGCTTAGAGGTACACAGTGTGCTTTTGGGCATCTGTGATGTTCTCACAGTTGTGCTGGTTCCTACGTCTTTGGTTTGCTTTCAATTGATTGGCTTTCCAGTAACGCATGTCATTTTTGTCAATTGTTTATTAGCCCAATTTAATTAGAGTCAGAGGTCTCTCCCCACATCACCAGACAATACCAGTTCACAATGGTGAAGGCTAGCACATGCATCCTCCGACACCTATGTAGCTTTTCACTGCCTACCGGCCATGTAGCATCTTCAAACACCTGCACACACTTTGAGTATGATAAATGCTTGCTTCTGCAACATGAACTGGTAGCATGGCTGGTACTTCTCAGGCAATATAAGAGAAATCCTGCTGTCCTTCCACCCAAAATGAAGACATAGCCAGTTGCGTTCTTGGGAACCCCCAGCATAACTTGAGCCTTAATCCCAACAGTACACTGCACAGCACAGATCTTTGAATGGGTGCAACATATGAGCCATAGATGTGCCCATGTTACCATGAACCTTGTCACAACGGGAGCTATTATTATTCTTAGATCAAATTATGATTAAAAATAAGATAAATAATCATTCAATGTTGGTCTAGATCAATTCAGAACAATTAAAAAAAAAAAAACATAATGACGAAAGCTAGGACAAATAGCTTACTCTAAAAAAACAGTATAGACAGTTTTGACGTGTTGATCCATCTTTTTGATTGTCTTATAGAAATAATCCTGGGGAAAGAACATACATATGTATTTGAATGTATAAATTATGGTTACTTATGGTTAATTTCACACAGTTAAGCATTTTAAAAAATATATAAATGGTTGGGTATTATATATATAGTATATGTAAACACTATAAATATTTAAAATGCAATGCACTCATCCTCAAAGAATTTTAACATTCATTGCCCTGTCAAATACCATAAAAGATTTTTTTGTTTCTTTAGGAAATCGTCACAGTCCTAAGAAAATCTTAGAAGTAACATTGTGGATGGAGAAAAATTCTAAAAATTCTTAATCATTCTTTATGCAAGGTAAAAAAAAAATTCAAAATTTGTAATGCTTCATTCATCATGAAATTTAGTACATAATGAATATGGCAGAGTGCATTTTCAAAAACTGAAATTAGATTTGAACATAAACATAATATATTGTCACAACCATAATAATTTGCGATTAAAAACTGGTAAATGGCTTGTAAGCTGTCATCAGGTTTGATTACACTTTGTTAGTGGAAAACAAACTTGCTTAAGTAAAGATTACAAAATATCCCTCTCTTCTTCTTCTTCCTCAGTTTCTCTTGGGCAGCAGCAACAGCAGCATCGCCTGATCCACCTCAGCAGCCTCCTTCTCCGTGACACATCTGCAGTCAGGACTGCCCTCAATGGATCAGTTCTCACCCCCTCCTCCTCTTCAACCAGGGCACTCACAGCAGAGGTGGCAGCCTCTTCCTGTCCAGCTCGCTCATGCACCCTGACAACCTCCACCTGCTGATAAGTCCATCTCTCCTCTTCTCCTTTCCGCTCCTCTGTCACTGTTTGTACAGCTTTGTCTGTCACCCGCCTGAATCTGTCCATTTTCAGTGCTGTTTCGCTGATGAGTTGCTGTAGCCTCTGCAGGTACTCTTCAGTGCTCGTGTCTATCCTCTTGCTCTTTAGTTGCTCAATCTCAATCAGCATGCACTCCTTTAACAGAATGATTTCTTTCTCCTTCTCCATGACTTTCTGTCTGTCCGTTTCCCTCTCACGCTGAAGCGCTTCATTGTACCTTTCCATTTCAGCTTTCCTCAGCTCCAGCTCGATTTTCTCTTTCTGTATTCCGGCCCGCTCCAATTCTTTTCGTTGAATGTCTTGTAATCTCTTCTCTAGCTCGTCTTTCATACCTCGTATCGTCCTAGTCATGTCTTCTATCTCTCTTTTGTAGGTCAGAAGCTTTCTGTCGAATGTTTGATCTTCAGTCCTTAAAAGATCCTGATCATATGTCTGAGTCATGCTTGTCTGTTTCTCCATGACTTCAGCATCAGATGGACGCTCTGTATTAGTTTCTGCATCTTTCATTTGTTTTTCCATTTTACACTGTATGCAGACATCCTTTGAATTCTCCTTGTACATTTGTTTAGATGTGATCTCTTCTTCAGTGCCTTCCTCTTTGCCCTGTATTTCGATTGTCATTTCAGTCAGCCCTCTTCTCATTCTCTCCCTTTGTTGTATACTTGCATCTATTTGCTGTAGTTCAAGTCTTCTCCTTTGACACTGCTGTGTTAAATGTTCCATGTCCTCCATGATCAGTTCCAGATCATTCTCTTTCATTTGAATATTCTCAATGATCTCTTTCTTCCTTTTCTCAGCAACTCTGCATTCATATTCTAGTTTCTCCAACTCTGCTTTTGCATTTTCAAGTTTTAGTTTGCTTGTTTTGATCTCATTTGCCCTTTTCTCAAGTTCAACCCTCTGTCTCTCAAATTTGGATCTTATGAACTCATCTGCTTCTTCTATGGGCTCTGCAATGCCAGGGGGATGTTCTGGTTGTGTTGGTTCTACTGTAGAAGTCTGTGCCTCAGCTTTGTCCATCTCTTTTTCAAGTGGTTGCAGCTCTTTCTCATCCGTCATTTTCTTTTCAGGAACACCTTTGCTAGACTCCAGTTGTTCCATATCTGCTCTGTATTGGAGTTGTTCAGTTCCCTCTATTTCTCTTATCTTCTCTGCTTTCATCTCTGATACTTTCAGAGCTCTCATTTGTTCAAATTCTTCTCTCTCTTTCCTTAACAAGTCCTTGTTGATTTCGAGCTCCTCTTTCTCCTCTTGAATTACTGCCATTGTCTTTTCCAGTTCTTGTGACATTTTCTGGCATGTGTTATGGAGTTTCTCTATCTCCATATCTTTCTCAGCCATGGCATGGAATAATTCATCCTTCTCTTTTGTAAGCTGGACCAGCATGGCCTTATCTGTCTCCTTCTCCCTCTTAGCTTCCTCTAGATTCTTAACCTTCACTTCAAGGTCAGCCTTTTCCTGTGTCAGTTCATCTCTCTCTTTCATTACAACTGTCATTGTTTGTTTTAGCTCTTTGATTTCTGAGCTGAGTGATTTCCTTATCATTTCTATCTCTTCCCCATGTAGATGAGCTTCATACTCAACTTGCCTTGGATCATATTTTTCAGTTGCCACTGGTAAATCATCTCTGAATGCAATGCCTGGCTCTGCTTTTACTGTTTCACTACCAAAGCTTTCCAAGTCTTCCATATAGATCTGTGTTTGAGCATCTGTTTTGATGACTACCTGTAGACCTTTTTGCTCCTTCTCTTCCAATGGCCTCTCTTTGTCTTTGGGATATTCCTGGTCTTTAAGTATCTCAGCCTTTTCCTTTGAAACACTTACAGCAGCCCCAAGTAAAGTCTCTTCAGCTTCCTCATGAATTAGTGGCATTTGTCCATCATGTTCTATGACTTGTTTCTTTTCATGGATTTGATTGTTTAGCATCTTCAGCTCATTTTGCTTAATGTGCATCTGGTCAGTGATGTTGCCAATTTCCTTTTTAAGCTGTTCAAGATGGAAATCTATCTCAGCTCCTTCAATCTTTGTTCTCTTTTTGATGTTCTCCATATCTTCTATCTCTTTCTGCATCCGTGCTTTTTCCTGTTGCAGTAAAGTTCTCTCATGTTGTATATTTTGTTGTGCAAGTTCTACTAGTTCCCTTTGCCTGTCTAGATCAGCTCTGTCACTTTCAATACAGCTCCTCTCTTTCTTCAGTCTCTCTTTACAATCTTCAGTTGCCTCCTCGTCCTTCTGAATAAGAGTTTTCAGTTTTTCAAATTCCTCCTTCTCTCTTTGCATTCTTTTCTTGAACATGTTTCTCTCTTCATCAAGTTCAGACCGTCCTCTTTCAATCTCATCTCTCTCCTTCCTAATGGCTCTTACTGTGTTATCAACCTTATCCTGTCTTTGACTTATCTCAATCTCCCTTGTTTCAAGATCATTCTTCTCCTTTGTAACCATGTTCTGCAGGTCTAGCAGTGCATCTCTTTCGTTGCGGAGCTGGGCTTGCAATAGTTCTAGTTGTCGTTTTCTCCATTCCATGAGTCCTATATCGCTTTCCTTGTCCTCAGTTTCTCTGCTGAGGAGTTGTGTGTCAACTTCTTCTGGCATTGTTCTCTCAATCTCTTTCCTCAGTTGTTTTCCCTTGGCTTCTAACTCGTCCACCATTCTCTGTAAGACAGCTTCCTTGTGTTGCAACATACTCATCTCTCTTTCATACTGGTCCTTCTTGTTTACCATTTCATGTTGGGATCTGTGTATCTCAGCATTCAATTGATCCAGATATGCCTTTCTCGTTTGTACTTCTCTGGTGATGCGCTCAAGCTCTTCTCTTTCCTTTCCAAGCTGGAGTTCTGGAAGTCTCTCACTCTCCATCGTCTCCTCCATACATTTTTCCATAGTCTTAAACTGTCTTAGTATTTCACCCCTAGTTGTCTCCATGTCACTTTCCTCCATTGCCATTTCTTGGATGTTCTCATTTAGTTGACGTGCCTTTTCCTTGATTTCATTTTTCATGGTCTCTAGATTATTTCGATCCTTTCTGATTTGCTCTGCCATGTTATCCAGTTCCTGTCGTCTCTTCTCAAGCTGAGCTTTTTCCATCATAATAGCGACTTTACTGTCCTCAATTTCCTTCTGCTGTTCTTCCAGCTTTTTCTGATGACTTTCTAATTCATGTTCCCTGAGTCGTGCTTTGCTCTTCTCCTGTTCCATAATTTCTTTCTGCATCATTATATCAGGGGTCAGCTCTTCCAAAACCTCTGTTTGAAGTTGTAGTTCTGTCTTTGTCATAATATCCTTTTCCTTTTGTTCTGTAATCTGCTTTTCTAGATTCTCCTTTAGTGTCTCAAAGTCTGCTTTACTCTTCTCACCCTGAAGCAACAGCATGCTGACTTCAAGTTCTTGTTTCTGTCTTCCTGACTCAGTTTGTGTCGCCTTTGTTTGCTTCTTGGTCTCTTCAATAGTCCTGTGAAAGTCCTCCTTTTCCTTACTGAGGAGAGCGCCCACTTCCTCGACTCTAAGCCTCTCTGTCTGTGTCTCCTCCTTATATATCTCAAGTGTCTCAGCTTTTCTTTGCATCTCTGCTTTCATTTGCTCCAAGCTATCTTTCTCCATTTGAATGTTCTGTCTGTCCAGTTTAATGCTCTCTTCCTCTTTCTTTAAATCAGACCGTTGTTGTTCAAACTCATCCATTAACCTTTTCAGCATCTGCTTGTCTTTCTCCATTTCTGTCTTTTCCTGTTGTAGCTCACTTTGTACATGATCCCATTCACCTTTTTCAATTCTCAAAGCCTTATCCATCATGTTCTCAATCTCCTTTCTCCTCTGTTCAGTTTCATGCTTCATCTGCTCAACTACATGCCTCTCTTTTCTTGTGACTTCCAAAATGTTGTTCATCTCATTTTGACGGTGTTGTATATCTGCCTCAAGCTGAACTTTCTCAGCTGTCAGTGTGTTCTTCAATACCTCAATCTCGGCTTCCTGTTTCTGCAGTTCTGCTTCCCACTGCTGAAGTCTGTCTCGCTGGGGGCTGATATCCTCTTGCTTTTCTAAATCAGCTCTCATCTTTTCTAGCGTTGCTTTTTCTTTCTGTATGTCGTTCTCCCTGATCTCGAATTCTTTTTGCTGCTTTGCTATGATATTATCTAGGTCTTCTTCTTTCCTCTGTATTTCCACTTTCATTTGATCCAGATTGCTTTTCTCCTTTGCGAGTATGTCATTTGTGTTCTTTAGATTTTGCAGCTGGCTTTGAAGCTCGTCTTCTAAGTACTTTTGTTTTCTTTTGGTCTCCTCAAAGATAACCTTAACTTTCTCCTTCTCCTTCAGCTGTTCAGTGGCCATTGTATCTAGTTTCTCCCTTTCTTTCCTTACATCCGCCATGAGTTTCTCAGCATCATTTGTCTTATTTTGTAGCTCAGACTGAGTCTGTTTAAGGTCGTTCTCTCTGTTTCTAAGCATTTGTTTCTCAGTTTCCATTTCTCCCATTTGTTCATTTAACTGGATTCGAATTTGATCAATGTGCTCCATTTCTGTGCTCAGATTTTCCTTTGTGCTTTCAACATCCTTTTTCTCTTTCAGTAAGTCATTCTTCAGTTTTTCAAGTTCCTCTCTCTCACTTTTAACAGCTTGCTTAATATGTTCATTTATTTGCAGCTTATGGATTTCGATTTCAGCTTGTGCCTCTTCTAACTCCCTCTTTGAGGTTTCCACCATGTCATCCATATACTGCTTCTGTTTATATAATTCATCCGTCTTCTCATCAAGCTCAGTTTTCTCCACATTCATGATGGCCCTCAGTTCTTCAATGATATTCCTCTGTTTTTCCATTTCCTCTTGACGGTGTATTAATTCTACAGTTTTGATCTTTAAGTCTATGGTTTCTTGATCAATTTCCTCTTTCTGTCTTATCAGTTCTCTCCTAGCCTCCTCTAGAGCCTCTCTCTCTTGCTGCCTGTCCTCCTTCTCTGGCTTGTCCTTTACTCCTTCTATACTCATTTCATCAACTTCTTTCTGTAACTCTTGCAGCTTAATCTCCAAATCACTCTTTTGCCCTTTGAGGAGCTGGTTATGATGCTCTAAATCTGTTTTCTGTCTTATCAAATCATCATTAACAAGCTGCAAGTTACCAATTTTCATCTTTGCTTCTTCAAGAATTAGCTCATTGTTTATCTTCTCCTCTTGAAGTTGATTAATCATACTCCTAGCACTTTCATTGTCTCTCTTGGAAACTTCCAAAATACTTTCCATTTGCACTTTCTGTTGCCGTGCTTCAGCCTTTTCCACTTCAAGCTTGTCCCTTTCTGTTTCCAGGAGTGTCTTCATGTTTTCAGTTTCCTCCTGACTTTTTATGAGTTCAGCCTTGATCTTGTGTATTTGCTCTTTCTCATTTCTCAGCAATGCCATTACGTGTGCTGCCTTGTCATCTCTCAGTTCAGAGGGGTCCTTTTCTTCTATAGATTGCTCTTTCTCTTCTTCTGTCTGCACAGTTCCATCTTTTTCTTGTACAGCCTTGATTTGGTCCATATGGTCTTTTTCCTCACTTATGGCTGTAGCTCCTCTGTCTTGTCTTTGTGTCTCTATTTCCTCCTTCATTTGTTTCAGGTGGTGTCTCTCCTTCTCTAGCAGTGACATTGCACTTTCAGTATCTTCTTTTTCACTTAAAAGTGCAGTTAACTTTTTCTTCTCCTCTTGAAGTTGCTTAATCATACTTTTTGCACTTTCATTGTCCCTCTTGGAATCTTCCAAAATACTTTCCATGTGCTCTATCTGTTGCCGTGCTTCAGCCCTTTCTACTTCAAGCTTGTCCCTTTCTTGTTCCAAGAGTGTCTTCATGTTTTCAGTTTCCTCCTGACTTTTTATGAGTTCAGCCTTGATCTTGTGTATTTGCTCTTTCTCATTTCTCAGCAATTCCATTGCTTCTTCTATAGATTTCTCTTTCTTTTCAGCTGTCTGCACAGTTCCATCTTTTTCTTGTGGAGCCTTGGTTTGATGCATATTGTCTTTTTCCTCACTCATGGTTGCAACCCTTCTGTCTTGTGTTTGTGTCTCCATTTCCTCCTTCATTTGTTTCAGGTGGTATCTCTCCTTCTCTAATAGTGACTTCACACTATTAATATCTTCTCTTTCACTTAACAGTACCGTTTTCATATGTTCAAGCTCAGCTGCTTTGCTCTGCATTTGCTGATTTTCAATCTCTGTGATATTTCTGACCTCATCCAATTCCTGCTCTTTTAGTGCAATACTGTGCTTCATTTCTTCCATTCTGGCTTGAAGTTCTTTATCAATCAGTTCCAACTCAACCCTCCTCTGATTTGTCTCATCTATAATGCTTTTGAATTCTTTTTGCTCCTTGGTAAGTTGAGCCACCATTTCTTCAAGTCTGTCCTTCTCTCTCATGACTTCCTTTAAGATGTTCTCTGTTTCCTCACTTCTTTTTACCCTGGATTCTAGTTCATCTCTCTCGTTTTGTATGTTTTGTTGGACATGCTGTAACTCTTCCTTTTGTTTATCCATGTCAAGTCGCATTTGCTGTAACTCATCTCTCTCTATACACAGCGCTTCTCTGATATTGTTGAGCTCTGCTTGTTCTCTAAGAAGCTCAGACTTTATGTTTAGTAGATGTCCTTCTTCACTTGGCAGTGCCTCCATCAGATTCTTCAGTTCAGCTATCTGTGTCTCATCTTTACTCTTGCTGTAGTCATCAGCATCTAACACCATGGCTTCAACTGTATCAGACTTCATCCTCAGATGCTCTGAAATGGATGCAGACACTTCTTTATCCTCTTCCATGACATCCGATTTAGCTGGATGCACAGTCTTCAGTCCTTCGTGCTCTTTCTGTATCTCATGTTTAGTCTTTTCCGGTCTGCCTTTTGCTATTTCTATGACTTTGATTTGCTCAGTAATTATTTCTTTGCTGAATTCCATGTTCATCTGTTGTCTTGCTCTCTGTATCTCCACATTGATCAAATCCAGTTCTTCTCTCTTCTTCATAATCTCATCTGAGATTACTTCCAAGTCCATCTTTTGTCTCTGAAACTGGAGCTGCATTTCCTCTAACTTCTCCGTTGTCCTCTTTGCCTCCTCTGCCAAACTTTCCATGTCTTTTGTCATGTTTTCCTTTATCATTTCTAATTCTATCTTCTCATTCTCTATATTTTGCTTGTATGCATATATTTCTTCTTGTGCTGCTTTATACTGCTTTAGTTCACTTCCTTCTTGCTCATTTATTTGTTTCATGTTTTCTGTCTCCATCCTGGCCATGTCAGGTGGTTCCTTCTCCACCTTGAAGGGATCCATTAGTAGATCAGTCTCATCACTTGCAAGTTGTCCTGCCAAAATGACTGAATCTTGTTTCCTTATTGTCACAGGGGATAATGGTACTTTATCTGTTGGTGCTACCGTGCTGTCCTCACTTGTCTGTGTGTGGATGTCTACTGTAATCTTCTCCTGCCCAATCTGAATAGGTGTTAGGTCTCTGATGACATCAGTGCTTTCCATTTGATCTTTTTGTCTTTGGATTTCAGCTTTCATTTGGTCCAGTTCAGCTTGTGTTGTGTGTAGTAATTCTTTTTGAGTGTTTAGTTCCTTTTTCACTCTGTCTGTCTCTGCTTCGATCTGAAGCAAATTCTGTCTCTGCCTCAGGACCTCCAGAGTCACAGTTTTCTTCTCTTCCCTCATATCACTTATTCTGTTTTCAAGTTCGTTTTTGATTTGGGTTAGTTCACCTTGTATTTGCTTCAGCTTGGTTATCTCTGCTGTTATGATCTTCATATCATCTTGTTCCTCGAGCTTGTCTGCCTTTATTTGTTCATCTGTACGTTTTGTCTCTTGGTCTTTAATGTCTTTTGTCTCACTTTGCACCATCTGCAGAGTTGAAGCACCTAAGTCTGTTTGGAGCATGTCAGTGAATCCCTTTTCAATCTGTACCAGTTTGAATTCTTCTCTCTGGATTTCTAGAGCCTGTTTCTGCCTTTCGTTTTTCCCACCTTCTATTTGCACATCAAGCAACATTTTAGTAAGTTCTTCTCTTTCTTTCTGCATCTTCTTTTGCTGAAAGACCATTTCGCTTTCTTTTTGCTGAATGTCAAGTTCACGTTGTTCAAGCTTCTGTGTCTTCTTGAGGGTTTCCTCTTTAAGGAGCTTGATCTCCTCTTCTTGTTTTTCCAGTTTCATTTTATTTTGTTCCAGTTCTTTCTTTGCAGTGTTCATTGAGTCCTTATTATTTTCTATGTCTTGCTTTTCAATTTCTATTTCATTCATCAACTTATGAAGTTTCTCACTTTCCTTTTTTACTTTCTCACTGATGATTTGCTCCAACTGTTGCTGTTCAGCTTCATGTGCAGACCTCAGCTTATCCAGTGCACTCCTCTCCTCCATCATGCTTTTCAAACTGTCATTCAACCTTTGCTCCTGGTTATTTATTTCAGTCTGTTTTAAGTCCAGGTCTTTTTGCAGAGATTTTAACTCATGCAGCTTTATTTCTATACATTCTTTTTCTTTTTTGATTTCATCTTTCTGTCTCAGCATCTCAATACTTTCCCCTTCAGGTGTTTTTCTCTCTTTTTCCGTTGCCACATGATCACTGTCCTCCTTTTTAGTCTCAAGAATAATCCTCTCCAAGTCAAGTTCTTTCTTTTTTATCTCATCAGAAACACTTTCATTGTCCTTTATTGCTCGTTGAAGCTGAGCCTTCATCTCCTCCACTTGTTCCTTTTCTATCTTAACTTCCTTCAGAGCATTCTCAAGCTCCTCAGCTATTCTCTGTGTCTCTGCTTTTGACTGCTCAAGATCTTCAGACTCGTTGTGCAGTTTTTGTTTTTCAGATTTAATTTCCTCTTGTTCTAAATCCAGTTTAGCTCTCCTTTCCTGAAGTTCTAACGATAGCCGTTCCATTATTTCTTTGTTCTTCTCTCTGATGTTATCCTCCATTTGTTGAGTTTGAGCTTCCAGTTCCATTCTCAGCTTATCCAGATCACTTCTCTCCTCCATCATCCTCCTCAGACTGTCCTCCAGATGTTCCCTTTGTTGGTTTATTTTAGTCTGTCTCTGATCAAGTAAAACATTGTCAGTCATCATCTTGGTTTTGACTTTCTCTATTTTGTCTTTCTCTTTTTGTATGTGCTCTTCTTGAATGTTGAGTTCCTTCCACTTCTTCATCAAGTCTTGCTTTTCAGTTTCCACATCTATTTTCTGTCTTGTTATTTCTGTTACATCACTGTCCAGTGGTTTTCTTTCTTCTATAGCTATCTTCTCCATGTCTTCCTTTTCCTTGTGTTCTGTCATCTTCAGTTCCAGCTCCTCACTTCTCCTCTGTGACTCCAACCACTTGATTTCAAGGTCATTTTTCTCTTTCTCAAGAAGTGCTTTCTCTGACTCAATATATTCATTCTTCTTTACCATCTTCTCCAGTTCATCTCTCTTTCTTTGAGTTTCTTCAAGAAGAACCTCATATCGTTCTTTCTCTGCTTCTAGTTCAGCCTCAATCTCGTTCAGTTTTTGTTTATCCATGCTGGCCTTCTCCAGTGCATTCTTCATGTCCTCTACTTCTCTCTGCATAGCTGTGGTTGACTGCTCAAGAGTTTTTCTTTCATTCTCAGTCTTTTCTTTTTCAAGCTCAATCTCACCATATTTCACTTCTAAATCAGCTTTCATTTGTTCTAGTTCATTCTTCAACTTATTAGTAATGTGTTTTTCATTCTCCATGTCTCTCTTCTCTGTTTTTATATCACGCATCAGTTGATCAAGTTCTTCTCTCTCCTGTCTCATTTTGTCTCTGATGTTATCTTCTACCTGTTGAGTCTGAGCTTCTAGTTCTCTTCTGATCTTATCCAGATCCTCTTTCTCCTCCATCACCTTCCTCAGACTGTCCTCCAGAATCTGCTTTTGTTGGTTAATTTCAGTTTCTCTTTGATCAAGTAAAAGTTCAGAAGTCATCATTCTGTTTCTGACTTCCTCAGTTTCATCCTTTTCCTGTTTAATTTGCTCTTCCAGAGTGTCTAGTTCTTTACACTTCTTCACCATGTTATTCTTTTCTCTTTCCATTTCTTCTTTTTGTCTTGCTATTTCTATAGTTTCTTTCTCAAGTGCTTTTCTCTGTTCCTCCATTGCCATCTTGTCCATCTCCTCCACTTCCTTCTGTTGTGTTATATGCAGTTCAAGCTCCTCAATTCTCCTCTCTAACTCCATCCATTTCCCTTGAGTATCATTTTTCTCTTTCTCAAGAAGTGCTTTCTCTGACTCAACATCTTCAGTCTGCTTTGCAATCTCCACAGCCATCTTCTCCAGTTCATCTCTCTTTCTTTGAGTTTCTTCAAGAAGAACCTCATATCGTTCTTTCTCTGCTTCTAGTTCAGTCTCAATCTGGTTCAGTTTTTCTTTGTCCATGCTGGCCTTCTCCAGTGCATTCTTCATGTCCTCTACTTCTCTCTGCATAGCTGCGGTTGACTGCTTAAGAGATTTTCTTTCATTCTCAGTCTTTTCTTTTTCAAGCTCAAGCTCACCATATTTCACTTCTAAATCAGCTTTCATTTGTTCTAGTTCGTTCTTCAACTTATTAGTAATGTGTTTTTCATTCTCCATGTCTCTCTTCTCTATTTTCATATCACTAATCAGTTGATCAAGTTCTTTTCTCTCTTGTCTCATTTTCTCTCTGATGTTATCTTCTACCTGTTGAGTCTGAGCTTCTAGTTCTCTTCTGATCTTATCCAGATCCTCTTTCTCCTCCATCGCCTTCCTCAGACTGTCCTCCAGAATCTGCTTTTGTTGGTTAATTTCAGTTTCTCTTTGATCAAGTAAAAGTTCAGAAGTCATCATTCTGTTTCTGACTTCCTCTGCTTCATTCTTTTCTTTTTCTATCTCTAATTTCAGTATTTTTATTTCAGTCATTTCTGTTTGTAGAGCTTGTCTCTCTTCTTCAGCAGCCATCTTGTCCATGTCCTCTTTTTCACTGTGATTTATCATTCTCAACTCCAGCTCCTCACTTCTCCTTTGTAACTCCAACCACATGCTTTCAGTGTCATTTCTCTCTTTCTCAAGAAGGTCTTTCTGGGCCTTAATATCCTCATTCTGCTTTGCCATCTCTACAGACAGTTTTTCCATGTCATCCCTCTGTCTTTGAGTTTCCTCAACAAGACCTGTGTATCGCTCTTTTTCTTTTTCCACTTCTGTCATAGCTTCATTCAGTTTTTCTTTGTCCATGCTGACCTTCTCCAGTGCATTCTTCATGTCCTCTACATCTCTCTGCATAGCTGAGACTTCATTCTCAGTCTTTTGTTTTTCAAGCTCAAGCTCACCATATTTCACTTCTAAATCAGCTTTCATTTGTTCTAGTTCGTTCTTCAGTTCATTAGTAATGTGTTTTTCATTTTCCATATCTCTCTTCTCTATTTTAATTGTTTTCATCAGCTGATCAAGTTCTTCTCTGTCCTGTCTCATTTTCTCTCTGATGTTATCTTCTACCTGTTGAGTCTGGGCTTCTAGTTCTCTTCTGATCTTATCCAGATCCTCTTTCTCCTCCATCACCTTCCTCAGACTGTCCTCCAGAATCTGCTTTTGTTGGTTAATTTCAGTTTCTCTTTGATCAAGTAAAAGTTCAGCAGCCATCATTCTGTTTCTGACTTCCTCAGTTTCATCCTTTTCCTTTTTTATTTGCTTTTCCAGAATGTCCAGTTCTTTACACTTCTTCACCATGTCATCCTTTTCTCTTTCCATCTCTTCTTTTTGTCTTGCTATTTCTATTGTTTCTTTCTCAAGTGCTTTTCTCTGTTCCTCCATTGCCATTCTGTCCATCTGCTCCACTTCCTTCTGTTTTGTTATATGCAGTTCAAGCTCCTCACGTCTCCTCTCTAACTCCATCCATTTCCCTTGAGTATCATTTTTCTCTTTCTCAAGAAGTGCTTTCTCTGCCTCAATATCTTCAGCCTGCTTTGCCATCTCTACAGCCATCTTCTCCAGTTCATCTCTCTTTCTTTGAGTTTCTTCAAGAAGAACCTCATATCGTTCTTTCTCTGCTTCTAGTTCAGTCTCAATCTGGTTCAGTTTTTCTTTGTCCATGCTGGCCTTCTCCAGTGCATTCTTCATGTCCTCCATATCTCTCTTTATAGCTGCGGTTGACTGCTCAAGAGATGGCCTTTCTTTCATTCTCAGTCTTTTGTTTCTTTTTCAAGCTCAAGCTCACCATATTTCACTTCTAAATCAGCTTTCATTTGTTCTAGTTCGTTCTTCAACTTATTAGTAATGTGTTTTTCATTCTCCATGTCTCTCTTCTCTGTTTTTATATCACGCATCAGTTGATCAAGTTCTTCTCTCTCTTGTCTCCTTTTCTCTCTGATGTTATCTTCTACCTGTTGAGTCTGAGCTTCTAGTTCTCTTCTGATCTTATCCAGATCCTCTTTCTCCTCCATCACCTTCCTCAGACTGTCCTCCAGAATCTGCTTTTGTTGGTTAATTTCAGTTTCTCTTTGATCAAGTAAAAGTTCAGCAGTCATCATTCTGTTTCTGACTTCCTCTGCTTCATTCTTTTCTTTTTCTATCTCTAATTTCAGTATTTTTATTTCAGTCATTTCTGTTTGTAGAGCTTGTCTCTCTTCTTCAGCAGCCATCTTGTCCATGTCCTCTTTTTCACTGTGATTTATCATTCTCAACTCCAGCTCCTCACTTCTCCTTTGTAACTCCAACCACATGCTTTCAGTGTCATTTCTCTCTTTCTCAAGAAGGTCTTTCTGGGCCTTAATATCCTCATTCTGCTTTGCCATCTCTACAGACAGTTTTTCCATGTCATCCCTCTGTCTTTGAGTTTCCTCAACAAGACCTGTGTATCGCTCTTTTTCTTTTTCCACTTCTGTCATAGCTTCATTCAGTTTTTCTTTGTCCATGCTGACCTTCTCCAGTGCATTCTTCATGTCCTCTACATCTCTCTGCATAGCTGAGACTTCATTCTCATTCTTTTGTTTTTCAAGCTCAAGCTCACCATATTTCACTTCTAAATCAGCTTTCATTTGTTCTAGTTCGTTCTTCAGTTCATTAGTAATGTGTTTTTCATTTTCCATATCTCTCTTCTCTATTTTAATTGTTTTCATCAGCTGATCAAGTTCTTCTCTGTCCTGTCTCATTTTCTCTCTGATGTTATCTTCTACCTGTTGAGTCTGGGCTTCTAGTTCTCTTCTGATCTTATCCAGATCCTCTTTCTCCTCCATCACCTTCCTCAGACTGTCCTCCAGAATCTGCTTTTGTTGGTTAATTTCAGTTTCTCTTTGATCAAGTAAAAGTTCAGCAGCCATCATTCTGTTTCTGAATTCCTCAGTTTCATCCTTTTCCTTTTTTATTTGCTCTTCCAGAGTGTCTAGTTCTTTACACTTCTTCACCATGTTATCCTTTTCTCTTTCCATCTCTTCTTTTTGTCTTGCTATTTCTATAGTTTCTTTCTCAAGTGCTATTCTCTGTTCCTCCATTGCCATCTTGTCCATCTCCTCCATTTCCTTCTGTTTTGTTATATGCAGTTCCAGCTCCTCACTTCTCCTCTCTAACTCCATCCATTTCCCTTGAGTATCATTTTTCTCTTTCTCAAGAAGTGCTTTCTCTGCCTCAATATCTTCAGTCTGCTTTGCAATCTCCACAGCCATCTTCTCCAGTTCATCTCTCTTTCTTTGAGTTTCTTCAAGAAGAACCTCATATCGTTCTTTCTCTGCTTCTAGTTCAGTCTCAATCTGGTTCAGTTTTTCTTTGTCCATGCTGGCCTTCTCCAGTGCATTCTTAATGTCCTCCATATCTCTCTTTATAGCTGCGGTTGACTGCTCAAGAGATTTTCTTTCATTCTCAGTCTTTTCTTTTTCAAGCTCAATCTCACCATATTTCACTTCTAAATCAGCTTTCATTTGTTCTAGTTCGTTCTTCAACTTGTTAGTAATGTGTTTTTCATTCTCCATGTCTCTCTTCTCTATTTTCATATCACTAATCAGTTGATCAAGTTCTTCTCTCTCCTGTCTCATTTTCTCTCTGATGTTATCTTCTACCTGTTGAGTCTGAGCTTCTAGTTCTCTTCTGATCTTATCCAGATCCTCTTTCTCCTCCATCACCTTCCTCAGACTGTCCTCCAGAATCTGCTTTTGTTGGTTTATTTCAGTTTCTCTTTGATCAAGTAAAAGTTCAGCAGCCATCATTCTGTTTCTGACTTCCTCAGTTTCATCCTTTTCCTTTTTTATTTGCTTTTCCAGAATGTCTAGTTCTTTACACTTCTTCACCATGTCATCCTTTTCTCTTTCCATCTCTTCTTTTTGTCTTGCTATTTCTATTGTTTCTTTCTCAAGTGCTTTTCTCTGTTCCTCCATTGCCATTCTGTCCATCTGCTCCACTTCCTTCTGTTTTGTTATATGCAGTTCAAGCTCCTCACTTCTCCTCTCTAACTCCATCCATTTCCCTTGAGTATCATTTTTCTCTTTCTCAAGAAGTGCTTTCTCTGCCTCAATATCTTCAGCCTGCTTTGCCATCTCTACAGCCATCTTCTCCAGTTCATCTCTCTTTCTTTGAGTTTCTTCAAGAAGAACCTCATATCGTTCTTTCTCTGCTTCTAGTTCAGTCTCAATCTGGTTCAGTTTTTCTTTGTCCATGCTGGCCTTCTCCAGTGCATTCTTCATGTCCTCCATATCTCTCTGTATAGCTGCGGTTGACTGCTCAAGAGATTTTCTTTCATTCTCAGTCTTTTGTTTTTCAAGCTCAAGCTCACCATATTTCACTTCTAAATCAGCTTTCATTTGTTCTAGTTCGTTCTTCAACTTATTAGTAATGTGTTTTTCATTCTCCATGTCTCTCTTCTCTGTTTTTATATCACGCATCAGTTGATCAAGTTCTTCTCTCTCTTGTCTCCTTTTCTCTCTGATGTTATCTTCTACCTGTTGAGTCTGAGCTTCTAGTTCTCTTCTGATCTTATCCAGATCCTCTTTCTCCTCCATCGCCTTCCTCAGACTGTCCTCCAGAATCTGCTTTTGTTGGTTAATTTCAGTTTCTCTTTGATCAAGTAAAAGTTCAGAAGTCATCATTCTGTTTCTGACTTCCTCTGCTTCATTCTTTTCTTTTTCTATCTCTAATTTCAGTATTTTTATTTCAGTCATTTCTGTTTGTAGAGCTTGTCTCTCTTCTTCAGCAGCCATCTTGTCCATGTCCTCTTTTTCACTGTGATTTATCATTCTCAACTCCAGCTCCTCACTTCTCCTTTGTAACTCCAACCACATGCTTTCAGTGTCATTTCTCTCTTTCTCAAGAAGGTCTTTCTGGGCCTTAATATCCTCATTCTGCTTTGCCATCTCTACAGACAGTTTTTCCATGTCATCCCTCTGTCTTTGAGTTTCCTCAACAAGACCTGTGTATCGCTCTTTTTCTTTTTCCACTTCTGTCATAGCTTCATTCAGTTTTTCTTTGTCCATGCTGACCTTCTCCAGTGCATTCTTCATGTCCTCTACATCTCTCTGCATAGCTGAGACTTCATTCTCATTCTTTTGTTTTTCAAGCTCAAGCTCACCATATTTCACTTCGAAATCAGCTTTCATTTGTTCTAGTTCGTTCTTCAGTTCATTAGTAATGTGTTTTTCATTTTCCATATCTCTCTTCTCTATTTTAATTGTTTTCATCAGCTGATCAAGTTCTTCTCTGTCCTGTCTCATTTTCTCTCTGATGTTATCTTCTACCTGTTGAGTCTGGGCTTCTAGTTCTCTTCTGATCTTATCCAGATCCTCTTTCTCCTCCATCACCTTCCTCAGACTGTCCTCCAGAATCTGCTTTTGTTGGTTAATTTCAGTTTCTCTTTGATCAAGTAAAAGTTCAGCAGCCATCATTCTGTTTCTGAATTGCTCAGTTTCATCCTTTTCCTTTTTTATTTGCTCTTCCAGAGTGTCTAGTTCTTTACACTTCTTCACCATGTTATCCTTTTCTCTTTCCATCTCTTCTTTTTGTCTTGCTATTTCTATAGTTTCTTTCTCAAGTGCTATTCTCTGTTCCTCCATTGCCATCTTGTCCATCTCCTCCATTTCCTTCTGTTTTGTTATATGCAGTTCCAGCTCCTCACTTCTCCTCTCTAACTCCATCCATTTCCCTTGAGTATCATTTTTCTCTTTCTCAAGAAGTGCTTTCTCTGCCTCAATATCTTCAGTCTGCTTTGCAATCTCCACAGCCATCTTCTCCAGTTCATCTCTCTTTCTTTGAGTTTCTTCAAGAAGAACCTCATATCGTTCTTTCTCTGCTTCTAGTTCAGTCTCAATCTGGTTCAGTTTTTCTTTGTCCATGCTGGCCTTCTCCAGTGCATTCTTCATGTCCTCCATATCTCTCTTTATAGCTGCGGTTGACTGCTCAAGAGATTTTCTTTCATTCTCAGTCTTTTCTTTTTCAAGCTCAATCTCACCATATTTCACTTCTAAATCAGCTTTCATTTGTTCTAGTTCGTTCTTCAACTTGTTAGTAATGTGTTTTTCATTCTCCATGTCTCTCTTCTCTATTTTCATATCACTAATCAGTTGATCAAGTTCTTCTCTCTCCTGTCTCATTTTCTCTCTGATGTTATCTTCTACCTGTTGAGTCTGAGCTTCTAGTTCTCTTCTGATCTTATCCAGATCCTCTTTCTCCTCCATCACCTTCCTCAGACTGTCCTCCAGAATCTGCTTTTGTTGGTTTATTTCAGTTTCTCTTTGATCAAGTAAAAGTTCAGCAGCCATCATTCTGTTTCTGACTTCCTCAGTTTCATCCTTTTCCTTTTTTATTTGCTTTTCCAGAATGTCTAGTTCTTTACACTTCTTCACCATGTCATCCTTTTCTCTTTCCATCTCTTCTTTTTGTCTTGCTATTTCTATTGTTTCTTTCTCAAGTGCTTTTCTCTGTTCCTCCATTGCCATTCTGTCCATCTGCTCCACTTCCTTCTGTTTTGTTATATGCAGTTCAAGCTCCTCACTTCTCCTCTCTAACTCCATCCATTTCCCTTGAGTATCATTTTTCTCTTTCTCAAGAAGTGCTTTCTCTGCCTCAATATCTTCAGCCTGCTTTGCCATCTCTACAGCCATCTTCTCCAGTTCATCTCTCTTTCTTTGAGTTTCTTCAAGAAGAACCTCATATCGTTCTTTCTCTGCTTCTAGTTCAGTCTCAATCTGGTTCAGTTTTTCTTTGTCCATGCTGGCCTTCTCCAGTGCATTCTTCATGTCCTCCATATCTCTCTGTATAGCTGCGGTTGACTGCTCAAGAGATTTTCTTTCATTCTCAGTCTTTTGTTTTTCAAGCTCAAGCTCACCATATTTCACTTCTAAATCAGCTTTCATTTGTTCTAGTTCGTTCTTCAACTTATTAGTAATGTGTTTTTCATTCTCCATGTCTCTCTTCTCTGTTTTTATATCACGCATCAGTTGATCAAGTTCTTCTCTCTCTTGTCTCCTTTTCTCTCTGATGTTATCTTCTACCTGTTGAGTCTGAGCTTCTAGTTCTCTTCTGATCTTATCCAGATCCTCTTTCTCCTCCATCGCCTTCCTCAGACTGTCCTCCAGAATCTGCTTTTGTTGGTTAATTTCAGTTTCTCTTTGATCAAGTAAAAGTTCAGAAGTCATCATTCTGTTTCTGACTTCCTCTGCTTCATTCTTTTCTTTTTCTATCTCTAATTTCAGTATTTTTATTTCAGTCATTTCTGTTTGTAGAGCTTGTCTCTCTTCTTCAGCAGCCATCTTGTCCATGTCCTCTTTTTCACTGTGATTTATCATTCTCAACTCCAGCTCCTCACTTCTCCTTTGTAACTCCAACCACATGCTTTCAGTGTCATTTCTCTCTTTCTCAAGAAGGTCTTTCTGGGCCTTAATATCCTCATTCTGCTTTGCCATCTCTACAGACAGTTTTTCCATGTCATCCCTCTGTCTTTGAGTTTCCTCAACAAGACCTGTGTATCGCTCTTTTTCTTTTTCCACTTCTGTCATAGCTTCATTCAGTTTTTCTTTGTCCATGCTGACCTTCTCCAGTGCATTCTTCATGTCCTCTACATCTCTCTGCATAGCTGAGACTTCATTCTCAGTCTTTTGTTTTTCAAGCTCAAGCTCACCATATTTCACTTCTAAATCAGCTTTCATTTGTTCTAGTTCGTTCTTCAGTTCATTAGTAATGTGTTTTTCATTTTCCATATCTCTCTTCTCTATTTTAATTGTTTTCATCAGCTGATCAAGTTCTTCTCTGTCCTGTCTCATTTTCTCTCTGATGTTATCTTCTACCTGTTGAGTCTGAGCTTCTAGTTCTCTTCTGATCTTATCCAGATCCTCTTTCTCCTCCATCACCTTCCTCAGACTGTCCTCCAGAATCTGCTTTTGTTGGTTAATTTCAGTTTCTCTTTGATCAAGTAAAAGTTCAGCAGCCATCATTCTGTTTCTGACTTCCTCAGTTTCATCCTTTTCCTTTTTTATTTGCTCTTCCAGAGTGTCTAGTTCTTTACACTTCTTCACCATGTTATCCTTTTCTCTTTCCATCTCTTCTTTTTGTCTTGCTATTTCTATAGTTTCTTTCTCAAGTGCTTTTCTCTGTTCCTCCATTGCCATCTTGTCCATCTCCTCCATTTCCTTCTGTTTTGTTATATGCAGTTCAAGCTCCTCACTTCTCCTCTCTAACTCCATCCATTTCCCTTGAGTATCATTTATCTCTTTCTCAAGACGTGCTTTCTCTGACTCCATATCTTCAGTCTGCTTTGCAATCTCCACAGCCATCTTCTCCAGTTCATCTCTCTTTCTTCGAGTTTCTTCAAGAAGAACCTCATATCGTTCTTTCTCTGCTTTTAGTTCAGTCTCAATCTCATTCAGTTTTTCTTTGTCCATGCTGGCCTTCTCCAGTGCATTCTTCATGTCATCTACTTCTCTCTGCATAGCTGCAGTTGACTGCTCAAGAGATTTTCTTTCATTCTCAGTCTTTTGTTTTTCAAGCTCAAGCTCATCATATTTCACTTCTAAATCAGCTTTCATTTGTTCTAGTTCGTTCTTCAACTTATTAGTAATGTGTTTTTCATTCTCCATGCCTCTCTTCTCTGTTTTCATATCACTAATCAGTTGATCAAGTTCTTCTCTGTCCTGTCTCATTTTCTCTCTGATGTTATCTTCTACCTGTTGAGTCTGAGCTTCTAGTTCTCTTCTGATCTTATCCAGATCCTCTTTCTCCTCCATCACCTTCCTCAGACTGTCCTCCAGAATCTGCTTTTGTTGGTTAATTTCAGTTTCTCTATGATCAAGTAAAAGTTTAGCAGTCATCATTCTGTTTCTGACTTCCTCCATTTCATCCCTTTCTTTTTGCATTCGCTTTTCCAGAATGTCTAGTTCTTTACACTTATTCACCATGTTATCCTTTTCTTTTTCCATTTCTTCTTTTTGCCTTGCTAGTTCTGTAACTTCTTTCTCAAGTGTTCTTCTTTGTTCATCCATTGCCATCTTGTCCATCTCCTCCTTTTCCTTCAGTTTTGTTATATGTAGTTCAAGCTCCTCGCTTCTTCTCTCTAACTCCAGCTGTTTGCAATCAATGTCATTTTTCTCTTTCTCAAGCAGGGCTTTCCTCTTCTCAGTTTCTTCACTTTGCTTTGCTATGTTTGCAGCTGTCTTCTGTAGTTCTGCTCTACTTTCTTCAAGAAGAGTTTGATATAGCTCTTTATCCTTTTTGAGTTCGATCTCAAGTTTATGTAGGTTTTCTCTGTCCATGTTGGCAATCTCCAATGCATTCCTCATGTCCTTGACTTCACTCTCAATAGTTACCATTGACTGCTCAAAGGATTTTCTCTCATTTTCTAATTTTTGTTTTTGTAGTGCAATCTCATCATATGTTGTCTCCAAGTCACCTTTCATTTTTTCTAACTCATTCTTCAAATGAATGGAAAAGAGCTTTTCATTTTCCATGTCTTTCTTCTCCATTTGCATTTCATTCATCAAACGATCAAGTTCCTCTCTCTCCTGCCTCATTTTATTTCTGATGTTGTCTTCTATTTGTTGAGCTTGAGTTTCCAGTTCCATTCTCATTTTTTTCAGATCATCTTTCTCCTCCATCATCTTGTTAAAACTGTCTGTAAGAATTTGCTTTTGTTCATTTATTTCAGTCTCTCTTTGGTCAAGTAAAAGATCAGCTGCAGTCATCTTCTGTTTGACCTCTTCCATTTCGGTCTTTTGACTTTGTATTTGTTCTTTAAGAATGTCTAATTCTTTCACCTTTGTCACAATGTCATCCTTTTCTTTTTCTGCTTCCTGTTTCTGTCTTGTTGCTTCAGTCATTTCTTTTTCTAGTGCTTTTCTTTCCACTTCCACTGCCATCATGTCTTTGGCTAGCCTCTCCTTTAGTGTTGTGCTTTCCAGATGCAACTCTCCTTTTCCTTTCTGTAACTCAAGCCATTTGCTTTCAATCTCATTTATTTGTTTTTCAAGGAAAGCTTTCGTCATATCTATCTCTTGATTTTGCTTTGCCAGTTCAGTAGAAATATTCTGTAGTTCAGCCTCCTTCATTTTAAGTTTAGCATCAGTAGTTTTATTGTGTTCCTTTTCTTTCTGAAGTTTAGCTTGCATTTCTTCCATTTTCTCCCTGTGCTCCTTTATCTCCTTTTGGAGATTCTCAGTTTCCCTTTTTATCTCTGCCTTTGACTGTTCCAGGTGTCTTTGCTCATTTTTCAGTTTTTGCTGTTCACCTTTGGCCTGCTCCCGCTCTAAGTCTAGCTGGCTTGCCTGTTTGTCCAGTTCCTGTTTCAGTTCGTTCATTGTATCTTCCTTCTTTTTCAAGTCATGCTTTTCTTTGTGTATCTCATGCATCTGAATTTTCAAGTCCTTCTTTTCTTTTTCATTCTCCTTCTTTGTCTTTTCAAGCTCACTCTTCTCCTTTTCGAACATGCATTTGATTTCTGAAAATTCTTGTCTCTGTCTATCTATCTCATTGGCCATCAGCGCCTGCCTCCTCAGTTTTTCTTCAGTTTCTACAGTGAGACGTTCAATTTCTTCCTTTCTGTTTTTGACTTCAGCAGCCATTTTTTCTATTACTTCTTTTTCCCTGTTGTTGGCCTCTACAATGTCCTGAATTCTGTCAGCCTCTCTCTGAAGCTCATTTTTAACCTCTTTAATCTTTTGCTGTTCCTCCCCTATTTCATGCTTTAATGCACTCAGAAACTGTTGCCGTTTATCCATATCTACTCTCTGTGTTTCCACCATATTGATATTTTCCTCCATTTTCTGCTTTTCCTTTTCAAACTCAGTCCGCACTTTTTCTTGGTGCTCTTTGTCCTGCTTGATGATACTTTCCATCTCCTGCAGTGTCTGTCTTTTCTGCTCTAAAACTCTTTCCTCTGTCTGTAGTTTCTGTTTTTTAAGATGCATCTCCTTTTTCTGTTGTTCCAGATTATCTTTAATGTTTTCAATATTTTCAATGTCATGACTCAGTAATACTTTCTTGGTCTCAAGCAGCCTTTTCTCCTTCTCTACAGCTTCTAACAGATTTTCATACATCTTCTTTTCCTTCTCTAATGTTTCTTCCATGTTCACTATGTGTTGTCTTTTTTCTTCAGTTGTAGACTTTTCTTTATCAAGATCATTCTGAACTCTTTGCATTTCAGCTTTCATTTCTCCTAGCTGGCTTTTCTCCATTATTAGAGTTTTCCAGGCTCCTTCTGTCTCGTTCTCTTGTTTCTGTAATTGTATTTGCAATGCCAGCAGTTCCTGCCTTTGGAAATCCATTTTTTCCTTTTCTTTATCAAGGGCATTTCTTTCATTTACAGTGTCTGCCTGCAACTGCTGTAGACTGGTTCTCTCCATCTGAATCTCGTTTCTCATGGTGTTTTTTATCTCTCTAAGCTCTATGATCTTGGTCTCCAGCTCTGCTGTTTCTCTCTCCAGCTCACTCTTTTTTATTTTATGCTCAGCCTTCTCCATTTCATGCATAGCCTTATCATTGTCCAACTGATTTCTTTCACGCTGAACTTCCTGAATCATTTTGTCTAAGTCCGTTCTCCTATTTGTAATTTCTGCTCTTACATTTTCAACATGCTCTTTTTCCTGTTGAAGTTTTAGGGCCCTTGCTTTGAATGTGTCCTCCAGTTCGATTTTTAAACGGTCTACTTCAGACTTCATCTTTTCCAGGTTCCTCCATTCTAATTCTGTAGCCCTAATGTTAATACTCAGTTCTTGCCTTTGTCTGTCTATTTCATCTTGGATTTGCTGTAGTTGATTCTTCTCCAGAGCTATACTGTTTGTTAGTAATTCCACATCATCTTTCTGTTTTTGTACTGTAGTTTTCATGATGTCCAGTTCTTGCTTTTCAAGCCTTATATTTTCTGTCTCCTTTTCCATCATTTCCTTCTGTCTTACAACCTCGGCTTTCATTCGTTCGAGGGTTTCCTGCTTTATCTCAATCTCTTCTAGAAACTTTCTCCCCTTTTCTGTATCATATTTTTGCTCTTCAACAAGTTGTTTCCCCCTTTGTAGTTCTAAAGTTATCAGATCAAGCTCATTAGTCTTCTTTTTGATAAAGTCTTTCAAGTCCTTGGCAGTTTCCTTATGGGTGTATGTATCTCTCAGCACCAGTGCCAGCTCATCCTTACACTTCTGGAGTTCTTCAGTGACTCTGGCAAGTTCTTCTTTTTGCTTTTGTAACTGCCCTGCAGTTGCATCTGTAGGCTCCGGATCCTTTGCTGAATGCTCCGCACTTTTCCTTTTTAGTAATTCTTTGTCCTTTTCCATATGCACCCTCTGTTTATTTATTTCATCCTTTAGCTGTTCCAGCTCATCCCACTCTTGCTGCAGTTTTGCTCTTGTGATCTCTATTTGTTGCTTCTGTTTATCAGATTCTGCCCTCACCATCTCTGCCTGATTCCTCTCCTTCCTAGTAATTTCAATTTCTTCTTTTACCTTTCCAAGATTTTCTCTTATCGTTCCAATTTCTCTAATCAACCATCTGATCTCGGTTTTCACTTTCTCCCTTTCCTCTGCCTCGGTTTTGTTTTCCTCCATCCTCTGTTCCATGTAACTTTTCAAATTCTGCACAATGTTTCTGATTCTTACAACCTCTAAGATCAGCCTCTGTATCCTTGCATTTGTTTCTGCTTCATCCTCTAGACTTCTGTCCTCCTCCATTAAAATCTGAAATTCATCTCTCGCTGTTTGAATTTCATCTCTCATTTGTTCCAATTCATGACTTTTTTGTTCAATCAACTCTTTGTCTCTTTCTAGTCCCTCCCTAGCCTGTTCCATCTCAGTCTTCATCCTTTCCATCTCATCCTTTCTCCTTATAACCTGCCTCATTTTCTGGTCCAGCTCTTTCTTCTCCATGCTGATCTCAGACCTCATCAGTTCCAGCTCTCCCATCTCACGTGTTGTCCTTTGAATCCTGCCCTCCAATTCTTTTTTCTGCCTTTGAATGGCTTCCATTTCCACATCTGGAAAGCTTGCCTGCACTTCAGCGTCTTCCTTTTGTTTCACTACCTCAGACGTAGTTAGTTTTACCTTATCCCCACCATGTTTCGTGTCTGCTTGAATATCCTCAAGTTCCACTAGCTGTTTATGCAACTCAGCTTTCACCTGCGCCAGTTTCTCCATTTCTGTCTTGGCCAGGTCCAGCTCACTGTCCTCTGCCTCTGAGATGGAAGTTACATCTTTTACATACATCTCTAATTTTTCCATTCCTGTCTCTATCTTCTCTGAATCCAGTACTTTCATCTCATCACTCGGAATTCCCATCTTGCTCTCAGCTGCTTCTCTTAGCTTTATTGCTTTTTCCATCTCCCATGTTGTTTCCTCTAAGAGGTTGTCTAGGATTTCAGATTTGATCTGTACATCAGCCTTGTCCTTTTCTAGCGACTGATTCTCTTCACAGATTTTTTGTTTTTCAAGTTCTATCTTCTGTCTTTGTCTCTCCAGATCAGCTCTGTTGTGCTCAGTCTCTATTCTCATTTTGTTTTCCATCTGGTCTTTTGCTTGTTGTAACTCATTTGCCTGCTGTTCAAAGGCTTCCTTCATTTGATGCTTCTGGGCTTCGATTTCTAGCTTCAAGCATTCTAATTCTTTCTGTTGTTTTCTCAAAGTTTTTACCTTGTCATTTATTTTCTTTAAAATCAGTCTTATTAGTTCAATTTCTTGAATAAGCTTCTGCAGCTCAGCGTTCATTTGCTGCATTTCATCTGGCTTCATTTCTGTGCTTTCAATATTGATTTCCATGTCACGCTTGGCTTTTTGCACTACATATCGAGCTCTTTCAATTTCTTGACTTAATCTCAGTAATTCTGTGTTTATTTGCTCAGTTTCTTCCAATTCTGTGTCGCCCTCCACCATGCTGAGCTGAAACATCTCTCTTGTTTTTTCTAAATCGTCTTTCATCTGTTTTACCTCTTGCTTTTCCATATTGACCATGTTTCTTTCCTTTCTGAGTTTTTCTCTGGCACTCTCAATCTCTGCCCTCATTTTCTCCACTTCATCTCGTTTCCTTGCAGCCTGTCTTATTCTCTGATCAAGGTCTTTCTTGCTTCCATCAATTTCAAACTTCAAAAGTATAATTTCTTCCCTCTCACGTTTAGTATTTTGCATCTTGTCCTCCAGTTCCTCCTTCTGTTTCTCTATTTCATTCCGGACACGGTTAAGTTCCTCCATTTCCAGTTTAATTTCTTGTCTGTTGGTTTCCAGATCTGCTCTCTGTATCAAAATGTCAGACTTCATCTGTTCCAACTCTTCTCTCACAGCTTTTGTCTCTGCTTCTCTGCTTTCAATTTCCTTGGTCTCTTTTTGCAGCAGAGCCTTTGCCTCTTCAAGTTTGTTGAGGTCTCTCCTAATTGCTTCCATTTTCTCCTCATTTGCTTCTGTCTGGTTTTGTAACTCAATCTTTAGGTCATGGATCTTGTCCATGTCACTCTTTGAATCTTTTCTCATTTTTACCCATTCTTCCTCCTCGTTCTGTAGTCTCATTCTTTCTTTTTCTATTCTTTTCTCCTCTCTAATCATTGCTTCTTTTTGGTTTTGCATTTCTATTTTTAATAGTTGTAGCTCACTGTTTTTTACTGTGATTAAATTCTTTTCATTTTCCATTTCATTCGCTTGATGAAGCAGGCTAAGCTTAATATTTTCAACAATGGCTTTCTCTTTTTCAATTTCATTTATCATTTTTGCATTGCACTCCATCTGTTCTGCACACTGTTTTTCAAGATCTTCTTTTCTTCTTTTTAACTCAGTGTTTGTTTTTTCCAACTCCTTTGCCCATCTTTCAACCATGTTCACCTTGTTATCAAATTCTTCTTGCTGTCTATCCATTTCCAAAGTTGTGTCTTCTCTGGTCCCCTGAAGTGCCCATTTTTCTCTCTCTTCTATGATATTTTCAATGTTCTCTGCCTTGCTTTGTAACTCAGCCTTCATCCGCTCTAGCTCATCCCTCTCATGTTCTAAGCTCTGCTTTTGAAAGTGTAGTGTTTCTAACTCTTTATCCATGTTAGCTTTCTGCTGTTTCAAGCCATCTGTGTCTTTCTTCAGCATTTGTCTGCTTCTTTCAACTGATTCCTTTTCATTAAGTAATTCTTCTTTTAGATGTTCTATTTTCTTTTCCTCCCACTTTAATTCATGTTTCTTTAATGTATCCCTCTCCAGTGCTTCCTTGAAACTGATTTCTATAAACTGCTTCTGTTCTTCCACACTTGCCTTTTCTCTCTCAAGATTTTGTCTTTCTCTGGAGATCTTCGCGGTCATCTGACCAAGAACATCTTTTGCTTTCTCCAGTTCTGTCTGAGCAGCCATATTCTTTTCTCTTTGTTGAGCTTTTTCTTTTTCAAGCATATTCTTATCAGAATCTAGTGCTTGTATCTGTTTTTCTACCTGAAAAATCATCTTATCTAGTTCTTCTTTCTTCTTTCTGTTCACATCTACTAGACAGGCAAGTTCATCCCTTTCTTTCTGGAGCTCTGCTGCCATTTCCTCTATTTTCTTTCTGTCACCTTCTGTGTCTTGCTTTAACTTCTCAAAAACATCAATGTCGCTTGCTAGCTCAGCCTTCATCTTCTGCAACTCATCTTTCTTATTCTCAATGAATTTCTTTGCATCCAACAGCTCTTTTTTCAGAAGCTCATTTTCTCTTTCGCTTTTCAGAGTATCACTCAGACATCTGTCTAGATTTTGTTTCTGCTCAAATACTTCATCTCGGTCTTCCTCAAGGTTGCGTTTCTCCTTCTTGAGAAATTTAGTATCCTCATCCAATTCTTTCTGACGCTGATCTAATTTACTGTGCATCTTCTGGAGATTGTCCAGTTCTTTCATGTTAGTATTTCTTGAATCATCTATTTCCTTTTGTTGTTTCTGAATCTCAGCTTCATGTCGTTCTAGTTCATTTTGTCTAAGGTGCATTTTTTCCTTTTCGTTTTCAATATCACTGACCTGTCTTGAGATGTTTAGATTCATCCCTTCAAGCCTATGTTTCTCCTTCTGTATTTCTGCCAGTATCATCTCATTATATTGTCTTTCTTCAGTAAACTGAGTTTCAAGGTGCAACTTTGCTCTAGCTAGATCTTCCTTATCTTTGTCTAGTTTGTGTTTCAGCTGTTCTAGCATGTATTTATCAGAGTCAATTGCTTGTCTTTGTTCTTCTATGTCAGCTTGCATCCTAATAAGAAGATCCCTCTGCCTGCTGTTCTCTTCAGTGATATTATTAATTTGGTCTCTCTCTTTTTGATGCTGGGCTGCCATCTCAAACATTTTTTCTCTTTCTTTCTGTGTGTCTTGCTTTATTTTTGCAATGTCGTCTAACTCTTTTTGCAGACCAGCTTTTACTTTTTGTATGTTAACTTTCTCTTCCTCATAGGCGTCTTTCTCCATTTTTAGGTTTTCCAACTCCCTAATGAGTTCCAGTTTCTTTTGTTCTACCTCAGCTATATTGTTCTGCAAGACTATCTTGCTGTTTTCAATAAATCTCTTTTCATTAAACAATTCTTTCTTCAGCTGTTCCATATTTTCTCTCTCCATATTTACTGCATTTAGCAGATCTCGCTCCATTTCTTGCTTCTGCTCCATCATTTTAGACTTTTCCTTTGCAAAAATGTTCTTCTCCTTCTCAAGATCACTCTTCTCCATCCTGATCGACTCCATCATATCACTCATCTCTTTGTATTGCCGATTCAATTCATGCTGCCTCTGTTCTAACTGATTTTTTTCCACTAAGATAGTATTCTTCATGTCTTCTATTTCTGTTTGCTGCTTCTGAATTTGGACTTGAAGTTGTTTGGGTTCATCTTCTTTACGATGTCCTTGTTTCTGAAGATCTTCTGCCTTGGTCATCTTAACCTTTTCTAATCCAACTGATGCTCTCTGCTTTTCCACCTCAGCTTGCATTCCATCCAGTACATCCTTCTCCCTTCTGGCGTCTTCTATGAGGCTCTCCAAATAATCTCTTTCTTTTTGGAGCTGGGCTGCTGTTTCTGTAATCTCTTGATTTTTAATCTCTAGCTGCTGCTTTAGCTTTTCAATATCACAAGCTTCTTTGTGCATATCTGCTTTTATTTTTTGCAGTGCTTCATTCTCATCTGAAGTAATCTGTCTCTGAATTTTTATATCCTCTAACTGTCTATGTATTTCGGCTTTACTCAACGCAATATCATTTTCATCTCTTTGCAGAGTTTGTCTGGAGTTGAAAATGAATGCCTTCTCTGCAAGGATTTCCTGCTTTAGATGATCCACATTTTGTAACTCTGTTCTAAGAGTAGACATCAAGTTGCTCTCCATTTTTTGTTTCTCCTCTATCAGTTCGGCCCTTTCTTTTTCAACACTGCTCATTTCTTTCCTTGTGAATTCCATTAAATCATCCAAGTCTTTCTGGAGCTGGTCTAAGTCAATCTGTCTCTGTTCAAGCTGAATCATTTCCATCTTTACGGTATCCTTCAGATCTTCCATCTCCTTCTGTTGTTTGAGGACTTCTGACTGCTGCTGTACTAGCTCATCTTCTCTATGTGATATTTCCTTCCTTTCACTTTCAGCTTCAACAAGCTGCTTCAAGATGGTTTCATGCATCTGTTTAAGGGCTGTTCTTTCTTTTTGCATGTCTGCAAGTGCAGCATTATAGTATTCTCTTTGTTCAAAGGTTTCTTTTTCTAGGTTTTCCCTGGATTTTGCAAATTCTAGTTTAGTTTTCTCTAGATCTCGTTTTTCTGACTCAATCGTATTTCTCTCTCCATCAAGAATCTCTTTCTTCATTTCAGTCTCCTTAGCCAGTTGGTCAATACTGTCTCTCTCCTTTTGAAGTTGTATAGTCAGTTCATCTAAGTTTCTCTTTTCATACTGTACATCCTGCTGTAAACCCCGAATTCTGTCAGCTTCTTTTTGGAGTTTCTCTTTCATTTTCACCAGCAATTTCTTCTCAATCTCATTGGTCTGCTTCTGAAGTTCGACTTGCTCTGACTGTCTATCAGTCTCAGTTTTATTTGCTTCCAGAACTTCCATATCATTCTTTAACATTCGTCTGTTGTTTTCAATCATCTCTTTTTCTGAAAACAGCTCTTGCCTCAAAAGCTCCATTTCATTAGCGTCCCTTTGAAGTTTATTCTTGATTTCTTGTATTTCTTCCATTCTTTTAGATCGTTCACTGTCAAATGCATTTTTCTCCTTCCGAGTGAGTGTCCTCAACTCATCTAGTTCTTTCTGTTGATGATCAATTTTAGCTTGTCTGTCTTCTAAATGACTATTCTCCATCATTACAATATCCTTCAGGCTATTCATTTCATTTTGTTGTTGCTCAATTTCTTGTTTGAGTCTTTTCAGGTCATCCTCTCTGCGCTGTAAATTTTCTCTTTCATGTTTGAGACTGGTAAACTGCTCTGCAATGTCCATTTTGAAAAGTTCTTCTTTGGCTCCTGCTGTGTCTTCCTTTGTGGTTTCTAAATCTGACTTTTCCTTTAGAAGTAATTCCTTGTCTAATTCTATTGAAGGTTCCTGTTGTTCAGTTACTTGTTCTGTCCTTCTGCAAGTTTCTGTGTCTTCGCTATCGATTTCATCTCTCTCTTTTTGAAGATGTGCAGCCATTTCTTCAGTTTTCTGTCTTTCTATCTTGGTTTCTTTCTGTAAATTTTCAAAGTCCTGAACTTGTTTCTGTAGCTCAAACTTTGCCTGTTCCAATCTGGCTTTTTCATCCTCAATAATTTGTTTCTCGATCTTTATGTTTTCTGAATCTCTGTCCAAACTGAATTTCCTTTGATCCATCTCATCCATGTCCATCTTCAGCAACTGTTTGTTGTTATCTAATAATTTCTTTTCATTAAGTACTTCTTTCATCAAAAGCTCCACATTTTCTCTCTTTCTGCACAGGTCATCATTGATTTCATCGTTTTCTCTTTTCCTGTCAGCTTTTTCTTTCTCAATGCTGGTCTTTTCGTCATGGAGTTGGCCAAGAATGTTCTTAATTTCATTTTCCTGGAGATCAGTGTCAGCTTTTCTCTTATCTCTCCTTCTGTATCTCTGCCCAACTTATCTCATTCTTTTTCCTTTCTTTGATAATTTGATTTTCTAGATCTTCTTTGCTTTTTCTAATCTGTTGTATCATTATCTCCAGATCAGCCTTTTCCTTATTAATCATGTCTTTTTCAGAAGAAATTGCTTCTTGTTGCTTTTGTATGTCAGCATGCAAACCAATAAGCTCTTCTTGCATGTCTAACTTTGTTTTCTCAATGTTCTGAGCTTCTCTGTCAAGTTCCACCTTCATCTTCTCTAACATGCTCTTCTCCTCCTCCAGAAGTTCTTTCTCTTGTTTAATGTCCTCTGACTCTCTGGTCAGTCTTGTCTTGTGTTGTTCCACTTCGTCCCTGTCTCTGTTTAACAGCTGTTTGCTCTTTTCTATTAATTCCTTCTCACTGAGTAACTCTTTCTTTAGGTGCTCCACATTTTCCATCTCTCTCTTCAGTAACACCCTGAAATTGCTGTCCATTTGCTGTTTTTCTTCAACAATTTCAGACCTTTCTCTTTCAATCTCGCTCTTTTCAGTCCTAACAAATTTCAGTGTATCCTCCACTTCTTTCTTTTCTTTATTCAGCTCATCCCACTTCACCTCGAGCTGTCTTTTCTCTGTCATTAATGCATTTCTCATGTCATCCATTTCTTTTTGCTGTTTAGCTATCTCTGCCTGTATCTGTTCCAGTTCACCTTTTCTGACTCTCAGCTGCTCCTTTTCATTTTCAATATCATTGACTTGGCTTGCAACGTACATGTTCATCTGCTCCAGTTTCTCTCTCTCCTTCTGCATATCTCTCACCATCATTTTACTTTGTTCCTCATGGTCAGTGATTTGTTGTTCTAGACTTTCTCTGGCTTTTTCCAGTTTCAGCTTAGAGCTCGCATGATCCTGTAATTCCATTCTGAGTTTGTCTTTCTCAGATTTAAGTGCCTCTTGTTCTTTTTCAAAATCAGCATGCATCCTACTGAGATCTTCTGCTTTCCTCTTCACTTCCTCTGCAAGGTTTGCAGCATCTTTTCTTTCTTTTTCAATTTGTACAGCCATTTCTTCCACTCTCCGTCTTTCTTCATATGTTTCTTGTTTGAGCTTTTCAACGATCTCAGCTTCTATCTGGAACTCAGCCTTCATCTGATTCAGTTGGTCCTTTTCAGCCTCAATCGTTTCTTTCTGGAGCTTCATGCTTTCTAACTGTTGATCCAAATGTAGTTTTCTTTGTTCTAGCTCTTCCATATCAGTCTTCAGCAACTGTCTGTTATTTTCCATTAGGTCTTTTTCACTGAGCATTTCTTTTCTCAATAGCTGCACATTTTCCCTTTCGGTGTGCAATTCATCCTTCATCATTTCCCTCTCTCTTATTACTTCGGCCTTTTCTTGCTCCAAGTTCTTCTTGTCTTCATGGAACTGGGCCGTGATAAAGTTCATTTCTTTTTCCTGTTGATCAAGTGTAGTCTTCCTCTGTTCAAGCAGATTCCTTTCAGCAGATATTGTGTTCCTCAAGTCATCCATATTTCTCTGCTGATTATTAATGTGTGCTTGCAGTCTTTCTAGATCATCTTGTTTGAGTCTTTGTCTTTCCTTTTCATGGTCAACAAAGTCTCTCTCCTTTTGTATCTCTGCCTGGGCTTTTTGTATTTCAGCATGCAAGCCATCCAGCTCATCCTTTCTCTTTCGGTTCTCCTGAGCAAGACTGTCAGTAATGTTTCTCTCACTTTGAATTTGTGTGTAAAGTTCTTCAATCTTTACTTTCTCATTCTGCATGTCCAGCTTTGTGTTCTCAATGTTCTGGCTTTCTCTGTCTAGTTCCATCTTCATCTTCTCTAACATGCTCTTCTCCTCCTCCAGAAGTTCTTTCTCTTGTTTAATGTCCTCTGACTCTCTGGTCAGTCTTGTCTTGTGTTGTTCCACTTCGTCCCTGTCTCTGTTTAACAGCTGTTTGCTCTTTTCTATTAATTCCTTCTCACTGAGTAACTCTTTCTTTAGGTGCTCCACATTTTCCATCTCTCTCTTCAGTAACACCCTGAAATTGCTGTCCATTTGCTGTTTTTCTTCAACAATTTCAGACCTTTCTCTTTCAATCTCGCTCTTTTCAGTCCTAACAAATTTCAGTGTATCCTCCACTTCTTTCTTTTCTTTATTCAGCTCATCCCACTTCACCTCGAGCTGTCTTTTCTCTGTCATTAATGCATTTCTCATGTCATCCATTTCTTTTTGCTGTTTAGCTATCTCTGCCTGTATCTGTTCCAGTTCACCTTTTCTGACTCTCAGCTGCTCCTTTTCATTTTCAATATCATTGACTTGGCTTGCAACGTACATGTTCATCTGCTCCAGTTTCTCTCTCTCCTTCTGCATATCTCTCACCATCATTTTACTTTGTTCCTCATGGTCAGTGATTTGTTGTTCTAGACTTTCTCTGGCTTTTTCCAGTTTCAGCTTAGAGCTCGCATGATCCTGTAATTCCATTCTGAGTTTGTCTTTCTCAGATTTAAGTGCCTCTTGTTCTTTTTCAAAATCAGCATGCATCCTACTGAGATCTTCTGCTTTCCTCTTCACTTCCTCTGCAAGGTTTGCAGCATCTTTTCTCTCTTTTTCAATTTGTACAGCCATTTCTTCCACTCTCCGTCTTTCTTCATATGTTTCTTGTTTTAGCTTTTCAACGATCTCAGCTTCTATCTGGAACTCAGCCTTCATCTGATTCAGTTGGTCCTTTTCAGCCTCAATCGTTTCTTTCTGGAGCTTCATGCTTTCTAACTGTTGATCCAAATGTAGTTTTCTTTGTTCTAGCTCTTCCATATCAGTCTTCAGCAACTGTCTGTTATTTTCCATTAGGTCTTTTTCACTGAGCATTTCTTTTCTCAATAGCTGCACATTTTCCCTTTCGGTGTGCAATTCATCCTTCATCATTTCCCTCTCTCTTATTACTTCGGCCTTTTCTTGCTCCAAGTTCTTCTTGTCTTCATGGAACTGGGCCGTGATAAAGTTCATTTCTTTTTCCTGTTGATCAAGTGTAGTCTTCCTCTGTTCAAGCAGATTCCTTTCAGCAGATATTGTGTTCCTCAAGTCATCCATATTTCTCTGCTGATTATTAATGTGTGCTTGCAGTCTTTCTAGATCATCTTGTTTGAATCTTTGTCTTTCCTTTTCATGGTCAACAAAGTCTCTCTCCTTTTGTATCTCTGCCTGGGCTTTTTGTATTTCAGCATGCAAGCCATCCAGCTCATCCTTTCTCTTTCGGTTCTCCTGAGCAAGACTGTCAGTAATGTTTCTCTCACTTTGAATTTGTGTGTAAAGTTCTTCAATCTTTACTTTCTCATTCTGCATGTCCAGCTTTGTGTTCTCAATGTTCTGGCTTTCTCTGTCTAGTTCCATCTTCATCTTCTCTAACATGCTCTTCTCCTCCTCCAGAAGTTCTTTCTCTTGTTTAATGTCCTCTGACTCTCTGGTCAGTCTTGTCTTGTGTTGTTCCACTTCGTCCCTGTCTCTGTTTAACAGCTGTTTGCTCTTTTCTATTAATTCCTTCTCACTGAGTAACTCTTTCTTTAGGTGCTCCACATTTTCCATCTCTCTCTTCAGTAACACCCTGAAATTGCTGTCCATTTGCTGTTTTTCTTCAACAATTTCAGACCTTTCTCTTTCAATCTCGCTCTTTTCAGTCCTAACAAATTTCAGTGTATCCTCCACTTCTTTCTTTTCTTTATTCAGCTCATCCCACTTCACCTCGAGCTGTCTTTTCTCTGTCATTAATGCATTTCTCATGTCATCCATTTCTTTTTGCTGTTTAGCTATCTCTGCCTGTATCTGTTCCAGTTCACCTTTTCTGACTCTCAGCTGCTCCTTTTCATTTTCAATATCATTGACTTGGCTTGCAACGTACATGTTCATCTGCTCCAGTTTCTCTCTCTCCTTCTGCATATCTCTCACCATCATTTTACTTTGTTCCTCATGGTCAGTGATTTGTTGTTCTAGACTTTCTCTGGCTTTTTCCAGTTTCAGCTTAGAGCTCGCATGATCCTGTAATTCCATTCTGAGTTTGTCTTTCTCAGATTTAAGTGCCTCTTGTTCTTTTTCAAAATCAGCATGCATCCTACTGAGATCTTCTGCTTTCCTCTTCACTTCCTCTGCAAGGTTTGCAGCATCTTTTCTTTCTTTTTCAATTTGTACAGCCATTTCTTCCACTCTCCGTCTTTCTTCATATGTTTCTTGTTTTAACTTTTCAACGATCTCACCTTCTATGTGGAACTCAGCCTTCATCTGATTCAGTTGGTCCTTTTCAGCCTCAATCGTTTCTTTCTGGAGCTTCATGCTTTCTAACTGTTGATCCAAATGTAGTTTTCTTTGTTCTAGCTCTTCCATATCAGTCTTCAGCAACTGTCTGTTATTTTCCATTAGGTCTTTTTCACTGAGCATTTCTTTTCTCAATAGCTGCACATTTTCCCTTTCGGTGTGCAATTCATCCTTCATCATTTCCCTCTCTCTTATTACTTCGGCCTTTTCTTGCTCCAAGTTCTTCTTGTCTTCATGGAACTGGGCCGTGATAAAGTTCATTTCTTTTTCCTGTTGATCAAGTGTAGTCTTCCTCTGTTCAAGCAGATTCCTTTCAGCAGTTATTGTGTTCCTCAAGTCATCCATATTTCTCTGCTGATTATTAATGTGTGCTTGCAGTCTTTCTAGATCATCTTGTTTGAGTCTTTGTCTTTCCTTTTCATGGTCAACAAAGTCTCTCTCCTTCTGTATCTCTGCCTGGGCTTTTTGTATTTCAGCATGCAAGCCATCCAGCTCATCCTTTCTCTTTCGGTTCTCCTGAGCAAGACTGTCAGTAATGTTTCTCTCACTTTGAATTTGTGTGTAAAGTTCTTCAATCTTTACTTTCTCATTCTGCATGTCCAGCTTTGTGTTCTCAATGTTCTGGCTTTCTCTGTCTAGTTCCATCTTCATCTTCTCTAACATGCTCTTCTCCTCCTCCAGAAGTTCTTTCTCTTGTTTAATGTCCTCTGACTCTCTGGTCAGTCTTGTCTTGTGTTGTTCCACTTCGTCCCTGTCTCTGTTTAACAGCTGTTTGCTCTTTTCTATTAATTCCTTCTCACTGAGTAACTCTTTCTTTAGGTGCTCCACATTTTCCATCTCTCTCTTCAGTAACACCCTGAAATTGCTGTCCATTTGCTGTTTTTCTTCAACAATTTCAGACCTTTCTCTTTCAATCTCGCTCTTTTCAGTCCTAACAAATTTCAGTGCATCCTCCACTTCTTTCTTTTCTTTATTCAGCTCATCCCACTTCACCTCGAGCTGTCTTTTCTCTGTCATTAATGCATTTCTCATGTCATCCATTTCTTTTTGCTGTTTAGCTATCTCTGCCTGTATCTGTTCCAGTTCACCTTTTCTGACTCTCAGCTGCTCCTTTTCATTTTCAATATCATTGACTTGGCTTGCAACGTACATGTTCATCTGCTCCAGTTTCTCTCTCTCCTTCTGCATATCTCTCACCATCATTTTACTTTGTTCCTCATGGTCAGTGATTTGTTGTTCTAGACTTTCTCTGGCTTTTTCCAGTTTCAGCTTAGAGCTCGCATGATCCTGTAATTCCATTCTGAGTTTGTCTTTCTCAGATTTAAGTGCCTCTTGTTCTTTTTCAAAATCAGCATGCATCCTACTGAGATCTTCTGCTTTCCTCTTCACTTCCTCTGCAAGGTTTGCAGCATCTTTTCTTTCTTTTTCAATTTGTACAGCCATTTCTTCCACTCTTCGTCTTTCTTCATATGTTTCTTGTTTTAACTTTTCAACGATCTCACCTTCTATGTGGAACTCAGCCTTCATCTGATTCAGTTGGTCCTTTTCAGCCTCAATCGATTCTTTCTGGAGCTTCATGCTTTCTAACTGTTGATCCAAATGTAGTCTTCTTTGTTCTAGCTCTTCCATATCAGTCTTCAGCAACTGTCTGTTATTTTCCATTAGGTCTTTTTCACTGAGCATTTCTTTTCTCAATAGCTGCACATTTTCCCTTTCGGTGTGCAATTCATCCTTCATCATTTCCCTCTCTCTTATTACTTCGGCCTTTTCTTGCTCCAAGTTCTTCTTGTCTTCATGGAATTGGGCCGTGATGAAGTTCATTTCATTTTCCTGTTGATCAAGTGTAGTCTTCCTCTGTTCAAGCAGATTCCTTTCAGCAGTTATTCTGTTGCTCAAATCATCCATATTTCTCTGCTGATTATTAATGTGTGCTTGCAGTCTTTCTAGATCATCTTGTTTGAGTCTTTGTCTTTCCTTTTCATGGTCAACAAAGTCTCTCTCCTTCTGTATCTCTGCCTGGGCTTTTTGTATTTCAGCATGCAAGCCATCCAGCTCATCCTTTCTCTTTCGGTTCTCCTGAGCAAGACTGTCAGTAATGTTTCTCTCACTTTGAATTTGTGTGTAAAGTTCTTCAATCTTTACTTTCTCATTCTGCATGTCCAGCTTTGTGTTCTCAATGTTCTGGCTTTCTCTGTCTAGTTCCATCTTCATCTTCTCTAACATGCTCTTCTCCTCCTCCAGAAGTTCTTTCTCTTGTTTAATGTCCTCTGACTCTCTGGTCAGTCTTGTCTTGTGTTGTTCCACTTCGTCCCTGTCTCTGTTTAACAGCTGTTTGCTCTTTTCTATTAATTCCTTCTCACTGAGTAACTCTTTCTTTAGGTGCTCCACATTTTCCATCTCTCTCTTCAGTAACACCCTGAAATTGCTGTCCATTTGCTGTTTTTCTTCAACAATTTCAGACCTTTCTCTTTCAATCTCGCTCTTTTCAGTCCTAACAAATTTCAGTGCATCCTCCACTTCTTTCTTTTCTTTATTCAGCTCATCCCACTTCACCTCGAGCTGTCTTTTCTCTGTCATTAATGCATTTCTCATGTCATCCATTTCTTTTTGCTGTTTAGCTATCTCTGCCTGTATCTGTTCCAGTTCACCTTTTCTGACTCTCAGCTGCTCCTTTTCATTTTCAATATCATTGACTTGGCTTGCAACGTACATGTTCATCTGCTCCAGTTTCTCTCTCTCCTTCTGCATATCTCTCACCATCATTTTACTTTGTTCCTCATGGTCAGTGATTTGTTGTTCTAGACTTTCTCTGGCTTTTTCCAGTTTCAGCTTAGAGCTCGCATGATCCTGTAATTCCATTCTGAGTTTGTCTTTCTCAGATTTAAGTGCCTCTTGTTCTTTTTCAAAATCAGCATGCATCCTACTGAGATCTTCTGCTTTCCTCTTCACTTCCTCTGCAAGGTTTGCAGCATCTTTTCTCTCTTTTTCAATTTGTGCAGCCATTTCTTCCACTCTCCGTCTTTCTTCGTCTGTTTCTTGTTTTAGCTTTTCAACGATCTCAGCTTCTATGTGGAACTCAGCCTTCATCTGATTCAGTTGGTCCTTTTCAGCCTCAATCGATTCTTTCTGGAGCTTCATGCTTTCTAACTGTTGATCCAAATGTAGTCTTCTTTGTTCTAGCTCTTCCATATCAGTCTTCAGCAACTGTCTGTTATTTTCCATTAGGGCTTTTTCACTGAGCATTTCTTTTCTCAATAGCTGCACATTTTCCCTTTCGGTGTCCAAATCATCCTTCATCATTTCCCTCTCTCTTATTACTTCGGCCTTTTCTTGCTCCAAGTTCTTCTTGTCTTCATGGAACTGGGCCGTGATAAAGTTCATTTCTTTTTCCTGTTGATCAAGTGTAGTCTTCCTCTGTTCAAGCAGATTCCTTTCAGCAGTTATTGTGTTCCTCAAGTCATCCATATTTCTCTGCTGATTATTAATGTGTGCTTGCAGTCTTTCTAGATCATCTTGTTTGAGTCTTTGTCTTTCCTTTTCATGGTCAACAAAGTCTCTCTCCTTCTGTATCTCTGCCTGGGCTTTTTGTATTTCAGCATGCAAACCATCCAGCTCATCCTTTCTCTTTCGGTTCTCCTGAGCAAGACTGTCAGTAATGTTTCTCTCACTTTGAATTTGTGTGTAAAGTTCTTCAATCTTTACTTTCTCATTCTGCATGTCCAGCTTTGTGTTCTCAATGTTCTGGCTTTCTCTGTCTAGTTCCATCTTCATCTTCTCTAACATGCTCTTCTCCTCCTCCAGAAGTTCTTTCTCTTGTTTAATGTCCTCTGACTCTCTGGTCAGTCTTGTCTTGTGTTGTTCCACTTCGTCCCTGTCTCTGTTTAACAGCTGTTTGCTCTTTTCTATTAATTCCTTCTCACTGAGTAACTCTTTCTTTAGGTGCTCCACATTTTCCATCTCTCTCTTCAGTAACACCCTGAAATTGCTGTCCATTTGCTGTTTTTCTTCAACAATTTCAGACCTTTCTCTTTCAATCTCGCTCTTTTCAGTCCTAACAAATTTCAGTGTATCCTCCACTTCTTTCTTTTCTTTATTCAGCTCATCCCACTTCACCTCGAGCTGTCTTTTCTCTGTCATTAATGCATTTCTCATGTCATCCATTTCTTTTTGCTGTTTAGCTATCTCTGCCTGTATCTGTTCCAGTTCACCTTTTCTGACTCTCAGCTGCTCCTTTTCATTTTCAATATCATTGACTTGGCTTGCAACGTACATGTTCATCTGCTCCAGTTTCTCTCTCTCCTTCTGCATATCTCTCACCATCATTTTACTTTGTTCCTCATGGTCAGTGATTTGTTGTTCTAGACTTTCTCTGGCTTTTTCCAGTTTCAGCTTAGAGCTCGCATGATCCTGTAATTCCATTCTGAGTTTGTCTTTCTCAGATTTAAGTGCCTCTTGTTCTTTTTCAAAATCAGCATGCATCCTACTGAGATCTTCTGCTTTCCTCTTCACTTCCTCTGCAAGGTTTGCAGCATCTTTTCTCTCTTTTTCAATTTGTGCAGCCATTTCTTCCACTCTCCGTCTTTCTTCGTCTGTTTCTTGTTTTAGCTTTTCAACGATCTCAGCTTCTATGTGGAACTCAGCCTTCATCTGATTCAGTTGGTCCTTTTCAGCCTCAATCGATTCTTTCTGGAGCTTCATGCTTTCTAACTGTTGATCCAAATGTAGTCTTCTTTGTTCTAGCTCTTCCATATCAGCCTTCAGCAACTGTCTGTTATTTTCTATTAGGGCTTTTTCACTGAGCATTTCTTTTCTCATTAGCTGCACATTTTCCCTTTCGGTGTGCATTTCATCTTTCATGTTTTCTGTTTGTCTTTTTATTTCTGCTTTGTCTCTCTCAAGATTAGTTTTTTCATTGTGGATCTGACTGAGAACATTATTAACTTCCTTTTCTTTTTGATCAAGTTCTGTCTTCATTTTCTGAACTAGATTCCTTTCAATACTAATTGCGCTGTTAGAATCTTCCATTTCTTTTTGTTGTTGTTTTAATTCTGCATGCATTCGTTCTAGATCATCTTGCCTGAGTTTTAGTCTTTCCTTTTCATTTTCAACAAACTCTCTCTCCTTCTGTATCTCTATCCGGATATCCTCATTTTTTTTCTTTTCCTTAGTAATTTGTATTTCTAGATCTTCTTTTATTTTTCTTATCTCTGTTTTTACTAACTCCAGGTCAGCCTTTTCCTTATTAATCATGTCTTTATCAAATTTAATTTTATCTTTTTGCTTATGTATCTCAGCATGCAAACCATCTAGCTCTTCAAGCCTCAAGTTCAGTTCTTGTTCTGCTTTAACCAATTCGGTGTTCTTTTCTTCAAGCTGCGTTTTTTCAATTGTTAATGTGTCTTTTATAGTATCTAATTCTTTTTGTTGTTTCCAAATATCTGCTTCCTTTTTTTCAAGTTCATCTTTGCGAAGTCGTATTTGTTCCTTTTCTTTACCCACAAAGTCAACTTCATTTGAGATATCCAATTTTATCCTCTCAAGACTGTCAGTTTCTGTTTGGATTTTTTCCAGCTTTTGTCTTTCTTCTGCTAGCTGAGTTTTAAGAACTACTTCACTTTTAGCAATGTCCATTTTAATGTGTTCTAGTTTAGTCTTTTCTTTCTCAATTGCATATTTCTCTGACTCTATTTCCTCTCTCTGCTTTTGTATCTCAACATACATTACATCTATAGCTTCTTGTTTCCTTCTGGTCACCTCATCAAATTTGACAATACTCTTTCTTTCTCTTTGAACTTGTTTGGCCATCTCCTCCACTTTTAGTCTGTCATTCTGTGTTTCTTGCTTTATCTTTTCAATGTCCTCAGCATCTTTTTTAAGTTGGGATTTTACTTGCTCCAACAACGCCCAATCGTTGGCCTTCATTGTTTTATGGAACTCTAAATCTTTATTTAACTCAGTGTTCTTTTGTTTCACATTTTCAAGTTCCAACTTTACACTTTCAAGTTTTACTCTATCATTTTTTAGTTCTTCAACTAGGCTACTATTTATTTGTTGCTTTTCTTTTGCAATTTCAGACCTCATCTTTTCAATATCTTCTTTTTCTTTCCTCTGGATATCCTGGACAATTGCAAGCTGTTTTTGTTGTGCATTTATGTCTGCTTGCATTTTTTCTAGCTCCCACTTTTCAGTCTTAGTCATTTCTACACTGTCTTCAATTGCTATCTGCTGTTTTTCCAGTTTGTTTTGTAGGACTTCCAGTCCCTCTATTCTGTGTCTGAGATTATGTTCTTCATTTTTTAAGGCTTGCCTTTGTGTTTCAATATTGAGACTTAGTTGACTTAGAAATTCTCTTTCTTGTTCAAGTTCCATTCTCATCCTTGACTCATTTTCTCTGTGTTTTAGCCTTTGAACATAAAGGTCATCCCATGCTTTCTTTATTTCTAATTTTGTCATTTCCAATTCCTTCATTTCCCTATCCACTTCATCTTTGCTGCCCGATTGTTGTATCTCAAGGTCAATGAATGGAGTACCAACACTCCCAGGCATTTCTGTTTGTGCAGATATATCCTTTTCCATTTGTATATCTTTTTGGTAATGGCTAACATCCATCATTTGTCTTATCGTGCTAAATTTGCTTTGTTTCAACATGTCAATATCTTTGAGCAATTGCATTTTTCTCCTTTCTATTTCATCTTTCTCCTTTTTCCTTAATTTGATGTCTATGTCTAATTCTTGCTTTTGTTCCTGAATTGCATTGTGCTTCAGTTCAAGCTCATCTTCTCTCAACTTTACATTTTCTTTTAACTTTTCTAAAATACTCTTTTGTTCAAGAATGTCTTCACGGAACTTCTCTAGAGCTTCTCTTTCTTTCTCCAGCTCTTTTAATGCCACGATAGCCCCATGTTTTTTATCAGCATCTTCTATTTGTACCTCTTTCATGAAGCCCCAGTCTTCAGTTTGCACTTCTATGTCAGACTGCATTGCCAAAGGTTTATCTAGTTGGTCCATTTTGTTCTTCTGTCTTTCTATGTTTATTTGCATGTTGTCAAGCTCTTGCTTCCTTTGATTCAGTAGTTTTTTCTCTCTGATAATGATGTCAGATTCATTGTCATTGGCCTCCTTCTGTGTTTGCAGTATTTCTTCCATTTTTATTAGACTTGTTTTCTTCTTTTCCATTTCCGTTTCCTCCTCTTTCAGTTTGGCCATCTTTGCCTCGACTTCATCTCTTGCCATCTGAACATCTTCCTTTGTTCTTTCCAGTTCATGTTTCTCTTTTAAAATGTTCTCTTTGTATTGCTTTAGCTCTTTCCTTTCTTGTTCAGACATCATAACTTCACTGTGATCAGTTTCAACAAACCTTATCTCATCTTTTGTTTCAGGCTTTAACTTCTCCATCTCGTAGTCATCTTGAGATACCTAAGATAAACATTTGCTTAATTGTAGTTTTTTACGGCAAATGTTTCACAGTAAAAGTGGATTAAATCCTTTCTGCTGTACTCAAATAATATTTTTTTGTATTCCAATGCTAAGGATTTAATTGGTATTAGCTATGTATATAATACAATAAATATAATTGTCATCTGTATTGTATCAATTTTGCCTCACCCCATTCAACACCAACATTTGTAAATGATCAGCACCACTTAATTGCAGAATTAACCTTGATTCAAATTTTGTTTGAAATTTTCCAAGAACACCACTGTTTCAATAACTGACATTAAAAGTAAAGTAAGTTTTTTCTTTCCTCTGTTATCATTTTAGGGAAAAGAGGGTTTGTTCCAACAGCAGCAACAGATATACATGCAATGCTTTACAAAACATTACTTATATACACACTCACTGTACGGTGTAGATCTGAGAGTAATATAAAGAAAAACATGCACTATTTTTAGATTACAGTTCATATTTTTACAAGTTTATAACAACATTAAGGCCTCACAAAAAGTTTTCCTTCCCCTTGTTTTTGGACCTCTTCACTTCTAAGAAGACTTTAATCTACTAAAAGGATGTTTTTACACAAACCTGTGGAGTCCATTATCCTATACTAAAAATGATGCCTATTAAATAATATGAAATGAAAAATAACCTAACTAAATAGAAGCATTTTCAGTTTTAGATGTCTGGAACTGTAAATACATTACCATTCATACCACTAATGAAACAACTAGAAAGGCGTGTAAACCTCTTACCTTCTCTTTCTTGGTTTTCCTTTGTAGTATCATTTCTTTTTCTCTGCTTATTTTCTCTTTTTCTTGTTCTAATTCCTCCAAAGCCCGATGCACATCTTCTTTCATCTGTTCTGCCTTCTCATTTTTCTGTATGATGTCCTCTAGTCTCTCCTCTAGCTCTTCTCTTTGCCGCTTCATCATGGCACTCATGACTTCCAACTCATCTCGTTCTCTCGTATTTTTTTCTTCTCTGTATTGCAAGTCTCTTTTTCTTCGTTGCATCTCGATCTTTAACATTCTTATCTCTTCCTTCTCTCTCCTGATAACTTCCTTGTTTTGATCCATTTCTGTTTTAAGCCTTCGCAGCATCTCTCTGATTTGTTCAATTTCTACAATGAGTCTTTGCATTTCAGTGTTCATCTGCTCTTTGTGTACCTCTTCCAGTTGACTTTCCGCCACCCTGTTTTCCATATGCAATTTAGTATTCCATACTATTTCTCTAGTTCTTTCAATCTGATAAATCAGGCTAATAATCTCAGCATTTATCTCTTCTTTTTCCTCCAGATCTAGACCTCTTTCCTCCACCCTACTCTCAAATTCCTCCCTCGCTCTTTGGATCTCAGCTTTAACACATTCCATCTCGTATCTCTCCTTCTCAGTCTCTGCCTTTTTATAATCCATTTCTTCTTTTGCTCTCTGTATTTCCATCCTCATTCTGTCCATCTCTTCTTTTTTCCTCATGGTCTGCTTTATTCTTTGATCAAGTTCCTTTTTCTTCTGGTCCATTTCTTTTTTCATGAGCTCCATCTCTCCCATTTCTCTTTTTGCCCTCTGCATCCTGTCCTCCAACTCATCTCTTTGTTGTTGTATTTCTTCCTTGACTTGTTGCATCTTTTCCATTTCTGCTTTTGCAAGTCGCAGTTTATTATCAACATCTTCTTTTTGCTTTTGTATCTCAGCCCTCATCTGCTCTATCTCATCCCTCTCACTCCTAGTCTCTGCAATTTTGTTCTCCATCTCCTCTTCACGTTTCTGCAGGTCTGCCTTCAACTGCTCAAGTTTATCCATTTCTCTTTGTGCTCTCTCCAGTTTTGCCTCCACCTCCTCTCTCTGTTTTTTCAACTCTGTTTTCATGTCTTGGATCTGCAACATCTCATGGTTCATCATCTCCATCTTTTTACTAATCTCCTCCTTTTCTCTCTGAAATTTTTCTCTATCCTCTTGTTCCTCTCGTTCTGCCTCATCCCAGAGCCTTTCCATTTCTTCTTTCAATCTGTTAAGCTCATTTTTTACTTTTTCATACGGCTCTTTCTCCTTCTCTGTCTCCACACGAATCCTCTCCAAATGTTCTCTTTGTAGCTCAATGTCTTCTCTCATTTGTTTTATTTCATCCTCTGCTTGTCTGGCCTGCTCTAGTCTTCTTTTTATATCCTCCCTTTCCTCTTGAATGTGAATCATCATTTGTTCCAATTTTTCTTTCTCTTGACATATGATCTCATTGCTATTGAGTAGGACTGATTTGTCTCTTTCCAGGTCATCCCTGATTCTTTCAAGCTCCTCCCTTTCTCTATGCTGCTCAGCCTTTCTCTCCAGAACATCTCTCATGGTGTCATACTGTTTCTTTTCCAGCTCTTCCTTCATCTTCTCCATCTGGAACTGAAGCTTCTCTAGCTCTTGCCTTTCTCTTTCTATCTCATCTGCACGTCTTTCCTGAATGACCATATCTCTCTGCAGTGTAGTTCTGATTTGCTCAGTAATCATTCTCTCCTCCTGTGTTTTTTGCAGAATACTCTGTATGTTATCTTTTTCAATGTCTCTTGTTTTTTGTAACACTGTTTGGGCTTGTTTTATTTCATCATTTAATTGTTCCAGTTCTTCTGTCTTTTTTTGTATCTCAGCTCTTTGCTCCAGCTCTTCTTTCACTGTCTCATACCTTCTCTTTTCCATCTCTTCCTTTTGCTTCTTCAAGACCAGCTCCACTTCCTGTGCTGCAAGCTTGGCTTGATCTGCCTCGTCTTTGGCTGACATAGCTGCAAGGGTCTTACTTTCAGTTTCTGCCATTTGACTTTGTAGCTGATCTCTCATTTGTGCAATCTCATTCTGCTTTTGTTTTATCACTTCCCAATTTCTTTTGATCTCTTCTTTCTCTTTTTCTATGTCATGTTTGACACGTGATAACTCCTCAGTTTTTGCTTTGATATCATTCTTTTTTTTGATTGCAGTATCTTTGTCCTCTGCAATTTGACTTTTCAGCATTTCAAGACTCTCCCTTTCTTTCCGTAGCTCTTTTTTGCACTTTTCTGTATCTTCTATGACTATCTGGACCTCATCCCTCAGTTGTTCAAGTCTCTCTTTCTCTTGCTGTGCCTTTTCTCTCATCTCTATTTCTTCTTTCTCAGTTTCAGACCATCTACTCTCCATTTCTTCCTTCACACGAATGATCTCAAATTTAATGAGCTCACATTGTTCCATTTCTCTTTTGACACTGCTCCTCTTCCTTTCCAACTCATCTCTCTCTTCCTCCAGTTTCACTTTCATCTCATTCATATTTTCTTTTGCTTGAGTTGTCTCGCTTACTTGTTTTTCTATGTCCTCTATTTGGGCTTGTATGTCAGCCTTCATTTTTTCCATTTTTTCATTCTCCCGTATTGTGACTTCCTTGCATTTCTCCATCTCCTCTCTGGCTCTGACTGTTTCATGCCTAATACTCTCTAGGTCCTGCCTCTCCCTCAATATTTCATCTTGTGTTCTCCTGAGATGCTCCCTTTCAGTCTTTATCTCAGCCTTCATTTGTTCAGTTGCTTGTCTGTCTTGTTGAGCCTCCTCCTTCATCCGAACCATTTCCTCCTTCGTTCTGTCTACTCTGGCTCTTTCCAAATCATTAGCCTTGTGTATTTCATTTTTGATCGCCTCCAGTTCATCTCTATCCCTCTGTAACTGAGCTCTTTCCACCAGTTCCTCTGTCATTATCTCATACCTCCTTTTCTCCATCTCTTCTTTAGCTTTCCGTGTGTCATCTCTCTGCTTTTCTAGAACCTCCTTTTCATTCTGGATCATTAGCTTCTTCTGGTCCAGTTTTTCATTTGCTTGCTTTATCTCCTCAAGCTTGAACTCAATGGATGTTATTTGCAACTGTATATCTGCCCTGGCCTGCTCCACCTTCTCCCACTCTTGTTTTACCAACTTTCCATTAAGTGCCAACTCCTCTCTTTCATTTTCAATTATTTGCATAATCTGCTCTAGCTCCTTTTCTTTTCTTAAAGCCTCTTGACATCTTTTTTCTAAGACATTTTTCTCTTTATGCATTTCTGCTCTCATTTGGTTTATTCTGTCCTTCTCGTGCTTTGACTCTTCCTTGTTTTTCTCAATCTCTTCTTTTGCTTTCTGAACTTCAGCTTGCACATTTGCCAGCTCTGCTTTCTCTCTTTGGATTATAGACCTCCGTTCCAAATCTTCCTTTTCTGTCTCGTGCCATCTTTGCTCCAGCTCCTCTTTCACTCTATGTATCTCATGTTTTATTTGTTCAAATTCCTCTCTTTGTCGTTTAATATCGTCCCTTTTCCTGTCTAAATCATTTCTCTCTTCCTCAAGCTGAGCTTTCAGCTGATCCATCTTGTCTTTGGCTTGTGTGGTCTCCTCAACCTTTTTTTCTATTTCTTGTATTTGCCGTTGTATGGCAGTCTTCATTTGCTCCATTCTTTCCTTTTCATACTTTGAAGCTTCACGACTACTCTCCATCTCCTCCTTTGCTCTTAAAGTTTCATACCTCATTATTTCTATGTTTTGTCTCTCTCTGTTAATTTCGTCACGTTTGTGTTCCAGGGCATTTCTCTCTGCTTGCAAGTTGGCTCTCATTTGCTCAATCATGTCCTTTTCTCTGTTTAACTCCACCCTGTTTTGTTGCATCTTTTCATTGACATGCTCCAGTTGTATCCTCATCTGTGCTAGCATTCCTTCTAGTTGTCTCTTCTCTTCTACCATTCTAGCAATCTCATCTTGCTGTCTCTGTATTCTTTCCCTCATTATGTCGATCTCATTTCTCTCTCGTTTTGTTCCTTCCCAAAGTTTCTCAATCTGTTCTATGGCTCGCATTGTCTCCATTCTTCTTCTCTTTAGCGAGTCTTTCTTTAGCTGTGTGTCAGCCTTCTGTCTACTCTTATCATCCTCCCTTTTTTTCTCTACAGAAAATCGATCCACTTCTGTCTGGGTACACTTGCTGTTCCGTTGTCGCCATTCTGTTAAAGAAGTTGGATTGATTTAAGACCTGTGATTCCCAACTATATTGACAGGATATGCATGATATTTGGTCCTGGCACACATAATAGTTGTCCAGTTTGTGTAATCAGAGGTGAGCAGAGTAGCCTAAACTCATACCTAAATAAAATATTAATACACCACTGTAATAAAAAAATCTGTATTAATTAATATTGTAGCAAATACGGATGCTGTCACCCAAAAAATAATGAAATAAATATTGAGTTCTAAAATGTTTAATACTAAAAGGGAATTATTAACTACATGCTATATCTAAAAGAAAACCTAAAACAAAATATTATGATTATTTATTATAAAAAATAGACTTCAGGAAATGGTCGTACTTGTGATGTTAGTTAGTTTAACAATGCATTCTACCACATTAGTTCAGTGCTAACCTCCGTCGTTTGTACAGGCACCCCAGATGGATAAAGTCTCAAAACACATAAATTACTCAAAACTAAATCTATCCTAAAAGATACAGGCGACCAGTGCTGTTCTTTTAAGGCACGAGTTATGTATGTTTTCTGTTCTCATTTCAATTTTTCTATCTATTTTTTTTTTTTTTTGTATAAGTTGTGCTGTATGTGTGTTGAAGAAATAGCTTTGCAGTAATCAGTTCTGCCTGGTAGAAATGAAAAAGCATTCTTCTGCATAGCTCTGTGAAAGAAATAACTTAAATCTAACATTTATAAAACCCCTGTGCTGCAGTATGCTTAGTCATGTTTGTCATAATGCATTCGTTCTTACCTAACCCATTTTATTAAATGCACCACTGTTCAGCAATTTCACCAAAAATACAAAGAATGCCACACCCACATGCATCAACACTGTGATCCTAAGCCTTAATGCCATTATGATCACATAATTAGGGTCTAGAAAAGCTAGAATGATAATAAAAATACTTACCTAGCTCTTGAATAAGTTCAGGTTCCGTCATTCTTAGAATCAAATGGAAGGAGACTCTATGCTGGGAGGGTTCTCTTTCCAGAGCCTCAAACAGAAGCCTCATTGCCTCCTGCTCAGTATGAGCAGCTTGAACTTGACGGGCTGCCCTGTCATGGATCAGGTTTTCGGACACAACAGCCTCTGTAATGTCACTGACTCGTGTTGCTCGTAAAATTATCTGGTCCTTAAATTCTGCAAGGAAGTCTCCAACTAGCGAGGGATAAACATTCAGATGACACAAATATAACATATTAGAACATTTCTGTTTTGTGTAAATTTCTCATTTCTCTTTCTAAAAGTGACAGCCTAAATATTAAATTAAACTGAATGTGAAGATTGTTACGTGTATTTCCAAGCAGCAAAAAAGTAGTATCAGTCTTTACCGTAGTCCCTGGATTCTGCCATGGCTGCTTGAGTGAAGGTGCCTGGTTGATCTGATGGGCCTGTAATGATAGATCAGGTATTCTAGTGATGGAACCATTGACATATACGTGACTTCAAGCTGACATTTTCAAAATATAAAATACAGTAGAGAAAACACAATAAAGGGCTGCAGTCATAATCCAAATGCTTATTTATAATACTTTGTAGAATTTTTGTGAGTATTTTGACAAAGTAGTCTAGTAGGAGAAGCATTAGCCAAGTCACTTGTAGTTATTAAATTTTTATGTAGTGTACAATATTTAAAAATAAGATATTACACTTAGATATCGCACGTTATATCTAATTTTAAAAAGTGAATATTTAACCAGTTAATAACCAACAACATGTGATTCTACTAGTGAAATGATAGGTGAATAGGTGAAATGATGAACATATAACAACACTCAATAGTTTTTTAATCGCAAATGATCATACTTAATCAAATTTGTTTAGGTGTAAAAATGAGTCAGCCCATATGACATGGTCATAGTTTTTAATCAAATTTGACCAAAAAACGTCATGGACATGAAAAGGTTATTTGCCATGATATTAAGTTTGTTATTTATGCTATTACCTATTTTTATGGGAACAAAATACAGCTGTACAAACAACTTTCTTTTCTGAAGTACTTTAGCTGGAAAAATTATGATATACAGCGATACACTTATTATACAAAAAATACCCTTACCTTACCTGGATTACCTTCCTGGTGTTATCGATGTATTGATTTAATTCTGCCAACTGTAGTGGTTTGGTGGTTTAGCCATGGTGGTAACCATGCAAGTGACAGCAATTTTTCATAAACAGCTTATCTTGTTTTGCCACACCCTTGGTGTCCACCTAATTTGGTGCCCACCATATTTGAGAGCCTTGAATTTGCACCCTTATGATTGGCTGTTTGTGGTCTTTACATCAGTCTGTTTTTCTCTGATAAGGAGGGCTTACATGTGTTCTACTGACTTGGTAAAATGCCAGAATACACTATTACGCACAAGAAAACTTCAACACCCCTGGGCGTATCACACTCAAAAATGCTGCTCATAAGTTCTGCTGATCCTTTCTTATTTCTTATTTAAAACCTTTTTATAAATGAAATTTTGCAAAATTTGCAAAAAACCAAAAACATTTGTTAAAAACATTTTTTAATGGATTTGTGTTTATTTGTGCATGTACTTATGGTCAATTAACTGTCTGTTCATACTGTTGCATATTACTAACATTTTTATCTGTAGTGTGGTACTTGACTCATAATACTATATTATAGCTGTTTTGTATTATGCTGAGCAATACACTAACTTTTCGCAATATATTGTGATTTATTTCTTTTTTTCATCTGGAAATTATGTCCCCAAGGGAAGCATTTCATTATTTTTTTTATTCTTTAGTTTCTGTTATGAACACCACTACATTGTTTTTAAAATAATTCTGTTTTATCTGTATATGTATATTGATTGTTTAGAACAATTATTTTAATAACTTTAAAATAATCTTCAATTATTACCTAAATTACTCAAGATTGATTCTTATTTCTTATATACACTGATTTTAGTTTCAAACAGTAATAGTGGAGGCAAAGCTAGAGTTTTCAGTTTTCAAATTAGCATTGGTGTTTTTATTTTTATATTTTTACATTTTACTTTTCTGACAATGATTTTGAAGACAACATACAACATACACGGCCACGCACTTTATTAGGTACACATACTTGTATCTCCACTTGTCCATTTTTCAGCTCTACTGACCATACCAATGTACTTTGTAGTTCTATATTTACAGTCTGTGGTCCATCTGTTTCTCTGCATACTTTGTTAGCCCTCTATCATGCTGTTCTACAATAATAAGGTCCACTACAAAGCAGGTATTATGTGGGTGGTGGATCATTCTCAGCACTGCAGTGACATTGACATGGTGGTGGTGTGTTAGTGTGTGTTGTCTTGGTGTGAGTGGGTCAGACACAGCAGTGCTGCTGGAGTTGTTAAACACCTTCCTTGCTGAACTGTGGGTAGGGTCTTGTGACCACTGATGGACTACAGGCTGACCACCCAAATATCCTGCTCTGAAGTAGTTCTATTGGGAGAGCAGGGTAAACAATAATAAGTGTGAGTTGCCACTTTCCATTCATTTCCTTTCCTTAACATTTATTTTGTGTTTTTTTTTCCCTGTCGGACAGGCGACGACCTATAGCCATTGTTAAATTTCCATGGCCTCAACCCTGGTCCTGGAGGTTCACTGTCCTGCACACTTTCGTGCTTTTCCTACCACTTTAACTCAATAATGGACTGTTAAAGAGTTGGTTAGTTGGATCAGTTATGTTTGGGGCAGGAAAATGACTTAAAAGTGCAGGGCAGTGGGCCTCCAGGACCAGGGTTCAGAAATACTGATCTATGGGATAAGCCAATACAAATGAGTGCACTGAGGCATACAGCCCAGCAGAGGGCTTTATCTGTAATTACAGATAAAAACAGATACAATTTGATCTACCAACTTAATTAAAACTTGTCATGCTGAATTTTACTGCATTATTTTACAAGGGAAATGTCCACTGATAGTATACATTAATGCAAAATTGAAGACTCAAAAAAGGGCATGTAAAGCATTAATAGTAGCCAAGGTTAAATGTGTAAATAGGCCACGGTTAGCATCCCCTTGTGTCTTCAGGAGTAAAAGGCAACACGTGTACATCTACGCACATGGACAAAATTGTTGGTACCCCTCGGTTATTGAAAGAAAAACCCACAATGGTAACAGAAATAACTTTAATCTGACAAAAGCAATAATAAATAAAAATTCTATGAAAATGAACAAATGAAAGTCAGACATTGCTTTTCAACCATGCTTCAGCAAAATTATTTAAAAAAATACTCAACAAATCAGTGCCAATTTTTAGTATACCGTATCCTTGACAGCATCTCTCATGTTTCAAAAGAGTCCTCCAGCTCTGAAGTGGAATGTGCTTGTGATAGTATGGGTGAAATTAAAGGTTTTTGAGCACTGCCATGAAAAGTGGTTCCTAACCCTGGTCTTGGAGGACACTTGCCGTTCATATTTTGCTTTCCCTGCCAAAGCTCACCTGCTTCAACAAGTTTTGAGTTTGAATAGTCGGATCACTAAAAGGTAGAGGGTCCTCCAGGACCAGGATTGGAAGCCACTGCCATAGAAAAAACATTTATAGTTGCCAAAATAAATTAAAATGCTTTAAATTGATGTTTTATGGGGTTAGATTAACAAAGAACATTTTGTGTTTAGTATCTCTCAAAAAACTCATTTAGCTGCAGAAATCCCTCCTGCATGATGTCATTTTGATATGTTGTGACTTACAGTGATAACATATTTATAGTATTCTGGGATGTCACACAGTAGCATTACCACCATTTTGGGGAGGCAACACGGGGTGTATTAGCAGTGTATGGGATAACAAAGACATAATCGATCCAAAGGCAGTAAAACTGAAACAATGTGGCAACACTCCATTTAAAAATGTTCAAAGTACATTAAACGATACATTTAAGTATTTTATGTCTAAGTAATACATTTTATTTGATTTGTTGCTGTAGTGATAACAAAGCAGAAGAGTGTGGTTTGGGATGCTGTGCTCCGCATTAGATAGATTTGTTTGTTTGTTTGTTTGTTTTTATGTTGTTAAACTTACAGAACAATTTACAGCAATTTACAACATATGAGCACAAAACAGTGACCGTTCATTCCCCCAACTATTCTATAACAGCTAATGATTAATGGGAGATTGTGCGATTACAGTTTTCTACCACTAGGGGTCCCTGCATACGCATGGTTAGGAGTAGTGCAAGACTGGATGCCTGTACCTCCCTGGTTGATGTTGATCTGTCACATTCAAGTGCTTCTACCTAAAAACATCAGGATACCTAACTCTCCCATTCCACCTTAAATGGTGCAGCAGGTACATGCTGGCTCCTCACCATGCGTTCACACTAGCAGGCGACAAGTTACATTTCATGGCTGTTACAGTTAATAAAAAGTAAATATAAATAATACATTTCATATTTATTATTTTTATATTTAAAACTTAGATTTATATTTCCATTATTGTCGTGTCGTGTGCAGCTTAAGGCGCCAACTCGGTTGTTCCGCGCGCCGCATTTCAGAAACCCGGAATAGCAGCTTTAGCTTATTAGCTAACGTTAGCGTTACAGTTAGCTAGCGTATGTTAGTCACTTTATTCTTCTAACCTTTCTAGCATTCCACTGGAAAAACACATTCTGTCCCACTATCTATTCAGAGTTCGGTTTTGTTTTATGTTCGACCATCATGTTCGTCTGTCCTTATGCAGCCAACGTAGCCAAATCTGCTAACGTTAGCTAGCTAGCTGAAAGGGCAGCAGCGCAATAAAATGTCAGAATGTCCCCTACGATATAGTCGACATTAATAACATCGATAATTCAAGAGTTATACATCGAAAATACCAAATATAGTTCAAATAAAGTAAGTCAGACTTACGATTTTAATAAATTAGCTAGCTAGCTAACAGTAACTGCTACACATACCAAGATTCCTTTCTCTTCAACCGTCTTTTTCTCTTCAGGAACAGGGTTGGCAGATTGCTTATATATTTTCCAGGTGAACATGGCCGAGAAACTACCCAAACGGTACGAAAACAGGCCATTTTTACCATAATAAGAAATAATACAGCATTTAAAAACATTTTAGTTTAATATATAAGCTTAACATATAAGCTTTTGTCTACGTGGGTACTGAGGCTGTCGCTAGATGGCGCTGGCGGTCTTTTATCGTTTCACAGCGAAGTATTAAAATCGGTCACAATTAAAACGGAAACTAAATAATTTCTAAAAACTTGTTAAATTTATTTTGTTTGCAGCTGTATGTCTTATGTCATTACCATACCTTAAGGGGCTGGTACATATGTGTTTTAAAGTCAGAGTATTAAAGGCGCATTAAAGATAATTGCATTATCTTATCTGGACCACAATATACATGCATTAACATGTGCCTTACGAATACCTTCTGAAAGTCTGAAAAATATGCTGTATTTTACTGTATTTTTAGCTGTATTTCTAAACTGGGCAGTCCCAATCTTAGGTAATCCTTTTGTAAACATTGCCTAGCCAATCAGAAGGCTGGTGTCTCTAGCCCCGCCCACACAGATCTGTTTTAGAGTCAGGGAAACTTGGCGAGCTAAAGCTAACCATATAAACCAAAAGCTTGAACTGTTTGTAGATGCCTGTCACCTGTCCATTCCTTTATCCATACACCCACATTGTTTATTCATTCCTTCATTCAGGTGTTGCTTTGTCCATCCATCCATCTGCACATCATATTCTATTTTTTTTATCTGTTAAAAATAGTGTATTTAAATTTATTTTAATCTGTTTAGAACCAGACATTCATATATTCACTTTTTTAATATCCACAAATGTCAGACTATATAAGGGGGAATGACTCGAAGTCCACCTAAAAAAAAACACAAAAGCTTTGTAAGGTCAAAAACCATGTATAGGGTATTCAGAGTGAATAATATTATGAGATGGGCTAATACTATTATGTAATTTGTAAAAAAAAAAATCCATATCTATGTCATTGTCTAGGGCAAAGGTGTTCAATCGTGGTCCCAGACGTCTACCTGCAGAGTTTAGCTCCAACCCTCATCCAGGTAATTGGGGCCCTCAGAGGCTTCTTTATTGGACCTGAACTCTCCAAGGTGCCAATAAGTTTATTTTCATGTTAAAAGTTATTGTACTATGGTACTAAATGGAACTTCATGTAGTTGTTGTAATTTAAATTGTTAATGGGAAATGTCTACAGACCCTGCTGAAGAAACCAGCATAGACCTGCATGCATTTCATACTGGTCTAAGATAGTCTGAGGTGGATTATACTGGTCTGGTGCTGAGTTACAGTCATGGTCAAGTAAATCCCGCAGGAAATTATTCCAATTACACGTTTTGTTATACACATGTTTATTTTCATTTGTGTGCATTGGAACAACACAAAAACAGAAAAAAAACTCCAAAAATGGGCCGAACAAAATTATTGGCAACCTCAACTTAATATTTGGTTGCACTCCCTTTGGGAATAACCATCAACAAGCTTCTTAGACCTCTCAACTGGAATTTTAGACCACTTCCTTTGCAAACTGCTCCGGGTCACTAATATTTTAGGGTTGCCTTCTCCCAACAGCAATTTTAAGATCTTTCCATCGAGGTTTAGATTCAGACTCATTGCTGACCTCTTTAAAACTCTCCAATGCTTTGTTTCCATCCATTTCTGTGTGCTTTTTTAAAGTATGTGAAGTATGTATGGAACTTGATTGGAGCTGCTTATCCACCATCCGGACCATCTTGCAGTTGCAACATTTCATACATTTTTTTCTTTCGTCCACGTCCAGGGAGATTAGTTACACTGCCATGGGTTGTACATTTCTTGATTGTGTTGCGCACCGTGGATAAAGAAACATCAAGGTCTCTGGAGATGGACTTGTAACTTTGAGATTGTTGATATTTTCCCACAATTTTGGTTTCTTAAGTCCTCGGACAGTTCACTTCTCCTCTTTCTGTTCTCCATGCTTAGTGTGGCACACACAGACACACAATCCAAAGATTAAGTCAACTTTTCTACTTTTTATCTGGTTTCAGGTGTGATTTTTATATTGCCCACACCTGTTACTTGCCACAGGTGAGTTTGAACAGGCATCACATGCTTGAAACAAAGATTCTACCCACAATTTTAAAAAGGTGCCATTAATTTTGTCCAGCCCATTTTTGGGTTTGTCCGAAATTATGTCAGATTTGCCTTTCTTTCTCTGTTTTCTGTGTTGTTGCTAAATTTCCTTTGGGATCAATAAAGTATCTATCTATCTATCTATCTATCTATCTACACAAAGGAAATAGACGTGTATAACAAAACGTGTAATTGCACTCATTTTCTGGGAGAAATACTTAATTTTCATGGAAACATTTCAGGGGTGCCAACACTTTTGGTCATGACTGTAGATGGTAACCCCAGCATGGTCATGTTGGTTGTCCAGCACATCAGTGTCAAAACACATACTGGTTTGGGGGGCCGATCAGCATACTGGAAACCAAAACACAACATATACTGGTTTTGGTGGTGACCGGCACGCCAGCATCCAAAACACATGAGGTGGTTTTGGTGGTGACCAGCACGCCAGCATCTACAACACAACATGAGATGGTTTTGATGGTGACCATAACACCAGCAGCCAAAATGCAACATATAATATAACATATAATTAGTGGTGACCAGTGAAGCTGGTGTATGCTGTGTGTCCTAGCAGGGAACACAGTCTTGAATATAATGAACAAGAACAGCCTTTGTTTCTGTTCTGTTCAGGAACTGTAGCTGAGGAGGACACCGGGCCAACCTTGCTGTCCTGTCAGATGAAATAAGCAAACTGGCGCCTGTTTTGTTGACGGGGGAAGGACCAGCAGGGGGCTTCCTGTTTTCCCACCCCTCGGAAGGGCCCCGCTCACGTCACTGGCCCCGCCTCCTCCTGGTGCTGCTGGAGCGGCGCTGGATCTCCTCTGCCCCCCATTTCCACCGCCGTGGAGTCGAGCGAGTGTGTGTATGTGTGTCCGGTGTTGTTTTTTGTTCTCCGTCGTGCCCGCTGCTAATAATGGCCTCCGATGGAACGGACGAGCGATCCCCGCTGCTACCAGCACAGAACTCGGGCAATGTCACGCCCACAGCGCCGCCGTACCTGCAGGAGGGCAGCAGCCCGAGAGGTAGGAGCCGCAGACGCGGAGCTGCTGAATCATTTTCGGGGCGTAGTGCGGACTGGAGACCCGTCCACACTGCGCTCCATCGCCGTGCGGCGCGATGGGATCGGCACGAGGCCCGAGTCAGCCAGAGCAGGGGAGTGGTGCGGGGGAGGCAGGGCAGGGGCAGTGTAAATGTAAGGTGGAGCAAGGCCCGAAATAAACATCAGTGCTGCAGATCTTTGTAGGCTGGGTGGCTGGTGCTGGTGCAGTAAAGGCTATCGTTGCCTGGCCTGCAGCGTGAGCAGCATGACCAGGTCTTAACAAGAAATTCAGGGCTTGGATCGGTATTGTTCAGCTGTACGGCCTGAATAATCATCATGCAGAAGCTTGAGCTGCTGCCTGTAGCCTGACACTGAACTGGGTGAGAAGGGGGGTAGCCTCTTATTGGTGGTGGTCATTGTCATTGTTTTCACGTTTGGTAAATTAAATTGCTTTTGTCAGCTGGGTGAAGGGCCTTTGCCAACCTTCACTCGCCTGATGATTATTTCTCAAGTGCCAAGCATGAGTAAGCAGAGGAGCTGAACTGCATCACAAAACCATGATTGTTCAGATTTCCTCCTAGCTGGGTTCATTGCGCAGTGACACATCATACTGTAGGATTTTGTAGGCAGCCAGTGTGCATTCCCTTTCATGAGTCCAGGTTTGTCATTATCAGTAACCCAATATTTAAGAAAGAGTTTTGATCTAGTGACCTCCAACCATCAGCCCTGTCTGACTCCATGATTCTCACAACTAGGGATGCACTGATATAGGAGCTGTAGGCTGATATCAATATCTGATATATCACTGCACATATCCCCCAGAGCCTGTACTCTTGCTAGGACAAAACACTTGTGGATAATGTGGAAATTGGGAGTACCCTTTTCGCATTTCTATTTCTAGAGAGCTATATGTATAAATATAGATTGGCCTGATATTACAAACCAATATTTCATGACTATTTATTTGTGTGTGTGAGGACAGAACTTTCAGGCCATTTGCTCTGGATTGGATTATTAAACCAGGTTTAGGTGATTCCTGCTGATGCTTATATGATTCCAGTATCACTGTGCATCTATTTTCATAACAGGCCAATGCATTTCTTTTCAGCTGGTTCCAGAAGGTTTTTATCTCTCCTGGAACAGTTATTATGTAATCACCTAACCACAGTTAACTGAGTTAATAACAATTATATGAGCCAACTGCTGTTATTTTCTCCAGTCATTATGCCTTTACAAAAGAGGCAGAAAAAAAAACAAAATTGTAATTCTGACTGATGCCAAGAACAGTAATAAGCAGTCATTGTTTATTTGACCTCGGACTGTGTCCCTATTTGGGAACTATGAAGTATCAACAGGAGGGAAGCAAGATAGCCGATTCACCCACTTTAGACTTGTACGTTTGATAGTTGCATACAGTGAACAAAAAACATTGAAATTGTATTTTGAATATTATGAAGCGTAGTGCTTTTATTTGGCAAATCATTGTTAGCCCAAATGTCATGCTGTTATGGCCGGACTAGTTAATAGAGACTTGACTAATAGGGCATGCTCTCTGTTCTCCTCACAAGACCCCTCTTATTTGCATGGGACACTTTGACAGTTCATCAAAGACGAGGAAATGGAGGTTGGGAAATGTTACCTTTGAACAGTATGCTGGAGCTTTATCTCCTGCCCTGGTATTTTCTAACACCAGGATTAGAGCTAATTCTGTTTCTTTTTGACTGCAAACTTTCATTCTTATTGGATGCATAAAGGGATTAGCTGAGGAGAGGAGAGAACTGCTGAGTTGGACTCTGGTCAGTGTAGAACAGGCTAGTCCACTGTGTTGATATAGATGAGCAGGGCAGCTGTTCCAAGATCGGTAGAGTCACTCTGGTATATTATCACTGTAACTTGAACTTTATTTTCATTCTAAGTTACTGTAAAAAGATTTTATTCAGAACAATTGTGGAGCATTTCTACTGGTCCAATTATCCTTTTACAAGAAAAGGGCAGAGCCTGATCTCATATTATTATACAGAGAAATAAGGACCAGACATTCAATGGTTGCAAATAGGTTGCCTGATGAGTGAAACCATTTTTTTGGGTTAATTTTACATTACAATTTGCCGAATTAGCTACTGATTTATTGATTATGTAAAGCTGCTTTAGAAAAAGGATAAAATGACATGCAGCACTAGAAACCTGAGACCTTAACATTCTGAATCTTATGAATATTATAAGACTCTCACTTACTACCCTCAGCAGCATGTTGACCATGTTATTTGTCTTATGAAGCCAACAGGTTAGCCTTACAGGAAGCTGGGGAACATTTCTGCATATTTTAGTTAGGGCTTATAACAGGACAGGCGCAGTGTTCAGACCATAGGCCATGTACGGTATAGGTCATGTACCTGCAACCTCTTAAAGACTGCACCAGCTATCATTTACTTACACATGTCAAGAAAGCACTTTTTAATTAGGAGCAGTATGCAGATGGTGGGGTGCCATTAAGAATAGGTAGTGTAAAGTACCTATTCGCATAGTTCAGACGGACTGGGTGACCTATAGCTAAATGCTCTCATACACACTGCTTATTGTATGATAGGTTCTGCCATGACTGGATTTGAAGCTGGACAACAGCTGGTTCTAGGGCTCAATGCTCTGTGTTGGGAATAGGCCTCTCATTTTACATGCAATGCTAGGTAGTGTCAGAGAAACTAAACCCCGACAGGAGAAGCAGATGCTATATTGGTATGTAAGACATAAAAGACATGCAAGTCTGCAAGTCTATTGCATAGACATCAATGAGGGATTCTCAGTCTCCCAGTTTAAATGCATTGTATATTCTGTGGCTGTAACATAACATATTATGTAACCAACGTTCTGTGCTTTGTCAAATTAAGAGATACCAGTATTCCATTATTAGGTTGACTGTGCAAAATCACAGCCAGTGTTTGCTAGTGGAAGTAATGCCATTTTCACAGGAGGTGTTTCTCTGGGTTGTTCAACGTATGTGAGCATTGCATGAAGTATGACAGGAATCTCTTTTCAAGAAACAAATGAGCAAGTATAATCATCAGTGATTTTTAAAGAAACAAGGGCAGGGAGTGCAGCAGTGTCTCTGGAGAGTCAGCTAAGCTTTATAGTGCACTGTTAAACTACTAATGGTTATAGAAGCTGCCAAGTCTGGGAACTCAAATGGCATTTACACTGTACTGAGCCAGTATTTGGGTGCAATCACATGTGTGCTTCATCACAAGTTATAGGATAAAAGTAAATTACACAGTATTACCATGATGCTGTACTGGGTATTTTACCTTCTTCCCAGTATACTTTACTTTAGCTTGTATGAGGTTATTTTATTATAATCCAAAAAGTCTTCTGATTAGAGGTCTGTAATTTTCAATAAAGTCTCTGTCTTTAAAGGCCAACACTTAGAGCAGAGGATAACTGTTTTAACAAGAATTTTCCACTACACTCTTAATGAAATTAGGATGTCATTAAAGAATAGTTTAATAGTTTCTTAAAGCAAGATTATGTAAGCATTACTGTAAAATAGCAGCTTTAAAATCATTTTATTGGTACACATACCCAGAATTGTGTCTCTGTTGCTGTTTGAGCACCTGCTATAGTGCTATGAAGCTTTGGTGCCGTAAACTGTTACACAGTTTTCAAGACCTCCTGAAAACTGTGTAACAGTTTATGGCACCAAATCACACACTGACAACTATGGGTCTTCAGCTAGCTATAATAAGATCCTAGCTTGGTGTTCCTAGCGTGGACATCATGGTAGAAGCTGCGAAGAGAGAGAGTACATTGTCATAAGCAAAGTCCAGACAAGAGTAAATCTTGGACAGACTTTAATTTGTTAAGTTAAAAAGTTAATCTAGACCATCTCATGGCTAACCAGGAAGACAGCGAAAATCCCACAATTTAGTGATCCTCCCTGCCAGTGTTATTTATAGACGATGTAATCCCTGTCTCATGTTTTTTTTGTCATTTGTCTAGAACATTAGTCTAACCCCAGTCCTGTTTTAGGCAAGCAATAAATTCATCCCACTTCAGAATGTTTGGTCCATCTTTGTCAATCTAAACCCCAAATAAGCCTTGCAAGTTTGTAGCCTGCTATAATAAAATCCTGTAATATCACTTTGCTCTTTCCCTTCTAAAGGTGGTGAATAGCTGGTGTTGTCCAATTCCAACTCCCTGACAGAATGTGATTCCCATTCACTTGCCCAATTGTCATACATGCATTACACCCATGATTTTGGTTTTTTAATGATTGGTATTTAATGATAGTGATGCCAAAAGTGTATTACAATTTCCAAATCTTGCATAATGCTGCTTTACATTTTTTATTAATGTAGTGTGGTTCTGAAAAAATTCCTAGAACCATGCATCCAGGCAAGGAACCATGTAATCACTAAGGCTTTATGCATGCTGTGCAGTGGGGGAGCTGTTAAACAGAATGTGTTCATTTCAGTCTTTCATTAGGCCACCAACGCTGTCCTGATTAAACCTGTATATAATGAACACAGGTTCTTCCCATGTTTGTTCTGTGATTTAGAAATCTGTAGAGACATGAATGACTTCTGACTGATAGTTACATCAAGAGAAAAGCCTGAAAGAGGTCATGAGGCGGGGAGTCAGACGTTTTAGCTGCAGGATCCACATCCTTCCTCATTATCAGAGCTACTTCACGAGGACGAAATACTGTCTTCCTGTTCTTGCAATGTGTTACAGTGCCCATAGGAAAAAGATTTAGAAGGGCTCCTCCTCACAGTATCATTAAGGGTGGGGAATATGAAGGAAATACAGTTTCATATGCTTGCTATGCATCCTGGTATTTCTTTCTTTCTTCCTTTTTTTTAAGTTGGAATAGACAAAGTGCACCAGCAGTGCCACATATAAATATGTTTTAAAACCAGTAACACTATTATGTAGATGGTCCTCTGTAGAGCTTTGTACTGAACATCTATTAAATACAACTGAACCTAAAGTTTAGTGAAGATGATACGAGACACCTTCTCCTAAACCTGTGACTATGAGCATCACCAGAAAGTTTCTTAATAATTTAAGTGCCTGTAAAGCATCTATAGATAATCATTCAAAGCTGTGAAAAAAACTGTGCTGCATTAAATACAATTAACTGGATTAAATCTGTTCCCTTTAAAGAAAACATGCAAGTGGTCAGTGTTCTGGTAGGATCTTATTTGTAATATAATTTGTCAGTTTTTATTAGTCTTATCAGATCAGTCTCTAATTTTGTTAGACACATTATTATGCACAGATATTGAATGTATTTAAGTTGTAAGGCTAATTTGGTTCATTTGTATATTTAATACTATACTGTATTTGGTTTAACATTAAAAGACAATATGATAAGATAATATGAGCTATTGAGAGATACAAGGATTCATTATGGTGGTGACAATAGATTAGTTGCTTTCTAATACATATGTTGTGTGAAGGAATGGTTCTCCAGACACAAGTTTGATTACCTGGTTAGATTCTTCAGTTTGATACTTGCAAGTGCATATAGCACATGTCCACTAAACTCATTGGCATCTGTGTTAAAGTTTAAATACTCAGTTATTCACATGCTGAGCTGACCTCAATAGGGGTATTAGTAATGGTATAATGATCCTGCGTCTAGACTTCAGTGAGAGGGCCTTCTGTAGTTCCTCAGTCACAACTTGGCACAATATTCGCTTATTAGCCCAGCGAAGCCAATAATGCAGGATTTAGGTGTTTTTGATAATATAGCTTTTCATGATTTACTACAGTAATGCCTCACACAATACCCTCCATTATTTTAAACAACAAGGAGGTGACCTACTGGCTGATTTACTGTAAAGCTGGAGAACGGGGTTTAGCCTTGTTGCCCCTTTTGAAGTCATTGATCTCATAAGGTAAAACAGATAAGGGAGAATAACTTTTTTCTTTACTCTACCACTCTTTGTAAACAACAGAATAAAAAAAACATGCTCATAAAGACTTGAGGGATTGCAAAGAGTACATGTTTAAAGTGTAGCTTCAGGAAAGATTCAGAGAGAGCAGCACAACGCGTTTAGTCTTTTCACTCAAGACGGATATTCTTTATACAAGCAACACACAAATGTCTGCTTACTACAAACACACAAGGTTGGTTTCCAGCTTCTGCCATTTGTGATCAGTTCAGCCTACTTACAACTTAGCCCATAGGTGGGGTAACAAACCGAGGCACTAGTTGTGACAAGTCAATATATACAAACATAAGTAATCAATTAATTATGCAAATTCTAGTCTGACCACAAAGTAGAACTCCAAATATGAGCGCAATAAACTGAAATAAATATATAAATTAAAAAAGAATTTTAAAAAATGTTTCCTTTTTCTTTCTATGATTTTCAGTGTTCTGTGTCATGTGAGCCCAGCAGCAGTCAACCTCAATAGAAATGCCCCAAAAATTCTACATACATAGAATAACTGTACATAAAAATAGCTTTTGCTTATATACGGAAATTTGTTGTTTCTTAATGTTTAAGATGGATGCTTAGTTTTAATACTGTGATATAACAAACCCCAGGGGCTGGGATGCTGTGCCTCTGTAGTCTGGCATAACTCTCTTTATGAGTTGTTTACATGCTTCACTATTGTGTGGTTTTACAGACACCAGGAGTGTGATTAAAACAATAGAGGTATAAATTCCAGCTCAGCAATTAAAAAACAAAGCGGTTCATTTGCATGTTTTTTTTTTCTGGAAGTTTAATGGTCTTACAGGTGAATCCTGAGAAATGTCTGTTCAGTTGCTGTCAAAAGTTTTATGTAGCATTGCTATGAGATGACGAAAAAGCACCGTCCACCAGAACCCGTTGGAGCTACGTTAAATATCCCTGTGTAAATTGTTCATTCTTCCTTTGTTCTGTCTGTTTTATCTGGTGGCTGATGTAGCTGGTGTGCACCACTGTGGAATGACCAACGCCCTCTGTATGTGTGTTTCTGTCTCTGTAGCTGAGCTTCCTCCACCCTACACAGCCATTGCCAGTCCAGATGCCGGAGGAGTGCCAGTCATTAACTGCCGAGTGTGCCAGTCTCTTATAAACCTGGATGGCAAGCTCCATCAGCATGTGGTGAAGTGCACTGTCTGCAACGAGGCCACGGTAACAAAGCCTCTTATCATCTACCGCTAATGCTTAGTCATCCACAAGTTCAGTCTACCTCTCTCTCTCTCACTCGCTCTCTCGCTCGCTCTCTCTGTCTCTCGCTCTCACTTTCTCGACCACTCTTTTTCTGCTCTCTGTGGAGCGACTTGTCTCTAGGTTTTAGCTTCTGTGTGGTCCTAAATGATGTGTTGAAACAAGGCAATGTAAAACGGGAAGAGAAAATGGCTTCTGCCATCTTTTATCTCTCTCTCTTACTCTCTCTCCCTCTCTCCTTTTCTCTCTCCTTCTCCCTCTCTTTCTGCCTCTCTATCTCTCTCTTTGTCTCTTTCTCTCTTTTTTCTTCCCCTCTCATCTTTTTTTCAAGCCACACAGTTCCTCCACACTACTGTGTTGTTTTTTCCTCTTTTATGTTGATGTGTGTTGTAGTTTTACCCCTGCTCTGCTTATGAGATCTGTTTCATGTCATTCATATTTTTTGAAGTAAATGCACACGACAGCATAGATTACTTTAGAGGATGAGATCTGGAAGCCAGTGATGGCCATTGATAGTTACAATTCCCTTACACAACCGATCCAATCTCAGACTTGGACTGGAAAACCCTAATTACTTAAAGGGTCAGTTTTACATATTGAAACTCTTATTAGAGTGATATTATTTTTGGTTTAAAAATATGATTTATTTTCAAAATAAACTAATGTTATAAACAGGATGTGAAGAAATAACAGTTTTGACATTGTGTCAAAGACATCTATGTGTCATGGATGTGACACTTTAATCACCATGCTAACCAGCTAGCCTCAGATCACCCTGCCTCGTAATACCACTTTGTACCTGCAGAAGTGAATGTAAGACAGGGTTGCGTTGAGTCAAATCAGTCCAGCATGAGGGGATGAAGAAGTAGTGCTGCTGCCCTGATGGCATTTTGTAACTACTTGTCGATCATGTTGAAGGTCTTGTTCCTGGTTGGATCATTTAAGGACAGGTAGCAAAAGAAAGGATAAGTAAACACAACAATAACTGAAGGTCTTGGCAAGTGACCATGTGTGCATGTAGTCCTGCGTCGTGCAGTCGTCTGCCAATGGTGCTGGCACGAACATGCTGACTCATGGAGGACTTCACTGCTCATGAAACTTGAATCATTCATGTGTCTCACTGTGTCAAACTTACCCACCAAGTTTCATTCTTGTCAGTTCTGGGTGCAATTGCTTGTGCTTGTTTGTTTGATGACAAGTGTATATTTAACCATGATTGACATCTCACAAATTCTCAGGAGTTTCTCTACAATTAACCTTCTCCAATTAAATAGTCCTGGCCTTTAAGATGCCAGTTAAACAGTTTTGCTACTCTAAAATATTTACATTGCCATTGTGGAGCGTTTAAATAAGGATGTAACAATGCATAATGATGTATTGAGGATTATGCAATGATGCATATTGCTATTGTTGATGCTGCATGCCATTACAAAATGTGGAATTTTATTTGTTTTACCAATTTAAGCAGAAAAATATCCTGTGACTGTATGAGTCCAATATACTGACTCCCAAATAACAGCTCACCCAGGACAACTGCCATTTTCCTTTGTCACTAAGCAACGCACCAGCCAATCGGCTTGTCTGCTTAGTCATGTAGACTTGGCAGTGCAGCCAAGTGCACTGGGATGCTTAACAGAGCTTCATGGCTGGATGTTCAGAGAGCCGCAGTGGCAGGTTTCACACGATTTGGAGGGAGGTGTATGTCGTCCTTCATCCTTTAAGTCTCTGTTGTGTGACATGGAGAATCCCACAGGAGTGAGAATTGACTGTGCTTGAGAGATTGGAAAAATAATGATTCCAAGAAGAAACATTCAGTCACACCACAGAAATTCAATACTTTACAGGACAAAGACACTTAAAATTTCTCTGCATGTATTGTGTAAGTTTAATTCTGGGGTAAATCAGTGTACTTGACTTGATATTCCATACTTGCCACAGTGACTCTTTTTAGATCTGTAAAGAAAATGTAAAACACCCAAAATGCAACTTGTACTTATTATAAAATAATTTTTTATATATATATATTATTAATATATTAATATATATATAAATATTTATATATATTTTTTTTTATTTACTTAAGGAGCAACATGTGAAACAGTAACCGCTTCAAATGACTTCGAGCATCAATAACCACTATCAGAATCTCCTGTTGTTTGATTTCTAGCCTTTTACGTTTTGGAAGAATATGAACTACTTCGTCTGCAAAAGTGCTTTAACTCAAATGTATTGGGAAGGTTTGCACGGCAGATCTTTATCTGATATTGCATTTTGTTTAACCCTTTCAATTCTACACTTCTGTTGATTCAGGGTTCATGAATAAATGAGAATTAAAAACAGGATGGATTAAGGCACATCAGTGAATCATTTATAAACATTATTTAATATCTGCTATAAAACATGGAAGTTAAGAGTTAGAAACTGTAGTGTGGGTCCACTCGAGACCCGCCTCCCAACAAGTCCAGTGTGCTCTGATTGGTCAACTCACCCACTCTGTTCTGATTGGTCAACCACCAGAGGGGTGGTCTTGCCCCACACCACTGTGGCTGTTTTTACAAAGGCGTATATCAGTCTGAGCCAGAGTCCTGAAAGCCAAGTAGAACATGTTGGTAGACTAGATCCACCCTTGCATGCTAGCCTGCAGCAGTTTTTACTTTTTCAGCTCTTTGTGTGTTGTTTCAGGGTGTGCCACGCTTGCTGGTTGGGAGGCAACCAGGACTGTATTACAAACGACAACACCTTGTAACAGCTGAGAAAAGTTGTTTCTCTGGGAGAAAGTATATATGCACAAATATGCGGTCATAGAGAAAATCAGGAATGATATGTTTCCTGCCACTGTATGTTTTGAATTGTTCCTATCTGAAAGACTTGGAAGAAATTATGCATTGTGCATCTAAACATTTAACTCTATTTTTTATAACGTCTGACATCTTACTTATTTTGGGCCATTGTAAAGATCCTAATGAAATGCTGTTGACATTACATAATTGTGAAATTTACAAAGATGCAAAGTATTTTTTATTTTTTTTTTGTCTGTCTCTGTTGTTTCCTGGAATGAATATTTGAGAGGTTTTGTTCTAGCCTTTTTCTACCACTACCCAGTTAAAACTCAGCTTAGTTAGATCAAATATTCAGTCAGCTCTGTGCTGAGGTGGACTCATTAAGAGCCTTTGGTGCTGATTTAAATAAGGGAGATTTCTTGGTTTGATAAAGCTCCGGAGCTATGACTCAGCACAATATCCAGTAATTAGCCTTGCTGGAAGAATAATACAGCATCTGGATATATGCTATAATGATGGATTTATTATATGGTGCAGCTGGTGAAGCGTGCTTGCAGATCATATTTCTGTCGAACTGCCAAATAAGGCAAACTGCTTGCGATGTAAAACTTGTTTTTCAAGGCAAAGGCAGTTAATGAGATTTAAGGCTTAGACTTTTTGCGAAATGAAATTCCCAAAGATGAGAGTAAGAATCTTATATTTTGCAATGCATTCATGCTCTTTTTGAGAACCTAGGCAGTAGCGCTGCACAGTGTATGGTTTGTTAATTGTTATTGCAGTGTTGGGGTTTCTGCGATACTGATATTGCAGGAGATTGCAGTATGATTCACTGTATTCCAGGTGAACATCACTGTAGATGTTATGATGAATCCAAACATACATGAGCCAAAAAATGAGAATAATGTTGGGTCACAAAAGTGCAGGTATTACAGAGCTAAATTGATCAAATTAAGTTCTTTACAGCCTTGTTCCACAATCTGCATTTTGGATTAAACAAATAGGACATTTATTTCCGTTTTCCAGGAAAATAAATAAATAATCCATGCCGTTAAAGGAGGTGGTTTTGGATGCTTTCCATGAAAGTAAAACTTTTCACATCTCCAGCATACATTTTAAACAGTAATTCAATAAGCATGTGATTTCTCATGAATCATGAGTTTTCATATTTCATGAAATTGCTCTATGTGTCATTAATAATCTCTAATTGCTGTATAAAACTTGGATCCGAACATGAACGGGTCATTTTTAAAGAGAAAGGTTTAAAAAGGTTTTAAATTGTTCGAAAGCTTTTCTTAGATGAAAATATGGATATACATCAGAGGAGCTTATTTTGTGATTAAAGGGTTGCCGGGTTGTTTTCCAGAACGACTGAGGTGCTTTGAAAAAAGTTGGATTACGTAGAGCTTTACATATTCAACTGCCTATTGAAGGGGAAAAAAGAAAAAAGCATTTTATTTAGGAGAAGGTGGGGGGCCATAAATAAAGACCTACTTCTGAAAGAGCTGAGCCATCTGTTCTTCCGATGTAAGCATTTTGTCCATGTTGTACAGCTGTGCTAGTCAGTTAGTCCATTTTCCGACCATTTATTAATTCAATTTTTTTTATAGCCCATCAAGAACCCACCAACAGGGAAGAAGTATGTTAGATGTCCCTGCAACTGCCTGCTAATCTGTAAAGACACTTCTCGAAGGATAGGATGCCCTCGGCCCAACTGGTAAGTGTAAAAATGTTATTCTGACTACAGTACAACCACATGAGCATGAATGAGACTGAGCCTTTGGGGCGCCAGTCCAGTGATCATAGAGTGCTGACAGGTGAAACAGAGGCACTCAGCTCTTTGAAGCACTGCCAAAAGAAGTAGAGAAAGTAAGATACTTTAGCAAAGCTGAGAGACCTTCAAAGTGAGGTACCTAGCAGAAAGCATGGTGAAGGGAAATAACTTTAAATTTGACTTTATTGTTTTTATTGACCCCCCCAGCAGACGCATCATCAACCTCAGCCCGGTGATGGTGATTCCCGAGGAGCAGCCTGCCCAACCAGCCCTTCCTGTTCAGCCTGAAGGCATGCGTGTGGTGTGTGGCCACTGCGGCAATACGTTTCTTGTACGTAAAGGCTATGTTTGTTATAGTCCTCATTAATGTTTCAAGCAGAATGGGTCCTTATTAAAGAAGCATTCCATGCAGAATTTAGCTGCTATTATTATTATTATTATTATTATTATTATTATTTTTATTATCGTATAAGGTCACATGACTTTGCAGTAGGAAAGTGCTGTTGACATGTATTAAGTTCAAATGGATAGCGGTTTATGAAATGAGTGGTTATTGTTATTTTGCAGGTTTTAAGGCTTTTAAAAAGGACTCCCTCACTTTCCTACTATTGTGTTAAGTCACATGACCTAATTTAATGCCAGTTTGTTGTAATACTGTGCTTCAAACCATCTTTACAGTTGGAAGTCACGTAGCGAATGAAGGATTTTGCATGGAATGCCCTTTTTATGGCTGCAATATGTCGCTGAAAACTAGAATCCCTCATTGCAGTAGACATTGTTTTCAATGCTCCTGTTATGCCTGTGGCCTCTAGGGCAGTGATGCTGTGTCCCAGCCTTCCTCTGGCCTGCCTATTGATGGTGCCTCTGCTCCCTTCAAGGTCCTAATGCCCAGACTGCTCGGTCCTCCACCGGTTCCTTGTGGAAGGACTGAATAACTACTACCCAACTAGTGTTCACATAATAATGGCCATTAACTGAAATCAGCACCACTGATCTGCTCTGCAAAGGAAAAATGCAGAAACTGCTAAAAAAAATAGATTTAGTGAAGTAAATTTATGGTCTTTCTTGTTACATAACGTTGACATAAGCATGGCGTAAATGTGCCATGGCAGACATCATGTGAGTTGCCACTAGTGTCATGTTATGATTACTTATGATGTTTGATGTAATAAACAAAAATATCTTTGCAACATTTAGCATGTGACGTAAACTGTCATGACATCAAACATTATGACTCCTGTCATACGGCATAACCAATAATGGTGTAATGACTTACTGAAGATATTGTCAGTGTTATGTCAATGTTATAGCAAGGGTTATTTAATCAAGCATTACCCACATCAGTGCAATCACTGCATTTTCCCTTTCAAATCCCTCAAATCAGTCCTTTTCAGCCTTCATAAATTACTCTCTGAATGACTCATAGAGGCTACCGACATAGATATAGATGTTGATTAATCAGAGGTAGCCTTTCTAACTCATTATAGCACTCTGGACTGATGCCAAATTGGAAGTCAAATTAACTTGAAAGTAGATTAGTAGAGTGAGTGGGCTTTTTCATGTCTGATGTCAGTATACTTTTTAAGAACCCTGTTTCTGTGTTCTGCCCACAGTGGATGGAGCTCCGATTTAATACGCTGGCCAAGTGCCCACACTGCAAAAAAATGTGAGTGACATTAATTACATTGTCATGTAGAGATGAGTAGCATGACAGTGTTTTATCAGTATTGTGATCAATTATGCCACAATAAGCTTGTCTGAGTATGTGTTGGGCTTTTGATGCTGTCCAAAATGCAAATAATAAAAGACATACAAATTATTTAAACTCTATATTGAATGGAAAATTATTTGAAGACATCATTGCATATTTTAAAACAGAGAAATTTCATAGGTTTTGTGAAATATATCCATTATAAATCTGATTCCACTGAATATGTATATGTTGTCTTTGTGCTGGTTTTTAATTCATCGTTTAATTGATTGGCAAATTATTGCATTCAGTTATTGTTATTGTGCAGTGATTTTGCACAGCATCTCACCTTGAGGAAATGTGGTTGTATAAAGGAAGGATAGTCAGCCCTGTTTAATTGGGTTTAGTGCAGCAGTATATAAAACTGTTAATACAAATTATGGTACCGTTTTTGATAGCATTCACCAACCGTTCTTAAGAGCACTTGTGCAGCTTCCAGTTTCCACAAAAATTCTAACATTCACTTGTGTTTTTTGGGGGGAATTTTAGTAGGTAATAACAGAATCAACTTATTTTAGGAGCACAAAGGTGTTATAAATATATATTATATTATATTATTATGTTATGAAATATAATTTCTTGGCCCTTTTTATAAAAACCACGAAAAAAAGGTATTGGTTATTGATGAATAAGACCCACTGGCTTTTATTGAATGTCCAATTAATATAATATTTGGTAATATTATTAAGTAGATAAGTTGTAATTTGTGTTGAATTAATGTACCAGTTTGCATTGTCGTAATTTCAGGCTGTTACTTTGTGCTATATATTGAATCACTCATTGAATTTCTCATAAGTGTAGTTGCAGTATTCCACTTTTTGTAACGGCATCCGATTTGCCATTCCCAGTAACATGGCTCATAAATCTAGATGTGTGACGCGCATTACTGGCACGAGGTCAGGTCTTAGTTCCACAGGGTGCTGGGGAGAGAGAGAGAATAAATAAACCTAAGAGTTTATTTACTGGGTTTGTGGTGCCAGTAATGTGATGCCATGGACCTGGTGCCCAGCCAGTGCCAGGGTCTCCTGGGTGCAGTTAGAGCGCATTCATGCTGATGTAATGTAGCCCCAGCATTGCGCACACTGATGACGCTGCAGGACAGAGCCACCACCGAGGCGCCAGATGTTACAACTGGCACGAATGGGAAGTTAACTGCAGAGTTCTGCTTGTAGGGAGAGGAAGGAAATGGAAGGATAGAGAGGGGAGAAAGAGGCTTAAGCATATTAAGCCATCTGATTCTTTTTTTTGTGTGTGTGTGTGTGATTTCAAAAGAATGTTTCAGAACCCAGTCACATGAGAGGCATGTGAAGGGTCCTACCGAGTCCTAACAGGACCCAGCAAGGATGGGGGGTGGGGATCCATGTGACCGCTGACGAAATCATCAGCTGATTACAAGCATTTGTTAAACAGCCAATTGGCACCTTCTTTCCACCAGTCCTTTCGATCTGACCCACAGAAAGAAGTGAAGGCTGTTTATATGACAGACATTAAACATGTCACATGTCAGATATATTATGTTTACTTTACTGAGTAAATAAATGGCTTAAAATCTGGTTTGCAAATATGTAAAGGCAATTAGATAGCGTTATCTGTTTGCCTATAGATATAAGTAAGGGTCAGGGGGCTGACAAACAGTTTGTATATTCAAAAGCAAATACACTACCAATCAAAAGTTTAGAGAAACCCACTCATAGTAGGATTAAAGGATAGGAGGAACAGTTTACTGCAAGCCAGCACATATGGGGACTAACTTACTTAAAGTGGATGTAATTACCAATATTGTACCAGTGCACCAGTTGAGGGGTGGCCAATGTAGTCAGTTATATAATAAATGAATATAAACGTGATTAACATTCGACAAATGCAATAATAACTTGGTTGGCTTATATTCTTTTCATGTAAAAGCCGGTATGGAAGAGTTTTATTGTTCTTTTTCAGGTTCAAATTTTAACTTGACATAAAGAAAATAAAGATGTATTTTCCCAAGATTTTGACTTCATAAATCTGCCACATGCAATGACCAAAGTGACCTATGTTCCACATAAGTTTCAGACCTTGTTTGCTGCTGAGAAACTTTTTGGCAGTGCAATTCTAAAAAGGGGGAAAAAAACACTGAGCAGTTTTAGTATAGGATAATGTTTATACATACTGGTATGACTAGGACAGGTTCACTTTAAAAGAAAACAGATTTTAAAAAATTATTTTAAAAGGTTGGGGTTTGGGAAAGCCATCAGCAATAAAAACACTCTGTAGGTGATTAGGTATATATCATAAATTATGATGATGTATATGTTTATCTGATGATTACCCTCAGTCTAACCGTGTATGCCCTCTTTGCCCTTAGTTCATCTGTTGGAAGTGCTCTGCCTAGGAGGCGCTGTTGTGCCTACATCACAGTGGGAATGATCTGCATTTTCATTGGAATTGGATTAACAGTGAGTACTGATCCCAACCACAGCACAGTCTTTGTTTTGTTTTTTTCCCCACAAAAACACAGTGTTTGCTGTGTTCTACTGTGTGTCAGTAGGAATAAGAACATTTAACCAAACAGTATAATCTCCAAAACAAGTTAAATCATGCCTAAAATAATGTTTAATATTTTCATTTAATCAGCATTATTTTAGAACAGGTCATGTGTAGCTGAGATGGACTTTTAGAAACAGCCACTACAGTAAACGTTAATGTTGACTTTTCAATTTTGATGTTTGAAACCAGCGTACAAAGACCTGTTTAGGACTAAGAATGGGCAATGGTGCAGGATTAAGAGAGCTCAAATACAGGAACTTTCAAATGAATGAGCTCTCTTTCTGTGACTTTAGATTAACAGTAATCATAATCTCAGCATATTTTGCACCCAGTTCACAATAAGCCACTTTGCGTTGACCCATTTAAAAGAGGATCACTGCAAACACTGAAAGAGTGCACTATTTATCCTAGCTTTTCAAAGAAAAAGTAGGAGTTTTAGATGGCTCTGAATTGAGAATGCTGTATGATATTGATAATGAAGTTATTATAAAACTGACAACTAGATGGTGTTTTAGTAAGTACACCTCCTTGTTTCTACACTCACTGACCATTTTATAGCTACAGACTTAGGTTCATCAGATTCTCTGTATACCTTACTACCCCGTTCTTTACTGGTCAGGACCCCAATGGGACCACCAAAGATAAGGTGAATCATTTTCAGCACTGCAGTGATACTGACATGTTGGTGGTGTCCACTTACTCTGCACTCAATTTGACACTCCTACCTTGCTGGTCCATCTTGTAGATGTACAGTCAGAGCTGATGGGTCATCTGCTGCTGCACAGTTTGTGGTGGTCTTCCTCTAGACCCATCCTCAGTAGTCACAGGACGCTGCCTACAGTACACTGTTGGCTAGATAGTTTTGGAGGGTGACCTATTCTCAGTTAGTCAGTGACACTGAGGTGTTTAAACACTCCAGCAGCACTGCTGTGTCTGATCCACTTGCACCAGCACAACACACGTCATGTCAGTGTCCAACATGTTAGTGTCACTGCAATGCTAGGAATGATCCACCTCCCACATAATACCTGCTGGGTCCTGTGGGGGTCCTGACCATTGAAAAACAAGATGAAAGGTGGATAGCAAAGTATGTAGAGGATCGGATGGAGTACAGTCTGTAATTATAGAACTACATGTTCTCCTAAGTTCTCCTATATAGTAAACAAAGCTGATAACATGGACAGTGAGTGTAGTGAAAAAGTGTTTCTAATAAAGTGCTTGGTTACTGTAGATAACTCATAGATTTTTGTGATTATAGCTTATCATTTATAGTAAATAATAACTCTTAATCTTTGAAATATTGAATAAAACCTCTAAAATTTTAAAATAGTGAAATGCACATTGCATAAAGTACTGATTGCTTACATTGCCATTATCTGTTTGTCTCATTCTGTGCTGTTGTGTTGTTCTGCTAGGTGGGCACTCAAGACTTTGCTAGCCGTTACCATGCTACCTACGTTTCCTGGGCCTTCGCGTATCTGTTGGGTCTAATCTGTCTGGTACGGGCCTGCTACTGGGGAGCGATTAAAGTCAGCTATCCAGAGAACACCTTTGCATAGACAGTGTCATTCAACGAGTCGTTTTAGTGTTTCATTTTATCCTGATTTTAACAGGTGTACATTTGAATGGTCATTCTATGTAGGAGAACCTGAATCCAGTCTGGGGTTTTGAGGTTGACTGCGAATGTTGATGTTTAAACATGATTGGCTCTGATGTTTATTTCTGCCGAATTAAGCTTATAAATGGTTATGATGAAGTAGAATTCTGAATAAACTGAAATCAGTATTACTGGCAATTAATGAAATGCTGACGAGATGGAATCATTGAAGTCCACCTGGTACGCCTCCTGGATTTTTGGCTGGCTTCGAGTAACTATGACCCCTACTGGATGGACAGTGTATACATGTTACTGCATTTTGTTACTGACCTGACCAAAAGAGATGATCTTTTTATGAACAATTTGCCCATTGCACTACACCTTTTATGCAATTCTTCTGTTCTGTTGCTGCTAGCTGTCACAGCTGTAAAAAGCTGAGAGTTAATATGTATTACGAAAACCTGCCCACACTCGTCAAGGTACTGTGTTGCATTTAAATATTCAGATATTCTGTAACTTTCTTTACAGTCCTGTGCCAATGTTCCTGTTTATGTGTCTCTTAGGGGCGATCCCTCCAAGGAAACCTATCAGTATTCTCGAATCCGTTTTGATTAAGACGCTGTAACTCACTGTGAGCAATAATCTTAAGTGTTGTGGCTTTCGGAGGAAGAAAAACAGCATGCTCACACATCCACTGCACCTGTGAATTTGATCTGTCAGTCAGCAGCGAGATGTACATGTACTGAATTTGGAAAATCGCACATGCATGATTTTCATGTGATTATTTTGTACCGCAGAGCAGTGTTCTATATCTCCGCCACTGAAAGGGCAGTGTTGAAGAGTTTAGGCCCTGAATCTAGTGCTTTTTCCTGTAAGTAGAATGGACATGCCTCTGCTATCTGCCTGATTCCGACACTTTGGTCAATCCCTGCTAGCGTTGCAGTAGTTCCCTAACTTCATCAGGACAAATGGGCACAACTGTAGTTACTAATCTTGTTCTGAATGTGACAAGCAAGAAAATTCTTTGTACATAGTTTGTTCGGTACACCGAGACTGTAGCTTGAGTTGGAATATGGCCTGGGTCTTTTTAAAACTGATAATTTATCAATAAAATGGAGAGAAAATCCCTGTCTGGAGTGCTTTGTTTGCATCTCAGTGCAATACATTTTAACTTTATATTACACAACATTATATGCCTAGAAAAATGTTCATTGTACAGTGACACACCATCACATTTAGAAATTACAGACATTTTTTATGTTATCCCTCTATTTTCACAGGCTTAGAACAAACTAACTGGCAGCCATACATGCCCATGCCATAACAATAACCTACAACACTGCCTCCACCATGTTTCACAGATGATGACATATGCTGTGGATCATGAGCCTATCCTTTCCCTCTCCATACCTTTCCTCTAATTCGGGGACCATGTTGATCTTGGTTTCATCTCTCCAAAGAATGTTGTTCCAGAACTGGACAGGCTTTTAGGATCTTATCTGGCCTTTCTGGTTCTGGAGTGCTACTACTACATCTTGAGGTAAACCCTCTGTATTTACATTAATTAAGGTGTCACTTGATTATAGACTTGATATTTCAATGATACTATGACCTCTTCTAGAATGTCCTTGACTTGACTAGATGTTGTGAAGATCGATCTGGAGTGCTTTGTTTGTGTCCCAGTGCAATACGTTTTGCATTAAATTACCCAAGATAATACGGATAGAAAAATATCTGTTGTACAGTCAGGTCTTTAAATATTTGGACAGTGAAAGATCTGCACCATCACAGTTGAATTACAGCCATTTTTTATGTTCTTCCGTTTTTATAGGCTCAAATAGGACAAACTAACATAATTGTCGATGCAAGGTGCTAACCCTTTGCATCACTGACTGCCTAAAGTCTTCATGCTGGGTTTTCTTCTTTGAGATGCCTTGCCAGGCCCTTACTGAAGCCATCTTCAGTTGGTGCTTGTGGGTCTTTCTGCCTTCAGTAAGTGAAATGCGTGCTCTGTTGTTATATACTCCATCTCTTTTTCCTGAAGCTCTTTGGTTGCTTTCCTGGTATGTTTTTGAGTCATTATCCATCTGTGCTGTGAAGAACCTTCCTATGGGTTTAGCAGCATTTAACTGAATCTCAGCAGAAAGTGTAGATCTGTACACTTTAGAATTCATCCTGCTACTTCTATCAGCAGTCACATCATCAGTAAACACCAGTGACCCAGTTCCACTGGCAGCTGTGCATGCCCATGCCATAACACTACCATACAGCACTGTCTCTACCATGTTTCACAAGTTATGTGGTATACTGTGAGTCCATCCGCTCATTCTCCATACCCTTTCCCTCATTCGAGTACCATGTTAATCTTGGTTTCATCTCTCCAAAGAAAGTTGTTACAGAACTGGACAGGTTTTTAAAATATTCTTATCTGGCCTTTCTGGGTCTGGAGCGCTACCACTTGTCTACGTCTTGAGGTATTTACATTTACATGATTATAGGCTTGGGCAGTGATACTTCATCCTCCTCTTGACTTGTCTAGATGCTGCGAAGGAGTTTTCCCAATCTCAACACAAAATGAATTCTGCCATAATTCGCTTTGGATGTCTACAGACATCCAAGACCCAGCGGTGTTTCTGAGCTTGCCTGTGCATTCCATCTTTTTAAGTATGTACCAGATTGTTGACTTGGCCTCTATCAAAGTTCCTGCTTTCTCTTTAAATGGGTTTGTTCTGTTTTTCAAACAGTATTTGGCAGATGCTCTCAACCAGAATTAGTCATCTCTTACATAGATAGATAAGGGTAGTGTTTGGAGTCTTGCCCAAGGACCCTTATTGGTATAGTATGGGGTGCTTGCCTAGTTAGCTTGTCAAACCCCACTATATAATGTGGAAAGTTATGCCAACCATATCTTTATGGTTAGAATTACTAAAACAATACATGGTTTGATTTCTATAAATAAACCATATTATTCTGCAGGCTTATTGTAATGATCCTGGAATCATGCTCACATAGCTCTGTATGGAGCATTATCAGCTTGGCTCTGCTCCAGGTGGAGATGCTTGTTAGGAAAGCAGAGCTCAGTAAATCATGTGCTGTGCACATGATACAGAAGAAGAACCGAAGACTCGGTTATAAATATATAGAAATGCTTTAATGACTTAAAGATAAAAAGTTAAATGGATGAGGATCAAGAGATTTAGATCTGAAAAAAAGAACTTAGTCTTCATTGTGTATGGACATAAAGTTGCAAATACAATTTATATACCAGTTGTAGGAGGCCCTGTTGTGAAAAGATCAGTGTAATGGTATCTTGAACGGTCAAAAAGGTGTGGGTAATAAATATAATGTAACCAGTATGATCAATCTGACCTGTGGTCTAAGCCAGAGTTTCCTGGAAGCACCCTGCCCTGCACAATTGAACAGATTTCCTGCATCAACACACCAAATGTAACTCTCACAGGGCTTGATAATGAGCCGATAAATTGACTCGGGTGTACTGGGAGCAGGGAGAGGGCTACATTGTGCAGGGCAGGCCTTGAGAAACTCTAGTCTAGGCTTATGATCAGAGTTAATTGTCATTAGAACCGAGCAGTATTTAGAGCTACATCATAACTCGCATTGTATGTTGTTTGGGTAAGCACCAGTTTTCAGATTCAGTAATGTGCATTAAGCTCTGTAAACGTGTGAAGCACCATGTGTTTGGTAAAAGGGGGAAAAAAATTGGACATTAGTCGCATGTCACCAGAGGAAAACAAGTATCTGCAAACTGGAAACTTCACAGGAGAGGACAAAGACAGCATTTAATTACAGTGTAAGCCGAGGGAGCCAAGGAGTTTTGGGCCATTTCTATTGGTCCATTCATCAAGAACTGTCCATACAGTGTAAACGGCAGATGCTGTGTTTAAATGGTGCATAATAGTAAACATGGACATCCATGTTTTTCCGTGGACAGGGACTATATGTAGTAAGTTATGAGTTGTGGTAAACCCAAGAACATATCAATACAATTTTCAACTTTCAATACAATTTATCTTTATAACTCCCTGCATGTACCACTTCACTGTATACTTGAACATCCAGTTTTGTTTTTATTTTGTTCTTATTTATCTAGATTTATTTATCTATACTGAACATCTGTACAAAGCAATTTGGCTGTTACTGAACATTAAGCTGCTATTTTCCCACCTGCACTGTACACTTTATATATCCATACTGTTTAAACCACATACTTACTGATACTGCGCTACTCTTTGCACATGTCCTGTACACATACTGTACTGTACTGTACTGTTTGCACACATTGTTTTTGTCCATTTGTCTTTGCACTACACTATTTATATACACATTGCATTGAATTGAATTGAATTGAATTTAATAAAACTGGAAAAATAAAATATATTCCAAATCCAAAACTAAATGAATGACTAAGTCTCCCTTTCCTCATTACACATTCCGAGTAAGTCTTTTCTGAGAAGTCACATTGTTAAGGCAGCATGATGGCATAGCCCTGACATAGAGAGGTGGAATAAAGGTCATGTGCCAGTGCTGCACAGTTAACTATTTCAGAGGGGTCACACGCAAAATGAAACAGCTGGAGGGGAAAAAGTGACCTTGTGGTTTTTCCAGCTAAAGTGATTTATTTCCACAGCTCCTACTTGTCACACCAGTTTTGCTGCTGTGTTCAACAAGGCCATTTTAACACTTTAAGCATCCACAGGGAGGCAGTGTTGCCACACCAAACACCAGCCTCCTTTACAGATGAGTGATTCTGTAAGGTAAGAAGTATGTGGACTCTGGGTCTCTCTGGGTCTGGGTCATACAGCAGCAGTCAAATGCATGAACACAGATGATTGGACGTATTTTGTGTGCTATAATTAATATATTTAATGTAAGGCATTCAAGTACACGGTCCATGTTTCTTACAATATAGAAATACTACATATCGTCGCTGTCCAAAGAAAAACAGGTAACTCCAAAATGGCAACTTTACAGGAGAGGCCAAAAACCTCATTGAATTTGAACAGAAGCCAATGGAACCAGACATCTTTTCAAGCAGTTTTGGTCCATTTCTGTTGGTCTGTTCTTCATGAAATTCACACACACTGTAAACAGCAGCTCATGTGATCAAATGAGGCATAAAAGTAAAAATCAACAAAAATGGAGATACATGTTTTTCTTTGGAAAGCAACGACACACACACACACACACTAAGAACTTTATTAGGTGCATCTCCTGTGTAACAATCACTGGCCATTTTATCAGCTCTACTTACCACATTGAAGCACTTTGTAGTTCTACAGTTACAGACTGTAGTCTGATTCTCTGTGTACTTTATCCTCCCTTTAGCCTGGTCTTCAGTGGTCAGGACCCCCACAGAGCAGGTATTATTTTTTGGTTGGAGGATTATTTTCAGTGTTTAAACACTGTGTCCACTCACTGTCCACTCTATTAGACTGACTTGCTGGTCTACCTTGTAGACGTAAAGTCAGGACAATAGCTCATCTTCTGCTTCACAGTTTGTGTTGGTCATCCTCTAGTCCTTCAGCAGTGGTCACACGACGCTGCCCACAGTGGTTCTGACCTCCTGAGAGAGACCTGTGGTGGTCCTGACCATTAAACAACAGGGTGAAAGGGGATTAAAAAAGTATGCAGAAAAAAAGAACTGCAGTCGGTAAATATAGATCTACAAGGTGCTCCTATATGGGAAGTAGAGCTGATAAAATGTACAGTGAGTGTGGAGACAAGGGGGTGTGTCTAAGTGTCTAATAAAGTGCTTCAAACCCAGCACTGTAATTCTACAGTAATTCTACTCATTAGTTAGTTAGCCAGGCCTCTTGATTTTGACACCTCCTATATACATTCTCTAAATATACTGTACATTGGAAAAGATAAGCAGCAAGTGTGTGTATATATACATTTATAATTTATTATTAATGTACTTATTTTAATTATTAATTTTTGATAGGGTTTTTTGCACATCCCTTCTTTTGGATGATAGCTTTTACACACAGAGTGCATGAGTTTGCACTACATTGCTGCTTAATGGATTTTCTTTTTTGTGAACAAAAAGAGCGTGGCAGTTTTTGAAAACTTTTATATCTTTTTCCTCAATTTCACTTTATTTTTACATCTTGATTTTGTTATTCAGTTTATGTGCTATTTTACATAGGCACCACAGATCAATTCAACTCATTATTTAAGTTTCCCAAATGTCATGAAGCCGTCTTCCCGGCTTCTCCGCTCTTCGGGACTCCACTTCCCAGAGGGCCACGCTCGATGACGTCATGTCTATGCGCCCCCGTTCGGACTCCGTGATTCGCTCTAGATCGCCCGAGTTTTAACTCCAGCTGAATCTAATTACTGCCTGTATTTAAGGCTGTGTTTCACGCAAGTTCCCTGTGAAGCTTTGCCAAACTTAATTTAGCAATCCTGAGCGGTCTTTCCTCGTATGGTCTTACTCTGGTTTCCGACTCCCTTCGTTCCTTTACTACTCTTTCGCCTAATCCCTTTTGCTCGTGTTCAGACTCTACGGTTTGTATCTCTGCTTTCTCACTTCGGGTTTTCCCTTTAAACTTGTTCGCCCTCGCTGTTTGTTCTACCTGGTTCAGACCCCCGCCTGTCCCTGACTCTGATTTAGCTTCTCCCATTGTTTTCGCTGTGTACTGGTGCTCGCTGTGATTGCCTGTTTTTTAATAAACCGTTCCTGGTTTTTAGTTCTGCACACGTCGGTCTCGAAGTCTTTTGTCTAACACCAAATTAATTTCTTTCAGTGTGTTAAAAGGGAATTGCAGGATTTGTTAGAATGGTTAACATGTAAAAAGTAAAATGGGTTTTAATAAAAGTTTAATGCTTCTAAAAGCTGCCTCGTAGAAAGTTACTCCATAAAACAATTACTGGTAAGTCCCCTGATGACTGAGACAGTTACAGACGTGTACTTCTTTGAAGCCTTAAATGAAGGAGCTGCGTAAAACATGGGTGTAATTCATGGTGTACATGGGCAAAATCACAAACACTATAGCAGATTAAGGAGGAATCCTCTTGTTCAGAACTTCAGCAGTAGCTAACAACAACAGCTGCATCTCAAAAAACATGAAACAACAGAAAGGGTGACTAGAACCGTATATTTATTCAGAGTTGACAAACTACATAAAGTACAGCAAGAGAGATGAGCTTTATACAGAAATTGTAGAGTCAAGAACTCATGGTTTATCAGGCTTGATCAGCTCACAAGTACTGCTACATGAGGCATGAGGCCTTGAGTCCTGACACTTACACAGACTATTTACGACGGTACAGGACACTGCAGCTCACACTCGCTGTACTGCTGAGTCACAGATTAACAAAGAGCTAATCCCGAAGAAACATCAACACAGTGATGGTGTCACTGAGCGCCATCATCAGAACGATGAAGTCATTGCTTCGGAAGATTACATCTAGGAACACACTCAGTTTAAAGATCTAATGATGAGGGAACATAGATGCCTGATGGTATTCACCATGACGTCACAGCAAGCGTAAACACAAGGGTGCAGCTCCAGATGATGAAGAAATAGCAATGCCAAACTAGCTTCCCTTTTGGTCCTTGTAAGCTCTCGTGTCCGGATATCTGGAGTCAAACAGCTCTAATTGTTGTTCAGGACCCACCACGATGCTACGGATAGAAACACAACTGGTTAGATTAAGTATGTAAGACTCATCCGTTATTACAAATAATATCACTAATCCTAATCCTCAGCCTCAGAGTAATCAGGTGCTTCTTGGAAAGCACACTGAGTCAGTCTAATGCAAAGGCCAAATAAGAGAAGATGCACCACACCTGGTACCAGCATAGTTGTTGTAATCTCTGGTGTCTCTAAGAAGTCCACGTTGCCCCTCTGAAAGGTTTTGCTGTAGTTTGTCTGCAGATGGCTGTACACAGAAAAGACCTAGTTAGTGACCTGGACCTAGTAAGTGTTATTTAACCCTTATATCTAAACCCCATGACCCGTCATTTAATGCCCCTCTACCTTGTTCATTCTTTCAGATAAATATACACAAACCACAGAGAGGGAGAACCGATGGATTGTCCAGCATGCTTGGACCCAACAAACAGACATTTAGATAGCACTGACAGGAACTCATCCTTATGAGTTATGATGACTGCCCTTAATACCACATCACTCTTGCCAAAGACTGCAGTTGTGTTGTGCCAGACTGAAATGGAGTAATTCAGAATGTTCAGAGTCCCGCTTTTGTCTTTTTTTAAGCTGTTTTAATGTAAATACTGGTCAAAGTGGATTCACAACTAATCACTGTGTCCTGTTTTTTTTAGTTTTTCATTTCTGTTTCACATAGAATTGAGTTTTGTGTGAACATTCCAAAGCACTGGCTACAGCAGCCAGAACAGAATAACCCTTAAAGTGTTTCTGATAGTGAAGTAAAAAAAAAAAAACAATGGTTTATGGTAGATTATGAGGAGGTTTTGGTAAATCCAACAGAAGGCCAGATGCTTGAAAAGCCCACCTCCCAAAATACCATCCCAAAACAAGTGTAGTTCCTCCCACATTTAAGATGCATCCTCAAAATAGGTGTTTTCCGAGTCTGGCCAGAGAGCCCCTTGAAGAGTTAACAACAAACGAATAGCTAAATCTACCTCTATTTTATTAAAATTAAGGAGATTCAGGGGAATGAATAAAGATAATGGTTACATATTAGCAAATAGAATGAAATATGGCTTACTTCTTCCACACACTGCTGTGCTCCCAGAACTCATACAGTATGAAGCGAGACTCATTAGCAATCCTCTGAACCGCAATACTGCCAAGAGAGCACAATAACAAATGTAGGATTATTAACTATGCACTACAATCCATTAAATTGTTTCTTTCAGTTTTCCTCTTGAGGGCTTAATGCTGCAATTAAGCATTGTTCACAAACAAATCAACATACAAACACCTGCAACGGTGCCACTGACTCAGAGACCTAGAAACACTGCAGAGTTAAGGCGTTGTTTTATGGCAGATACACTTTAAATGTTTCAACATCCATACTTCCCAGAAGTAGTCCCCAAATATTCAGATTTACTATGTTACCATTGTCAACATTACATATGAATGTTCAGGGATCACATGTGGTGGTTATGTATAGTAAAAATATGTTTTAGAGTCACTAATGCAATATTTCACATTAATTAGAACCCCCACTGCCTCCTAGTTCAATATTCTGGTTATACTGCATTTAAATTACATTGCTACATATTGCAGTTGCCATAGCCCTTCCAATAAACACATTAGGAGTGGCCTAATAATCGAGGACAATTGTATGCTTGCTGGATAACATGTTTCAGAATCTTTAATGCAATATTTGACATTAAACAGAAGTAGTAAGAACCCCATTTATTTAATATTCAGGTTATACAATATATATATATTATACACTATACACTATACTATACTACTTTCAGTGACATTGAACATAATTACATAAAATTGCAATAAACACATAGACGAATCCTTGTTATAGTGTTATTGTTTAGGTGTTTTCAACCTCCTTTGCAAAAGGCTTCTAGCTGTAGTTCTTAGGCATTCTTAGACTACCTTGCATAAATTGCTTATCTGAGATATGTGCACAGATTTCATTGCTGTTTGGGTAGGGAAAACCTTCAGCTTGTGCCTCGAGGTAGTCCAGTGTGGAGTTTAAGGTGCGTTTAGGATCATTATCCTGTTGCAGAAGCCATCATCTTTCTGTCTTCATCTTTAATTACTACAATTAGTAATAAAAACTTGCGGTTTTTTATATCCATTCATGAAAGGAAGTATATGTAGGATGTTGTAAGGCAAAATGGTCCTCAAATAATATTTTTTCAGATTTACTACTATGTTACCATAACCATAATCATAAAATGTTAGTAGACCAGTGCAGATCCCCACTATGATTGTGAACAAGCCATAGCCCTAAGAGCTCAAATCAAAACACAAATAATATAAATAATGCAGATATTAACTGTATGCTACTTGAGGATCTTTTACTCAATTAACTACCTAGTGTGTAAATCCAGTGTGGATTTTGAGATGTATTTAGGATCACTACCTTGGTGTATGAGCCATCTTCTTTCAGCCTTCTTCTTTTTTCACACTGACTGAGATGTCTTTTCCTAGGGTTTGCTGGTACAACAGTGCACACCCACTATGACTGAAAACAAGTCATAGCCCTAACAAGCTAATTAGGTTCTGAGACATTGGGTAGAAGTTATCTGACAGCTCAAATCGAAAAAACACAAATAATATAAATTATGTAGATATTAACTGTGAGCTACTTGGGGATGTTTTACTTGACCAGGTTGCCCAAAATTTCGCATGACACGATACATAAGAAAACAATGTTTTAATATTGCAACTAAACCAAAATAAAACTATATGAAGTCACTATAACGTTTGGGAACATTTTTGCACACTGTCTATGTGAGAGCATCAGTGCAGGCTAAATCTAGAAAACACCCATCATTCTGTGCTTGTCCTCATCCTTGTGCTCTCTTTCACCAGCTCCTTCTGCTAATGGGAGAGGCCAATTAATGTCAAACTCGGAGAGGCTTTTGGCATGTGGATGAGTACGCCTCCAGTGCCCCTGGGTCAGGGGAAAATATAACGATGAGACTTAACATGCTGTCTGTCACTTTCGTCACGCTCCAGTTTTTAAAAGTCAAACCTGTTTCCAGGGCTTGTAAACATACGCCATCACTGAGCACCGTAACTGAGACATGAACCAGCATAACCTCTTTCAAGCTACACGCGGCGCCCCATGCATTTTTTATAGCTACCCAGCTCAGCCTAGAACATTCTTCTTTTTCTGTCACTTTGACACTTGTATGATATTTCTGTGGATGCAGGCTGTACTGAGGTGGCATGGCAGCAGAGCTGGAGGTGTGCATACTTACTGCAGACAACCAGTCTGGGCGCTGGCACAGTCAATGTACTGCCGGAGAGTCAGGCGGAACTCCTCCAGCTCGTCCTCCAGCACCGGCAGCTGCCTCTGGACAATCAGAATGTGCTAAAAAAAGAGAGAGAGAGAGAGAGAGAGAGGGAATGCAGGACTGAGTCACAAAGGAGCCTTCACATGATAAACAAGCACCTGGGCACAGAAGAACTGATGCCAGACCAATGCAATACTCTGCAGGACATTTTAAAGGGCCCGTAGTCTACATTTTTGGTCCCTAAAGCCCACATGGGGTATAATGTGTGATTTGATGTTCTAATAATTTTTTTGCATTTTAAGTCCTCTCTGATTAGATTAAAATCAAATCTTTATTTTTACTGACGTATAAAACTGCTTTATGTATATGATCATTGTTCTATTGGACTGAGCCCTGTATTGCACCCTGTATAGAAATGTACAGAACAAGCTACTGATTTCAGATTTAAATCTTTAGAGGTGTGGGAAAAAGAAAAGTCCTCTTGGATAGTTAGATCCTCCGCAAGGATATAATGACACATTTGCTTACTGACAGCCAGGAACCAAAGACTGTAGTAACAACACTCCCTATCATTGAATGGGTGGCAGGTCGTTTAGTGTTGCTGCCCCCACTCTCTGGAACTCCCTACCTTCATCCCTACGCACCTCACCCTCTCTTTCAGTCTTCAAAACTCAGTTAAAAACGTATCTTTTCTAAACATTTTCATTCTTCATGATTAATTTGTCTTGGTTTGTTTCTTTTTGGTTGTTTTTGTGTTTGTAAAGCGTCCTTGGGTTTGTGAAAGGTGCTATAGAAGTGTAACCCATTATTATCATTCATTATTCATTATTAAAAAGATGGCTAAATCGCTGTAGACTGAATAGGAACTCATAAGCTCATCAGACAAAACATTAGTCACCTGATGTCTTAAAAGTGGTAGTAATTTCAGGGTGCTGCAGATGCTGCTAAACAAGAATGGAGGAATAAAAACCCCACAAAATAAATAGTGACGGGATTCATAGATTGAGAAGAGGTGGTACAGTGCAGTGAATGTCTCATTCCATGTGTGGAAACTGGCTCCAAAGCAGATGTTAATAATTGGCTAAAAGAAATGATTGCATTTACTCAATTCTTTGATGCAGGAGTGTCTGAACATCGATGTGGCTTCATTCAGAAACTTGTCCGGTACATGCCAAATCCAGTCACAGATGTTATTGGTGCTCGTGGAAGGATTACATGCTATTAGGTACCTTCCAGTCACAGGTCACTCGTTTTTTTGTCTGGTGAGCTTATGTATATGATTTTGTGTTTGTGACATCACACCCATGATAACTTCACTGATTAATTCCATCTCTGTTATTTTCATAAGGCAGGTAGAATGCTGGTTTCCGTGATATGGTCTTTATAGCACTTAAATGAAAAACAGTAACCTTGTTCCAGGACGCTATGTGAGCACAGGCCCAGATCAGTGATGAAGACTGGGCTTAGAGCACCTACAGGGGGTATGCAGACGTGCAGTGCAGTGACAGCAGCTGTGAGACAAGAACAGGAAGCAAGGTCTAGGGACAGAGACTGGGCTATAGGCCAGGAACAAGGTTGGGGGAATGTGACAAAGTGAGTACAATTAGATTGGAAATAGGAACACAGGGATGAAGCTTGGGCAAACACGGCTGACTCGAGGAGGTTTAGGAATGAAATGATAACAGAGAGAAAGGCCCAGAAGCAGGAACAGTGCTAAACCGGTCTGGCACCATTACAAGGAGCGAAGCGCGGCTAAAGTGTTCAAAGCGTTCTGCCATTCACTCATTACGGCAGCCAATGGTCATGTCACAGTGACTCAGAACAACTAGTGCAGAAGGAAACCCGGGAGAGAAGGCCCTGAGGCAGCTGTAGCAGGTAAAGCCTTAAATAACAGTGGAATAATGGCTGGTCTTTGACAGGCAGAGTTGTTGGAGGCCTGCTGACGGCCAGATGGGGGCTCAACTGAAGGTAACGGGAAGTGAGAGTTTTCTCCCTGGGGTCAGCGCTGACCTCTCCATAGGCACTGTACTGGTGTCACCTCCCATAAACTCTTCCTTTGTGCATCTCCTAATGCTCATACTCACAGGCTCATGCACATACATGAGTCCAGATCCAGAATGCTTTTGTGTAGTCCTAACAATATCCATGAGCTGATACTGATGCATCCCTCACAACAACAAATGATCTTTTATTTAGTGATTCAGTTTTTCTATTCTTTATTTCTTTATTTATCTGTGTGTTCATTTGTTTTTGCATTTTATTCAATTTTTTTTTTTTTTTTTGTGACTGGGGACCCTTTCTGCACAGTTTAAAACATAGACACAAAATACTGCCTGTGTAAAAGTTATGGCACGTTTTTATTTCGGTATGTATAATATATGTTCTGATTGGTATATTTCCAATAAATTGTAAATATTCACCTTATTGAGTTTATTGACTTTAATAAGAATGTTTTCTATACACTGTACTCTGATAATCTGATAATCAAGAATTGATGGTGGCAAAATGTCATATGGACTGAACATTTACTACATTTCTGTGTCCTGCATTCCACAAACTTATACTCCTAGATGTGGTTTTATTTAATTTAATTTTTTTTTATTATTATATGTAATTTAAATGATTTACTCTCCAGATAATCTCTGATGAGAAAATAAGAGCTATAAATATAAATAAAAATAGGAACTAATGGAACTAAGAGTTCACATATACAAATATGCGAACACACATTAAAAGTATGTAATAGTAGAAGATGATCTACAACAGAAGAATCTGGCACTGCTAATGAATTGCAACGCTTCCCTTTCTGCACCACCGATGCACACCACACAGTGCTTGCTCTAAAGGCTACGTCGTGGCCTCGCAATGACAAATTCATGACAATGAGCAATTAAGCCTCATCTAGAGAGGAGAATTTCATGCACATTCATCACAAAATGTGCAATTAAGCCCTGCAGGGAGAAATGTTCTCATGAAGCATAAATGATTAATGTGTTTGTGTTCTTTGGCCATGCACACACATACACACTTACACACATTCAATCAAGTGGTTAGCAAACGTGCTCGACCTGAGGGTGCTCTGAAATGTAATATCAGTGCAGTCCAAAATAGAAAATCAAAATATTAAACACAGCTCATGCCAGGACGCTCGTTCAATCTGCTCTGTCCATCATGATGCTATTTTTAAAGATACATTCCACCAAAACCCCAAAAAGTCGTTCTGAATGGTTTTGGAGTGGCCGCATTGTGTACATTTAACAACTCAAACTTTCTTTACAGTGATGGTGATGGAATATTCAGACACCAAATATATACACAGCAGATAGTTTTAATATCTGCTGTGTATATTTAATACTTCCTTGGTACAGTGCAGTGAATGTCTCGTTCCATGTGTGGTAAATGGCTCCAAAGCAGATGCTAATGATTGGCTAAAAGGAGTGACTGCATTTGGGTGTTCCAAAGAACACATTCAAAGTAGCTGAATCTGCAGGTGTATGTATGTTTGAACAGGTCTACCAGCAGTGGCAAAAATCCAATCACAGCTGTTCTTGGTGGTCATGGAGGTTGTTTTTGTTTGGTGAACTAAACTTTACAGATACATTTAGAAAAATGGCCAACAGGAACTTATACTAATGTTTTTCTTGACTTTTAATGCACGTATAGAAGAACAGGAGTTGGGGTTTGCTCCAGAGTTGTTGGAGTCTGGATGATTGTGTGTATGTAGTCACACTAATACTATCTGATTTATGTTTTTATGTGAACAACATGATCTCCTGCTGCTTTCCACACGTTCCTATGCTCACTGCTGATCACCACAGGGTGCCACGGCACTGCTCACAGCTATTTATAATTCTCTCCATCTAATACACAGACCACACACTGTATTCAGACTCTCCGTCCTGCCATATGTGACCAACAAGAATACAAAAAGTACTTCACGACAAGACAGAACAGCCAAATTGGAGAGGAAGAGGAATAGACATCGCTGGGAAAAAGAACAACTCAAGAGCCATGCTGTTTCCAAGACAACAGCATCTAGAGTGAGTAGTAATGAGTCGGAACGCTGAGGGAGCACACAGAGGAATGGAGAGAGGGAGCCGTAAATGAGTTACTGATTTGGTGGTGCCTTCCGAGACCTCCTCTTCTACCGGCTCCAGACGCAGCTCCTAACGGAAGGAAAACAAACAGGACAGTCACAACAAGTCGAGCGCCTCCGTTATAATTAACCCTGCACCGCATGACTCAAAGAAACGAAAGGACAGTGTGAATGAAAAGTGGCAAGTGGCAGGGCGTGTGAAGAAGGATGGTGAGGGAGCAAGATAACGTGACACTGCATCATTATTTACATAACGAGTCATCTAATATTCCACAATTACTGATCAATAAGCTTTCCAGGTCCCAGCATTAGAATACAGAGATCACTGTTTGTTATGCTGAATTACAAAAAAACAGTTTTAAAAAGTGAAAATCAGCCATGATTATAAAATCACTTCCTTGTATCTACACTCTTCATCCATTTTATCAGCTCCACTGACCATATAGGTGCACCTTGTACTTCTACAGTTCCAGATTGTAGTCCATCTGCTTCACCGCATACTGTGTTATCCTATTGTTTAATGGATCACAGGACCACCACAGAGCAGGTATTATATTGGTGGTGGATCATTCTCAGCACTGCAGTGACACTGGCGTGGTGGTGGTGTTAGTGTGTGTTGTTTTGGTGTGAGTGCATCAGACACAGCAGTGCTGCTTGACACCTCAGTGTCACTGCTGGACTGAGAACAGTCCACTAACCAAAACTATCCAGCCAACAGTGTCCTGTGGACAGCATCCTATGACCACTGATGACCAACACAAACTGTGCAGCAGCAGATGAGCTATCGTCTCTGACTGCATTTACAAGCTGGACCAGCAGGGTAGGAGTGTCTAATAGAGTGGACAGCGAGTGGACACAGCGTTTTAACACTTCAGTACCACTGCTGTGTCTCACACCAGCACAACACACACTAACACACAACCACCATGTCAGTGTCACTGAAGTGCTGAGAATGATCCACCACCCATATAATACCTGCTCTGTGGTGGTACTGTGGGGGTCCTGACCATTGAAGAACAGGGTAATAATGTATACAGAGAAAGAGATGGACTGCAGTCTGTCATTATAGAACTACTAAGTGCACCTATATACTATATGGTGCTGATAAATGGACAGTGAGTGTAGATACTATGTGGCTATTATTTTTAATAATAAAATATGTTTATTAACATCTTATCTTTTATCTTTTTCCCCTTTTTGTTATTAACCAGATATCTGTTCATTAACTCTTAAAGGTAGTTGATCATTAAAATAGTTGGGAGGCCCTTGAGTACAGTCATAGACATACCAGCCATAACAGTCTATACATAAGCTGTTACCTTCTTCTCCAGGCGGTCGATCAGCTTTTGCAGTCTGTTGATCTGGGTCATCCACTGGTTGTCCTCCTCATACAAGCCTACAGAAGCAGACGTTTTCAGACATTTCAGCACACAGAGCCTGACCTTGTTTCAGTACAGAACCTTCTCTCTCTCTCTGTTCTTGCACCAATGAATAAGCTTAAATCAAATGGAAAGGTGTTGGGGTCTGCTGGTGTAGCAGAGATTTTCAGGGTCGCGGCACAAAGTGAGTAGAATTCAGAGCCATCAAAAGCTCTCTTTTCTCTCTCAGGACGACTAAGCAGTAGCTCCAAGCAAACACAGATAGAAACCCTCGCCAATGGCAAACCACAACAGTGCATTAGAGAAAGAAAAAATACTCAGTGAATAGATTCAAAGACACGAATCAAACGCTTGTTCTGCTGAGTGCTTCTAAAGCGGTGAATCATGCCTTGCCTACTGGGCTACTGTGCTGAGATAACATGGATTCTCTTGTTAAATAACATCCATCACTATCCCATGATAGACTGACTGGATTGTGGCTCTTAAACTGGATGTATTTTGGAATGTTATAATGTATTTTGGAATGTTATAATGTATTTTGGAATGTTGTAATTGATTGTACTTGCACAGCGCACTTTACACATGCATATGCACTTTACACACAACTTGCACATGCATCCATACAGTACTGTACTCTCCCTTTCTTTACTTAGTGTTTTTCTTTACTTAGTGTACATATATATATTATACTTCTTATTTTTCTCTCTCCTTTTATATTGATATTTATTTTTTAAGACTGTCGGCAATGGAGGAACTGCAAAGTAAGAATTTCATTGTACAATGTAATTGCTTGTTATGCTGTGCATATGACAATAAAAATCTTGAATCTACAGTTACTATTTTTAAACATAAACTGTTTTTTAAAAGCTTGGTGTGTTGTTTTAGTGTCTGTATACTTCTCCAGTGTGAGAAACTAATAATTAGGGGTATAAGAATACATAACAAAAAATACTGAATATACTAATGAATACCCAGATTGGCCTTGTCTGAGTATTGATTATTCTCACCTGGCGCTTTCGCTCTATATGCTGTTCGGTTTGACATCATCTTCGCGTAGTAACCTTTCTGTTTTGCTGCCAGCATTTACCAAGCCTTACTCTACACTGTCTGCTATTTCGTTTTTCTGACCCTCAGCACTGTTTTTTGACTTCGACTGTTGTTAGTCCTTTCCTGACCTCTTGCTTGTGTTTTGATTTCTGCTCTGGATCGTGTCCTCATCTAGTAAACCTTTTTAAGCCTTTCTGCGAACATCCTGTTTTGTCCAACCCTGATGGTGATCCTAAAGACTCTGCAGGTCTCTTGATGTATCACAGTATTATGTTTCTGCCATATCTGCACCTGTAATATATATTTAGTTGTGTAATTTTGTGTGTAAAAGTAATTTTGTTGTAGTTCCTCTTTCAGTTTAGTGAATATTCGTGATGGACAGATACAACTGGTATAAATCTGCTTAGAAATAAATCTTGTTATATCAGCCTCTGCTGCAGGTTAGGACAGCTGTTTTATCCTCCTGAGTGCTGCTTTCTATGTCTTCACTTGTATTCTACAAAAATGCATGTAGATGTTTTTTAGTAAATTGATGATGTACTGATTTATCTTCTAATCTCGTAATCAATGAAGAGATTGACACCTAAACTATTTCATCTATCAAAGGAGCATTTCTGTAAATTCTTTGTACATTCCTGCATATTTTTATCACTGAGATGTAAACAATGTCATTCCGAGTGACTGTATGTGAAATGCGCTATTGTCGAGAAGCTCCGATTTCTTTACAGTGGTGGTGATGGGAACCAGGGACTGCAATGACTACAATTAACTTTTCGTGTACAACGCTTTGCATATACCTCGCCATCATAAATGGTCTTTGAAACATTCTCATAACTATCACAAAAGAATATCTCAAGTATCCTTAGAACTGTGTTCAAACGATGCATTAAAGTAAACATTGAAAGTGGAGATACATGTTTTTCATTGGACAGCAGCCAGATATATATTCACTTCATGTAAAACTTATTGTGATGTAGTTTTTAAGGCTCTGGACTCTCCAGATGCCTGGTTCCTATCACCATCACTGTGAATAACTCTCCATGTCTCTAATAATGACTGTAGGCTTCTATAGGAAGGAAACCCTCTTCATCAAACTATGTTTTAAAGAATGACTTTTCTTTCCCACATCAGTGGAATCCCCCCTTAGGTGAGCTATTCAAATGCGGTAGAAATCCAGTGGATCAATACTACAATTTCGAAGCTCCATCGCTACAGACACGAATGACCGCTGCCTCCCCATAGCCCCTTCCACACCCCCTCCCCCACCCCATGTGTGGACCACAGCAGCGTAGGCGAGCACCATTTCCTCTGGAGCTCCCGAGCTAAGAATAAACACCTGAATTGACAAGGCTGAGAAGCGGGTTGTTTGGAGACAAGCTGTTATTCCTTTGAAGTCTTCGATTGGAACGCCTTCCTGACCACTGAATCGACAGCACCTCGGGCTTCACGGGACCCTGCCTGTGAAAGAGACCACAAAGACATCAACACACAAAGACAGCTCAGGTGGTGCACCACCCAAAGCAGAAGGGCATAATCGTCAGCAACAAGTTATTTTACTTGTGATATGGACAGTTCTGAACCAATACCCTCAGGAACACAGCCACAAATCAATAAACCATTAAGACCATCCGATATCTTACAATGCAAACTGAAAAAAGACTAGCATCGCTTAGGGCACAGTTAACAGGGCATAGCTTGCTGAAGATAATTATACTATACACTGGTGTAGAGACACTGTGTAGAGATTCGGTTTATGCACTGATTGATTGTGTTTTACTACAAAGAAGTGTTAAAGGACTTTAACCGGCAGTAAACTTCAATTGAGTTTAATAAAGAGAAACTCTTTCAGCAAATACCAAACTCTGAAATCAGCCTGAAAAGAACTCCAGCCAGGCTGCACTAGCGCTACCTTTAAGCATAGAATCATAAACCATCCATAAACCATTCCAAAAGCATTCATAAACCAGTCATAAACCATTTATAAACTATTCATAAATCTTTTATAAAACATCTATAATCTATTCAAAAACCAATTTCATTCTGGATGCAGATTCAGACTGTCTACGGTAAAAAGTAGCTTTATATTGGACTTAATATATCGTTACTGTTCAATGAAAAACATGTATCTGGCCACCTTTTGACAGATCTTGTAACAGTCTTTTTAAAATAAAAGCCAACTGGTTTTATCATCTTGTTGTTATCATAAATTTTTGTGCAAAGCTTTTTTAGGGCCACTGAATATTATTAATTTGTATTTATTTTAATACACAGAAAAAAATGGCTATACAAACACAAACTATGTAATCACCTAAATTAATAAATGGTCTTGTGTTTTTTGCAATATACTCAAATGTATTATTATTATTATTATTATTATTATTATTATTATTATTATTATTAATCTCCCCAGACAAAACAAAATGAGTGCCCCCTGCAATGTTCTGGTGTTGTTTTAGTCATGTGGAAATTGATTCTTTGGTTGAGGTGACCGTGAATTTGAACCACCGTGCCTACATTGAGCTGCTGGACGTCCAAGTTTTGTCTTTTATTCAGTGACTGACAGGTGAACATCCTCCAGGGAAGGCATACACCAAATCTGGCCCAACTGGGCAATCCTTTGTTGCAAAAGTGTCTGAACATTTATGTGGCCTACCTCCAGAAACTTGTCCAGTCAACTGCAAATCCAATCACAGCTGTTATTGGTGCTCATGGAGGTATTACACACTACTGGGTATCATATTTAAGCAGTAAATCATCAGTAAAAAACATGTTACATCATCTTCATTTTTCACATTTCATCAACTTGCCAAATCTTTCCGCTACCTATCAGATTAAAGAAATTTCTGCCTTGCCGAAGACTGAAATGATGTGACACCAGAGTTGGGAACTAGAGTCATTCCCACAAGTGAGGGAGTTCCATCAAGACACAAATACGGTGGGCGGTTTTAGTGCTCTAGTTCCTGAGGAATGAGCCGTCGACATGAGCAGTGCATCCCAAGTCATAAGAAGCACGCGTGAAGAGGAGAGATGATAAATGATACACAGATGATGCTGACATGAGACACTAGTCTAACATCATGTTTGACAACATGTAGCTGAGGCTTGTGCCAACGTGTATCCCAAATACACATAAATGGACTTTTCTGCTGTAACATAATTAGGAGCTGAAGATATTCAGTATACATGCTTCAATTAACCTTACAACATCACCCTGCTGATGTAGCTGGTCTCAGCACAGTATAACAGCCTGACAGGCTGAGAGCCATATATGAAGCACCGTCTGCTTATCAGAGGGGATTATCTTCAGCACTAGTGACTCCTAATGGCCCCAGCTTGTGCTCCCCATGAGCCTGAAAGGACATGATAGCGGAGTGGGGGGCAGACAGAGTAATTTTCACAGAAGCGCTCATGCTGAGAGGGGGATAGCTGTGAAAGGTGTAGTTTTAATTAAATCTCTTGGGTAGTTAGACTGAGGTGGAGTCAGCTCTCTGCAGAGCTATTGTCTCCACTTGCCGTCTTTAAAGTTGGTTGAACTTGCAAAGCACTTAATAATGTTGACATCTGGACTCTGGGGTGGTCAGTCCATTGTTCTAATAACACCCGCAGCTTCTTTGTTGGATGCGTCTGGATCTCCTTTTCTCAGTGAGGAGCTTCTTAAACAGCTACACATCCTTACATATCCTAGCACTGAGGTGTCTTCTAACAGTGGAAGGAGGATGGACAGAAACACCTGTGAATGTTCTCAGATCTGAAGTGAGTGTGGAGCTTGATGTCAGGATATCTAATGGGGGCAGTTTTAGTGGCTTATTGGGTTGAGTATATATATATATATATATATATATATATATATATATATATATATATATATATATATATATTCAAAGCTATATGTAACAAACATTAGTAAAAGAATGGGTCACTTTCAGGAACTCCAGTCATGAAATTTCCTCACTATTTAATATTACACAATCAACCAGCGGTATTCTAACAAAGTGGAAGTGTTCGGGAAAGACAGCAATTCAGCCAAAAAAGTGGCAGGCCATGTAAAATGGCAGAGGGGGATCAGCAGATGCTAAAGCTGCATAGTGCACAGAGGTTTTGCAGAGTCAAGTACAGAGTGTGGAGAGCTTCATGGAGTGGGTTTTCATGGCTGAGCAGCTGCATCCAAGCCTTACATCAGCAAGCGCAATGCAAAGCATCGAATGCAGTGGTGTAAAGCAGTCCAGAGCAGTGAAGAAGTGTGTTCCCTGGAATGACGAATCAATCTTCTTCAACTGGCAATCCAAGGGATGACTCTGGTTTTGGCGGTGGCCAGAAGAACGATACTTGTCTGACTGCATTGTGCCAAGGGTAAAGTTTGGTGAAGAGGGGAGATTATGGTGTGGGGTTGTTACTCAGGAGATGGGCTCAACCCCTTAGTTCCAGTGAAAGTAACTTTTAAAAGAAATTTTGGACAATTTTATGCTCCCAACTTTGTGGGAACAGTTTGGGGATGGCTCCTTCCTGTTCCAACATAACTGCACACCAGTGCACAAAGCAACATCCATAAAGACATAAATGCAGAAGGCAGACGAGCGAATACTTTTGGCAATATAGTGTATGTGTTGCAAAAAGCAATATTAACTAGATAAGTTTTAAATTTCTCTTTAGAGTACACAGTGACAAGCATGTGCACAAATACACAGGGATAGAGTTTCTTTTGGATCTACGACACTAAAAGCACTTTTACCATACATGCATAATATGGCAGAGGGTATAGACAGCAAATGAGAATCAGCAGACCAGAGCAATCATGATAGATGGTATATGGACAACATATCTTAAAGATTTAAATGAAGTCAAATCTTGTCTTTAAAATGATTTAATGCCTACTAAAAGTAATACTTTGTATTGTATGCAGGATTGGACCAGGAGCCTCTTTCGTAAAAAACCTTTTACCTGCATCTTCTCAGATGTATCTCCACTAGCCCCTTCAGATCCACATGAGATTGCAATTTGTGAGGGAGTTACAAATTACAAGTTACAGGGTAGTTGCTCATCTCAATGTTAGTGTCAGCTTGAAGGAGAATTTAATTTACTAATTCAAGTGTTGAAAAAATCCTGTTTTTGTTTTTCACCTCTTTGAATTTCCTGTTTTTTATGCACATGGATAATCTAATCCAGTATCCACTAATCTGGTATTAAAGAGATTTTATTCCTTGCCAGAATGGTAATTTTAGCCTTTGATTAAAAATAACTGCAAGCAAATCTATAGTGATAATTGAACTTGGTCTAGCATCATAACACTGGGTCTATTTTGGCACACGCTGCTTTACTGCAACGAATGGAGAGGCGCAGGTGTCAGGATTACGCCTCAGCTGGGTCCTCATTATCCTCTAAGACATTGTTACACAACGGTGGTCCTGAGGGGAGATGCTCCTACAACGTTAAAACCGGCTGATTTCTGCAGCAGCCACAGCATAATCAGAAGCAGATGAGTCAACCCTCACGCTGGTCTACACAGGTGATTAAAGCTCAGTGAGAGCCAGATATATGCACCTGCACAAATCCAGGAGCCTGCAGAGAGCTGAGCCAAGCCGCATTTTTGTTGGGGGCCGCACTCGGAGATATTATCATTCAAACAACTCCGCGGCATGTAATATCAAGCATTACCGTGACACAAATGTGACAGGTGTTTGTAATGTGCTCGCTGTGGAAAAAGGAGCCCCTCTGACGAATGACACATTGACATCAACAGTGCCTCACACAAACAGCTACAAGGGGCTGCTGCATGTAGGGAGAAAGAAATTATTCATCTCTTTGGCATCATGCTCAACAACTTGTACGGATGCTTGTGCATCTCATTCGAGGTGTTACAAAACACAAACAACACAATACAACATGAATATTGGTTCTTCCACCCAAACATGACACATTATAAGTTCAGTCTAGATCCCAAAACAGGGGGCTGTCTGAGGTCTGTCAGTTACTAATCTTAAAATCAATATGAATTTTTTTTTTTACTGTTCAAGTAGTGTTATCCTCCTTCACCTCCTCCTCACACCATCCCATCTAAGCTCACTGGACTAAAAATTAGTCACCTTGTGTGTTTTAGAGGGACATAACTTCAGGCTCCTGCTGATGGAGCTGCACGAGGATGATGGGGCTATAAATACCTGTGTGGTGTGAGTGACAGGATTCATAGATTGAGTAGAGGTGCTATAGTGCAGTGAATGTCATTGCATGAGTGGAAAATGAGTCCAAAGCAGATATTAATGCATTTGGGCGTGCTAAAGACCAGGTAGCTGAATCTGCAGGTGTATGGGAGGGCATCCACCAGATCTGGTGCAATTCTTTGATGCAAGGGTAGTTGAAGATTGTTGTGGCATGCATGCTCGATTGGACTGGAGTCAGATGACTGACCTGGCCATTGCCGAACATTCCTCTTCTCTGCATTACAAAGTCTTGGGTTGCTTTTACAATAGGTTGCATGTCACTGTCCTTTAGCACTGTTATAATGCTGTAAGTAGTGTGTTGGTGTACAGTAACTCAGTAAGTGTAATGTGTTAGTGCGGTGTAAGTAGTGTGTTGGTGTACAGTAACTCAGTAAGTGTAATGTGTTAGTGTGCTGTAAGTAGTGTGTTGATGTACAGTAGCTCAGTAAGTGTAATGTGTTAGTGTACTGTAAGTAGTGTGTTGGTGTACAGTAACTCAGTAAATGTAATGTGTTAGTGTGCTGTAAGTAGTGTGTAGATGTACAGTAACTCAGTAAGTGTAATGTGTTAGTGTACTGTAAGTAGTGTGTTGGTGTACAGTAACTCAGTAAGTGTAGTGTGTTAGTGTACTGTAAGTAGTGTGTTGGTGTACAGTAACTCAGTAAGTGTAGTGTGTTAGTGTGCTGTAAGTAGTATGTTGGTGTACAGTAACTCAGTAAGTGTAATGTGTTAGTGTGCTGTAAGTAGTGTGTTGGTGTACAGTAACTCAGTAAGTGTAGTGTGTTAGTGTACTGTAAGTAGTGTGTTGGTGTACAGTAACTCAGTAAGTGTAATGTGTTAGTGTGGTGTAAGTAGTGTGTTGGTGTACAGTAACTCAGTAAGTGTAATATCTTAGTGTACTGTAAGTAGTGTGTTGGTGTACAGTAACTCAGTAAGTGTAGTGTGTTAGTGTGCTGTAAGTAGTATGTTGGTGTACAGTAACTCAGTAAGTGTAATGTGTTAGTGTGCTGTAAGTAGTGTGTTGGTGTACAGTAACTCAGTAAGTGTAGTGTGTTAGTGTACTGTAAGTAGTGTGTTGGTGTACAGTAACTCAGTAAGTGTAATGTGTTAGTGTGGTGTAAGTAGTGTGTTGGTGTACAGTAACTCAGTAAGTGTAATGTGTTAGTGTACTGTAAGTAGTGTGTTGGTGTACAGTAACTCAGTAAGTGTAATGTGTTAGTGTGCTGTAAGTAGTGTGTTGGTGTACAGTAACTCAGTAAGTGTAATATGTTAGTGTGCTGTAAGTAGTGTGTTGGTGTACAGTACCTCAGTAAGTGTAATGTGTTAGTGTACTGTAAGTAGTGTGTTGGTGTACAGTAACTCAGTAAGTGTAATGTGTTAGTGTACTGTACGTAGTGTGTTGGTGTACAGTAACTCAGTAAGTGTAATGTGTTAGTGTACTGTAAGTAGTGTACTGTAAGTAATGAGCTCAGCTTGAGCTCGTTTTAATCTCTTGGGCAGAGCGTGGTTCTAGCTAATGGAAACAGTTCTCCTGTAATGGTCTGTGCTTATGATAATTTGAATAGACATCAGTGTCAGACTAATTAATGTCTGGAATTGCTGGAGTCTAAGAAAATAATAAGGCATTTTAGAATTCATCCTCATGTTTTTATATTATTAGCAGTCACATCTCTAAACACATTAGCATCTCTAAATGCAAGGAAACCAGTTCCACATGCAGCAGCACACGATCATTCCATAAACACTGCCTGCAGATTTCCCTTCTCCATACTCTTCTCATCCGGTCATTCTGGCACAAGTTGAACTTTGTTTCATCTGTCTGTAAGGTGTGGTTCAGAGTTATGCCATTGAACAATTTATTGAACAGTGCATATGATCTCACAAAGGCCACATCAAGAACTGCACTCAACTGCAATACACATTAGCTTGCCTATACTGTTACAACACAGTTAGCAACCAAGTCGTTTTCAGTACACATGCTTTAAACAAACCGAGTCACACCTGTCTCATAGGTCCTAGTGTAAAACAACCCCTGACAGCCTTCTCTCTCCTAAAACACAGTCCATTCACAGGAACATGATAGCAGTAGCAGCACTACTGACTCCTAATGGCCCCTAATAGAGCCTGTGTGTGGCTTAGATGAAAGCTATGGACTGAATGGGCTGCAAGCCCCAAAGAGGCGCTCCAGTAAAGCCAGGGCTCTGGCTACTGCTCACCTCCTGCGTTTCATCCTGCTGCGCAGGGCCTCTCCTCAGAGAGCCTACCTAAACACTTCAGACAGAATAGAGAATTGGCTGCGGCGTTTCAATTTGCTCTGGTCACTGGCCACTTTAAACACAGCACATAGGCAAGAGGCATCAAAACCCTGCCGTCAAAACACCCAGTACACAACTGATCCAGGTCCAGGGATGTTTGATTACTGATGTGTGGCTCATTTGTGCTTACATTAACATGCAAAAACATTTTTCAAAATAAAATGTTTTTAAAAAGTTCAATAGCAGATATCAGTTTGCAGTTTGTAAATGATGAACATTTCACAGAGGTGCACTGAAACACTCACTTTCTTCCTGCATTGATCAGAACACTTCCCAATGGAATCGATCAATAAACTGCAGTTTATTCCCTTTATTCACTTATCCTTCTGGGTCAAAGAGCATGCTGGAGCCTAAACCAACGGTCACTGGGTGGACGGTAGGAAATAGTCTGGACGGGCTGCAAGACACACACCTTCACACCTGCGGGGAATTTAGCATCTTCAGTCAGTCTGAGTCTATGTCTGTGGGCAATGGGAGGAAACCAACAGAGACACAAGGAGAACATACAAACTACACACAGAAAGGACCCCGGACGCCACAGCTGGAAATCCATCACCTGATGTGAGGCAATTTAGTAGCTCCTATTTGTTAACAATCAATAAATAAATAAACAAATAAATAAATAAATACATAACCATTAATTTTCCTGTCTTTCACGCCAGCTCTGATTTTTGGGTGCCTTCTTTTTGATTTCTCACCTGTGTGCAGGTAATTTAGTCTGTTTAGAACATGTATGTTGCTGCAATGTAGACACAGTACAATGCTGTACATAAATGGGGCTAAATTTATTTGCATTACAATTTTCAAGTGCCCATGAACATGAATAAAAATGAGTGTTTGGTGTTACTTTTAAGGTATTTTTCTTTTAGCACGCAGAACTGTTGGAGTGCAGGGGCAACTCCAAAGACTCTTTTGCTGAGGGGGCTAACAAGACCCTCACTCATCCGTGACTAAACTAATTTCGAACTTCTTGAATCAAACACCAAAGCTCCTCTCTAAAACACCACTCTAGTCCATAATGATTTTCAATCTATTGATTACTATCTTCAATTCATTGTTCCCACAATGATCACGAGGCATTCAAATTCTGAGGCAAAAAGTGCCATGCTTCATAGTTCAGATGAGGTTTTGGTGTTGGAGTGCAGATGTGTGCTAAAAGGTCCATCTTCTGTTTCATTTGTCAGTAGAACAATTTCCCAGTAGCATCGTGGAACATCGAGGTGGTTGCAGGCAAACGTCAGATAGGCCACAATGTGCTTTTTGAACAGAAGCTGCCTTCTTCCTTCCATGAACACCATTCTTGTCCAGTGTTGGTGAACTCATTAACAAAGGCTTCTGCAATGTGTAGAGTGTTCTGTTAGGCTGTTAACCTGGGATTACTAACCTGGGATTAAGATGTTTGCATCAAGGTGTGCTCACACTAACCATATTTGAGAAGAACAGATATGTAAGATAACTTGCAGAAAGCAAACCTCAGAAAGCAAAACTCCCCAAACTGCATATACGGAAATGTGTACATCTGTATACATATGATAGACACTTTTCATAACCTTATACTATTGTTATATAAGGCTGTATATATGGTTAAAAGAAGCTATTGTCTAATGGCTACGCAACTAAAAATTTCACTCACCTTGTACCTGTGTAAATATGACTTGACAATAAACTTGATAAGATTTGAAGTGGGTCATATGGATTTCCATCATCCATCTATATGAAAGGGTATATGGTGATGCTGGTCACCATCAGGCCTTACTGGCTCTACAGAAAATAAGTATTAACCATCTATGCTATGCTTCTGTGCTGAAAAAAAAACATTCCCAGTGCGAAGCTGGTGAGTAGAGTGGATTTAAGAGTATCTGAATGCACTTACAGGACAGCAGCTATGTCTCTCTCTCTCTCTCTCTCTCTCTTTCTCTCTCTCTCTCTCTCTCTCCGCAAGGAAGAGACGAGAGCAGCTCCACGGCAGCTCAAGCCTATCATTGCCCTCAGCATGCTCTGAATGGCTGTTAACATGAGAGGCACGGCTGTGTGTGAAAAGGACATTCAGTCTCAATCTGCTGCTACATTTATTTCCCCATGCACTGCAGATGGAAAGGAGAAGTGCCGAGGATATTTGGCATGCAGAGGAAAGGACCGCTTTGGACATGGTCTAGAGGGAGTGTGGTTAAACATATGGGATTGGATACGAGGAAAAACATTGCATCGACTCTGACTAGACCCGCATTTAGTAGCTGTGATGCCACAAGCTATAAAACACAAAAATTGAGAAACGGAAAGGCGTGCACGAAAACTTGCATCAGCAGCATTCAGGGCTTCTACAGGCTGCTTCGCACTGGAGCTTAAGTAGAGCGAAAGGAGCACAGCTGCTGCAGGTGGGAGGGCAAAAAGGAAGTGAGGCTAGTCTTTCTTTCACATGCGCACACAAACACATCATTCTGAGCCATGCAATCATCCAGGTGCTGGAATGAAGCAGCCCATTTTGCATTCTAAACCGCACTCTAAAAGCAGCAGTTCCCCACAGAGCCTGCAGCCCTCCCTCTCCAGAAGGCAATGAGTCAGACATGAGCATTACCTGGGCTCCGGAGGAACATTATAATGAAGCCCTAATCAGCCAACACTCATGCAGGTGATATCAGCGGAGGCCAGAGCACTTATGGACATGTCTAAAAGTATGCAACTTCCGTGTTGTTACAGTAAATATACAGTGTGAATGAACCTCCTGCATCACCGTATCTGATCAACGCATGGCAGTGCAAGCCACACTAACATCAGTGCTGAGAAAGATCCACCTCCCGAACAACAGCTGCTCTGTGGTGCTCTGGAATGAAACTTCATGGATACATCTAGAAGACCCTTTACAAAGTCATCTACAGCATTTTAGGCATGTCCTTACCACTTCTACACGCCGGGATTTCATAACATTTAGGCTAGTTTTCCCATTTTTCCTGCAGGTCTTTCCAAACTCTGTCAATCTAGTTAGGGTCAATCTGTGAATTACCGTCTTTTCATATTAGTCTACTCAAATTCCCTTATTTGGGTTCAGGTATGGGCTTTCCTAAGCCATTCAAAGACACACAATCGTTTATGAAGAGTTATTCTGAAGTGTGTGTCCTTGCTATTGAGAGACACAGACATAGCACAATTCTTCTGCCACCATGTTTCAGTACAGGTACTGTCATTCAGGCCAGAGAGTTCAGTTTTGACTCATCAGACAGGAGACCGCTTTTTTTACCTCATGCTCTGAGACTACTTTAAGTGCAGTTTGACAGTCCCCAGGTGGGCTGTCATATGTCTTTTACTCTGCAGTGACTTCTGTCTCTCCACTCTACCTCACAGGTATGATTGATGGAGCGCTGCAGAGATGTCTGTCCTTCTATCAAGGTCTCTGTACAAGATCTCTGAAACTGTTATAGTGGCTATAGAGTTCCTGGCTACCCCCTTGACTATGGTTGAACTGTCTCTGAAAGGCTAATGATCATCATAATGAGGAACAGGGAACCTTTAGTGCTTTCAGTATTCACCAGATTTCTGTGGCTGAAGTCTACAGTTTCAAGGCTTGGTTCTTGAAGCCTGAGAGCTAATGAAGGCTGGTGTGTGTCTCTAAAATCATAAATGCCATAGATTAGCGATTGTTTAATACAATGCACAACACTATTGTTGTCTTACAGTATATTGTTCTTCTTCTTCATCATTATCATAATCACACATATATATTGTCTGTTAAACAAACCCGCAGTTTTCCGTCTGTTCCAGTCTGATCAGTGCTTGTATACAGCTTTTTGATCGAATACACGGTTTCCGTCTGGCAATAGATTTTTCTGGATTTTTGTCATTAAGAATGAATGGGGTGGAAAAGTACACACCCATCTACTGTACTTCTGCTCAACCGACAGACACTGTTTTACACACACCATCTCTATGTTGTTCACACCTGGACTTATCTGTTTCTCAGCCCCATCACTTATTCCTCCTATAGAGTCCTATTAATTTTTACTCCCTTCAAACCAACTGTATCTTTTAAGCTACAGCCACCAAACTGCATGTACTCACTCAGGGCAGATCCCCAAACTCCACAGCCAGACTGACTAGCACTCCTCTATGCATTGTTTATTCATCCCTTGTTTTGTTCCTCCTACCATTCATTTTTAGGGGCACCTGAAGCTGCGCAATCACTCTGTATTTTCTTTCTTTTACTTTAGGAAATGCACTTTTCTAGCTTAGTATAAAATTGCACTAAACTCAAATACAATTACAAAACTCATTTAAATAAACAAAATAAACAATAAACAAAAACAAATAAAATACAAACAACACTGACACGATAGATACATAGATAGAGAGAGACATAAAATGCTAATTATTTCACAATGCGGCTAATATAAAATCCATCAGAATGTCCTTTGTCTTGTATTTACTTCTGTGCTCCATTTTCCACTTTTAATGAGGCTGAAAATAGACCATTTTAGAGTGGACGTCATGGTTTTGTCACTGACAGTGGCGTGTCCATTGTGATGGCAGAAACATAGCAGAAACAAATGGAGCAAAATGGGCATGATCCACAGAACAGCCATGAAATTGCCTTGTTGTCTGATGCCAGAAAAAAAAAGAGGCAAAACACAAGAATCTATGGTTGCCTTAAAAAGCAGTGTAGTTGCATTGCTGCAGCACAACACTTACCTGTGATCATTAGCCTACATTAGAGCATGAGTGTTATGTAAACAATAGATCTAGATAGTATTTACATATGCAGTTTATAGAGGGTGTACTGCATCAGTCATATGGCTAAGTGCTACAGTTCGCTAACTACATTAGCCCTACATTAGATTTACAGCATGAAATATTTAGACCCATAACTTTAATTAAAAATACACATATACATAGATAGACATTTTACATACAGCCAAATATCAATGGCAGCAGTAGTTGCTTGACTTGTTTATAATAGCCCACATCCTGTATAGCTGTGTTCCACGTCAATTTTGCTGGATAGGAATTACATCTGTCCATAATATGTAAAAAATATTCAACAAATATTGGTATTCAAGGTCCTGGATGAAACCTCAAAGTACAAAACTTTGTTTCAAGAGACCTGAATGCCATATAGATGTTTTTCACTCTGGCCATTTAGCTGACCCACTGACCCAACAGGTTTAGATAACCTCCCCCATTTCATTAGATTAACTCAGCCTCTCCACACCTGATAATGCAATGCTAATCAACACATTCTACCACCAGTTGAGCTCCGCCCACAAAACTTGTCATCTCTGTTTACAAACGCACAAAGATGGGCTATGCAACCAACTTCTAAGACTGAACTTTTGAAGGTGGGGAAAAATCTTTCTGCAGAAATCTCCCTGCGGATTTCTTTGGAAAACTGAAAGCAAAGTCTCCCAAAAGGAATGGAAGCAGTAATAAAGGCATGGAGTGGACACAGTGAAGATAATTATATTAGCTTTTCTGCTGCGTTTTCCTGACCAAAAAAATGACTAAAAGCAATGAAGAGTGGTCCATTACACTGCTGTTTATGAAGTGGATTCTGTCTGAAGCTAGTCTATCATGTTTATACACCTGAACTGCTGTGTGTGCGTGTGCACATGTGTGTGTACAAATGTAGCGGCTTGCCTCTCCTGGCGGGTTTGCTCGGCCGTGGTCTCCATGGCACATTCCAGCGAGCTCTGGAGGGACTGCAGCTGGCTGGTCGTCTCCTTCAGTAGAAAGCGAGTCACAAACTGCTCCAAATGCGTGGCCTCCTGGTACTCCTGCACACCGGAGAAAGAGAGTTTAGGAAGTACCGAGTCTCCTCCCTTTCTGCAGACTCTTTCAGTTACTGTGGATAACAAGCCCCCAGTGGCTGGAGAATGGCTTTGATCCCAAATCTTATTAGAGCAGTTATGGCTCATGTCAGAATCATTTTAGCAGGGCAGGGGTCTATCATTACTCCCTGTGAACCAGGTGATGATAAAAAGAAAGTTCTCTCTCGTTATCTCCTGGATAGTGTTCAAAGAAGACTTCATCTATTGCACAAACCAAATTATTTCAGATAAGATCAAATGATATGTTCTCACAGAATCATGGTCTATAAAGCCCCAGGGAAGCTAAATCTGTGTTCTCTTTCTAATTAGGTTCATCATATTCCTCCAGTCCATAAACATACATGTACAAAGTAAATACCTTCACATGGTCTAATAATTTTCTCTCCTCTCCATGTCGACTGGGCGGTGCTAGTCTTGTGTAGCTTCTGCAAACACTTCCTAACCAATCACAAGGTTGACGTCTCTAGCCCCACCCACACAAAACAACTGTCTGTAGATGGCTCCACCTGTCTGTAGGTGTCTGATGCCCCTTCCTTTCTTTATCCATACACCAACACTGTTCCTACATCCATTCATTCCTTTATCCATACACCAACACTGTTCCTATATCTGTTCATTCCTTTATCCATACACCAACACAGTTCCTTCATCCGTTCATTCCTTTATCCTACACCAACATTGTTCCTACATCCATTCATTCCTTTATCCATACACCAACACTGTTCCTTCATCCAGTCATTCCTTTATCCATACACCAACACTGTTCCTTCATCCGGTCATTCCTTTATCCATACACCAACACAGTTCCTTCATCTGTTCATTCCTTTATCCTACACCAACATTGTTCCTACATCCATTCATTCCTTTATGCAGTGGTTGGTGTAGCTCAGCGGATAACACCCCTTGGAACCACTACCGCATGTGAGAGACTGGGGTTCGAATCCCGGTCTGAGCGGCCACGCTGTTCTACGCCAGTAAGAGTCCTTGGGCAAGACTCCTAACACTACACTTTCCTACCTGTAATATGAATACCCTTGTAAGGCGCTCTGGATAAGAGCGTCAGCTAAATGCCGTAAATGTTTATCCATACACCAACACTGTTCCTGCATCCGTGCATTCCTTTATCCATACACCAACATTGTTCCTTCATCCTGTCATTCCTTTATCCATACACCAACACTGTTCCTGCATCCGTGCATCCCTTTATCCATACACCAACACTGTTTCTTCATTCATTTATTCCTTCATTCATACACCAACACTTTTCCTTCATCCATTTATTCCTTAGTTCATACACCAGCATTTTTCCTTCATCTGTTCATTCCTTTATCCATCACCAACATTGTTCCTACATCAGTTTCTCCTTTTATCTATCACCAACACTTAAACACCAACACTTAATCTATTCTTTTACTAAAGCGAGGTTAAATCAGTCACCTAGTCCATCTGTGCTTCTACACATGTGTTTGCCTGTTGGTCCAGTTGCAGTCAGATAACAGCTGGATAATGATGTTAGCTGTCAATCAAGCTGCTCATTAGCCACACTCACACAGTTCTCATATAGGTATGTCTGTGTTTTATTTTATTTACATCATTTTTCATTCAGGCTTCGTTGGAATTTTTAATATGATACTCAAGTTAAAAATCACACAGACACTTCAATATTTTACTCTGTGTTCCCCGAGACTTTAATTATCAGGCCGATTACAGTCTATGGGACAATTTATATCTCATTAAATGGAATATGCTTCTATAACGTGGCACAATTACATGCCATTTTGAATGGATGGAGCACAGACAGGAAAGATAGTGACATTTTTTATTACTTTTTCTAAGTAGTTTACGTCCTGCACTGACTCTGGACCAGCGATGACTACCAGCGCCACCAGCCTAGAACGTAAAACGTGGATGGAATCGAGTCAGCCAGTATGCATTAGAGTTAAATTAGCCAAAAACACCTGGTGCCACGTATCCAAGCCCCTTGCGGATATTTTTCAATCAGCCGTGTGATTGTGGAGGAGGAAGTACACGCTCACTGAGGTCATGCACCAGGTCTTTCAATTAAATGGATGTGCCGGATCAGAACAGTGTCAACTGAACAACACTAAACAACGGTGAGCTGCCTTTCCACTATATTTCAGGGGGAGTCGCCTCATACACAAAAGCAGAGCTCAAGGCTCTGTGTTACTTACAGTGCATATGTGGGTTATTAGAGGCTGACATGCGTCAGTTTGTACAATCACTGTTCTGATCCGAGGAGCAGCTCAACAAGCCAGACAGGCCACAGACAAGAGCTAAAAACAAAAGTATGTCGCGTGGCTAAAAACAGTAACAGCAGCCTGAAGAAAACCTGAGTACGGTTTGCATTTGTATGCATATTACAGATAGCAGTGTATTATACTGTGTTAGAAAGCACCAACTTCATGAGTGTGAGACCAGTGCTGGGTATGTAGTTTGCACAGTGATATAGAGCTGGTACAGGGCAGTAGCTTAAATGCTACAGCTTGTAACTGCAGCACCATTAAACTTGGAGCGGACAAGCTGGTAAACAGGAAGCCTAACTTCAGATCCCACAAGATCCTGGACCACTCTGGGCATTTCAGTCATTTCACTCCCCCTATATTAGCATCACAACACCAGCCTGTAAGAGGCAGCCAAGCTGTGTGACTATCAGTCTTGGCTGGTTGAAGCTTCAGTTCATCTTAAACTGAGAGTTTCATAGTGAGGAACAACTTTTTAAATTTTGTTAAATTGAATGTTTCATCAATGCAGTGTCCCACGGTAAACCAGCCAATCAGAGCAGAGCTAATCAAATTATTAATGAGCTCAGCAAAAAATAATAAAAAAGCCCATTTCAGGGTGTAAATGGGCATGTAAAACCGCTTTTGGCCATTTTTAGACCTTCCAAATAGAAGATCAAAGAACAATTAAGAATACTGAATGAAAGTGTTCTCTACTTTAGCCAAGTAGCTCCAGCGCACGCAAACCTTAGACACCAAACACGCCTTGTCTGCACTACATTTGAAATATAGGAAGCTAGGTGAACTTCCATCCAGGGTGATTAGGTCAGTGATAAGACAAGACAAACTCTTCTGAGAACCGGGCATGGGGGGTGAACCATTTTTTACTAACGTGCCAAAAAATCAGGCACAAGACGACAAAAGGAATTTCCACTCTCACATGTCCTCTGGTACCGTGGCTCTCTCACACATTTCCACACAGAGCGGAAATCAAAGCAGACCGAGGAGGGTGGGCAGATGGAGACAGAGAGATGACCTTTAAAAGCCCAGCCATGAGTCACAGCAGCGCAGACCTCCATCACCTGCAGCCATTTTAGCCAACATAAAACATCACATCACCCCCATGATCCTGTGTCAGGCCGATGTTTACCACAAAGCAGCTCCACAGTGAAAATATATTATTATTGTATGAATTTAACATTAAAACTACAGCGGCATGTAAAACGCACATCATCCTGCAGCTGTCTGCACATTTTCATGAACTATTTTAATATTTATTTACTGAATTTAACATACTGGGGAACAAAAAAATGGAACAAAAATAATATAAACATGGTCAGTGCCAAAATAATGCCAGATTTTATATATTTATTTTTTCCAGTACTCATGAATTCACAGAATAAAGGCTGTGACTACCATCTCAACGGCACAGTATTGACTCCCCATCTCCATCGGCTGCCTCAAGGTCATGATTTAAAGCTTAACACATGAATGAGTGGCTCATGATTAACACATGAATGAGTGGCTCATAATTAACGCATGAATGAATGAATGAATGACTAAATGGTTAAACCTATGAATAAATAGAAATTGTGCGATAAATTTGTCTCCTATAGAGGAGTTTTTAATTTTCACTTTGAAAATTAACATGACACAATATAACCAGGTGTTAGATGTAACCAGAAATGCAATGTTTGCATTTCTGCATATGACCGTAATTTCAAGCAAAATAGTCATCTACTGTTGATTCATGCACACATGTGTAGTCATAAAGATCTTTTATACACAAAATGGCTGCTGATAAGAAACAGATGAGAACACGTCTAGAATTGTACACATTCATGTTTAAAATAAATAACTAATTATAAATAACTGATTTAGCTCTCATGGTTGCGTATCTACCCTACTTACGCTCAGCTGTTAGACACCATTTCAGATACACTGTCAGATATATGTCAGGGCAGACACCTGAGCTAGAATTCAGCGCTGGTTCGACCCGCTCTTGTCCAGGAAACTGCATGTACTCATCTGTTTTAAGCAGATCCCCAAACAGTAATCCACAGCTATACTAACCCGCACTCCTCTACGCATCATTTATTCATCCCACGTTCCTCCCATAGAGTTCCAGTCATTTTTGCCCCAAACAAACACTGTTGTGTCCTTCAACTGACAGTCACCATACTGCATGTACTCATTATGGCAGATCCTCAAATTGTAATCCACAGTCATATTGACTCGCACTCTTCTATGTGTCATTTATTCATTTCTCTTTGCCTTCATAGCAAGCTGTGCAACAATCCCTCCTTCAAGAAATGCAATTTTCCTAGTTATTATTATTGTTGTTGTTGTTGTTGTTATACATACACGTTACATAGTTATGGCCTGTGTTAATGCTAACAGGCTAAGAGGGTGATAACTAGGCTTTCTCCAAGACATGCTACACAGGACAGTTCAACACATTTGAAGGAGTTCAACTGCTAATCTGTCCTGACAGCGGAGAGGGAGGCCCATCCAAACCACCCTGAGTGAGGACAGATATGTGGTGGCTGTGGTATCATTGGAAACTGAACTCACAATGATGGGCCAATAGTAGAACTTTGGAATCTATTAAAGTGGTTTAATGAAAAAGACTGATCCATCTGCAGTTTTAATTTCTAATCTGAACTTCTTTTGAGATGCAGTGTGTGGTAGCAGGTTACAGGTATCAGCCCAGAAATTCCAAAAGCATTCTTAATCAGCTTACAGAATGAAGGCTGTGACTACTGGTCCACTGGGTGAGTATTTTGCCAGGCATCATAAAAGTAGTATTGACTGTTTAGATCCCTCAGCTGCCTGAAGGTCATGAGCACAGGCTTTAACCCAGGAATGGTTAATGAACCATGTTTCACCTTTTCACCTAAGATTTCATGCAGAGGTGTCTTAAATGCCCCCCAAATAGCTGACAAAATGGCTTGATGATAGCATAAAAGGCTGAAGCACCTGTTGGTGTATTGCTCATGTTTGCCCACCGAGGCTGCAGCAGCAGCTGGCTCTCCTATGCTGGCAGAATTCAACCAGCCCCACATTGTAATGATTTCCCAGGTAACATATGATTAATGGCAGGACAACAGACCCTGACCTGGTGCAGGAGAAAATCCAGTACAGCACAATAACTACTTCCATCCAACGCATTAATATTTCTCACAGTCATCTTTAAGGTTAGCCATGACAAATCTGATGCTCACTAAAGATGTAATCACTCATCACAAACCCCATGTGACAGGAGAAAATTGGCTTTGCTGCTTAGAGGTTTATCTTTGAAGGGATGATTGTCAATTTCGCTGCTCCCCAAGCACCATGGCCAGTCTGTAATCTCCACGTCTTGCCTGTAATTGAATTGTATATATTGCAATTGTGGCTGTTGTCACTCTCCTCGCTGCCCTTTCAGCGCGCAACAGCTGTTTCTATGCTTCAGCATCAGAACTGGATTTTCACAACATGCCCCAGGAGTGTCACACTTCTGCTGAAAATATGTATGACGATGCATGAACGCAGTATTAAAATACCCAGCATCTATTCTATCCTCCCACCTCCTCAACATTCAGTCCTTTATTTCCTAGCCAAAGCCGCTGCCTTCTTTTCTCCGTTTAGTAATGTGATTTCTAAGTGCTGTTCATCTTAACATGTAAAGTTGCAACACTTGAAAAAGCTCACCAGACAAAAAATGAGTCGCCTGTGATGGAAACGTACCTAATGGTCTGGCCCCTTTTCTGGATGTAGCCACATAAATGACACTCTTGCTTTAAAGAATTGCACAGTTGGGCCAGATTTAGCACAATTATAAGGAGAATTCCATGTAGAATTCCATCCAGCCACAGCTGGTAGACCCTTATGAATATACGCTTCCATACACCTGTAAATTCAGGTGCTTCCTTCACATTATGGTCTTTGGTACGCCCAAATGCTTTGGGACCCGTTTTCCACATACAGAGTGAGACATTGTACATCAGTGTACTGTACCAACCTCTTGTCTGTCTTTGCCATTTTACTCGTTGTTACAGGTAGTCCCACACTAGTTCCTAGTTTGGCTCATCATCTTCTGAAAATCACAAGGATTCAAATCTGTGAATTTTGCAGGCCAGTCTAGAGATGTGTGAATGCTCCCGTACATTCATTGTGCTAATCAGTCCCATTTGCAACCCAAGAATTGTTATCCTGGAATACAGGGATGGGAATGTTATGCTTCTCTGTAAGATGATGAGCAAAAGGCAAAACCGGGTTATTCAGCAGCTCAGTGTAGGCACTGGGGTTCAAATGTCCTGTTACCTCAACCTGTCATCCCTTCAGCTTGTTGCAGACATGTTGTGACTGTTGTGGACTGAAGGTTAGGGAGTAGGTTCGATTCCTTTAACCAACAGGACACGAATTATGTGCCCTTGAATGCTCGCTGCCCCCTAGTGTTGTGTTCATGTGGGTGTTCATTAGATGGGTTAAATGCAGTAGGCAAATTCCTCTGTATGCATATACAATTGGCAAATAGTTCTAATTCTACAGATCCTTTTTTGAGTTTTTAAAACACACTGAGAACATCACAGGGGTGACTCAGTTTTTTGTCCAGGGAGTGTCTGGGGAGATTTTTATAATGTAGATGCCAGAAAACACCACTTTGAGCAAGCAGTCATATGTGAGTCAGTCTCCTTTTATTGTTGGTTAAATGAACTAGTGCACCACAATGGATCCAACAACAAAGACAGCAAAGAGCTGCTTCTTTTACACAGTGATAGACAACATGACAGCATGTACAAAGCTCCGATTCTACATGCTGGCCCATTTTCTATGAATAATGTGGACACTGATTCAATGAATCAACCTCATTCCTCTTAATCAGTAACAGAATGTTTTTTTTTTTACTTTTGTAAAGGTGATGCTAATGCACACTCTCTTAAGTAAGATACCTAACCCCCAACTGCTATCCAGGTGCTGTGCATAGGGCTACCCACCACTCTGAGCAACTGTGCTGATTGCCCCCTACTATGTGTGTGTGTGTGTGTGTGTGTGTGTGTGTGTTCACTAGACTGTTTCACTTCATGGATGGACAAAATCTTCTGGGCAAATGGTTCTAAATATTCTTGTCACGGGACGGTCAGGAGACCCAAGTGCAGAGGGGATGACCCGTGGGGAACAAGTATAAGGAAAACCTAGAGAACCAAAAGTGTTGATGTACACTGTAATGGAGCACAGAGTGCTTTTGTGTACAGTTTGGGAATGTCTTTGTAGGCTTGATTCAAACTGGCAACCCTGTTCTCTCTAACCTACCACTGCGCCACCAGAGACCACTGCTAGAAATGCAAAATGCACTGCTGTTTTAACAGTGAGGGGAAAAGAGCAGAAAACTTCAAAGGGGACATCAGTATGGCCTAGCTCAATCAAAGGACAGCTTAAACTGAACAAAAACAAACAAAAATGCAAGAAAAGGGGGAACAAGGAGCCACCCACAAGGCTTCCTTTATCTCTTGGCTTTCTCCTTTCTTTTCTTTTCTTCTTTTCTTTTCTTTTCTTGCAGCACCACTACCTTCCCGGCCACACAAAATCAAATGTGTGACAAAGCAGTGTTGCTCGTCACACCAATTTTTTTTCTGAAGCACCAGGAAGATAAATAACTTTTGACACACTGCATCGCTTATTCAGAGAGAATAATGAAATCATAAACACTATTGCCCTTTAACGCTTGAAACTAGCCCACTCACATGCATACAGTTCTGTCTGTCAGGGTCTGGAGTTAGGAGTCTAAGTTATTTGTTATTAGATGGCCTCGGTTTAGTGTCTCGGTGATGCCTAAAGAATACATTCACTACCTGTGTTCTCCTATGATGGTTGGGCTGGCCTTTCATGATAACAAGGACACACAGTCTCAGCTCTGGAAGATAAGAGCTATTTCTCAGATCTCAGTAATGAGGACGCATATATCTGCATGACAGAGAATAATAAACATGACAGCAAGACAAGATCAAAGCACAAAGGTCACTTTATAGATAGTGTTTACAAAAGGATTCTTTTAGAAATGATAGAAGCTTTACTGATCTTTTGAAGAGTGGCATGCAAATGTTGGAAATAAACATACCTAGCGTCTCCTAGACGTGCTATTATGTGTACTCTGATATTGTCTTTGAAGCTCCAAGAAAATCCATTACGGTTATTATTCGCAACACTGAACTGTTTCGAACTAACTCAGATCCATATTTAGCGGAGTCTGAGTGGAGTGGGTTTTTTTTCACTACATTGCAAACTGACCCAATTACAGCCTCACTTTACTGGCAGTTCGCACTGTGTCATGACAGTGCTATGTGCCCTTATCAGCTGGTTCTCAGAATGAAGTCATGAAAAGATGTAGTCGTTTCCACTCTTAGAGTAGAGTAGTTTGATTGTGGTGTTAATTTCACATCACCAAGTAAAGGGAAAAGAACTTAAGCCATATTCCCAAATGATCTGCTTATTAACTCTTCATTAAAATAGAAATGCACACTTTTAGTTTTAATCGCTTTGAAGGGCCTGTATTAGGGATAACCTAATTCTCCATGATACCTGGTCTGATGCGGAACTACTGCCCATCCTGTGCGGGCTGATGCTGCTGCGTCGTCTGCCTTGACTGGGTGCCCACTGCTAGCCCTTATTTCTGACCAGTTAACCTACCATGGAGCTTCATGCAGTCCTATGCTATGTGAAAGCTTTGCCTGCTTCCCGCTGATCCATCTGATGATCCTGCTATTTAATCACAGACTAATCAGACCTTTCATCCTCTGACTCACAAAGCACTGAGCGCTTCTCTTATTATGACCAATAGATCATCACCATAGGCTTTCAGTAGCAGTAATGGATATTCTAAGGTTTTCACTGTGAACAGGTCTTTACAGTGGTCCCTGGTATCACAGGTAACGGAGACTGAGCTTTATTCAGACTTTCAGGTCTGTTTCTCACTCTCTCTCTCAGAGGACTCTAACAGTTATCGTGCTTGTTTTGTTACCCAGTGTCGATTTAAGGAGGACCCAGGTTCTCTGCAAAGCTGCTTTGTGACAACATCTGCTGTAAAAAGTACTATACAAAAACTTGAAAAAAATTTCAAATAATAATAATAAATAATTTGATTTATGTAAACACAATTAAAGCTTCAAGATTTATTTCCCAGTCCAACTGTCATCCCTCCAGGTTCTACTTTCACCTCCGACTCTCCAGACTTCAATCCCTACATTCCACCAGCTCATGATGTCACCACCATGTCCACACAGCACCAATCCTGTACAGTTGTCCTGGTCATCATCTCCTGAATACTAATTAGGCTCCCCTGTTTGTAATTCCATGAACTGTATCTATACTCCTTTGTTTGTCTCAGCACTTTGCAAGGTATTGCCAACACGGCTGCCCACTGAGTGGTCCCCACTTTCTCTGTTTGCTCTGGTATTGGAATCTATTTTGTACATTGAATTTTGTCTCTGGTTTTTCCCTTCAACTTGGTTGCTTTATTGTTTGCCTTGTTTGGTTTTTGACTCTGGCCTGTCTTTGGGGTTTCCAATTTTCTCTTTGCCCTCTTTGGTATGTCTGCTTTGATCTTGCTGTTGAGCCTACTTGCTTAAATCTGGCTTTGCTTTTAGTTCTGCTTGTGTTGAGTTACATCTGTCAAACCTTACACCAATAAGGAAACTAGACTGAAAAATGACCCATTTTGATTCCATTTATTCTTGATGTCACAAAAACCAATTCAGCCTACAGTAGTCCATTAAGTTATAAGGTGTGTTTCAGCTCAGACTGCATTTTCAAAACACAATACAGGACAGCCAATCAGATCAGATCAGATCTCCAAAATGGCAACTTTACAGGAGAGGCCAAAAACCTAATTTAATTTGAATGGAAGTCAGTGGAACCAGACGTCTTTCCAAGCAGTTCTGGGCCAGTTCTGTTGGTCCATTCTTAATGGAATTTCCACACAGTGTAAATACCAGCTGATGTGATTAAATGATGCATAAATGTAAAAATCAAAATGGAGATACATGTTTTTCTTTGGACAGCCATGATATACTATCACTCTTACAGGTGGCAAAAACAACCTATTAAATTCAGTGGTTGGAAGATTTTTGAAACATACTCATGTAAGAATGAAATATGGCTGTTTCTGCATGGGCTCAAGGGAAATGTGATGATATGAGCCATGAAGCCTGGAGCAATTCTGGGAGGACAGCTGTAATATGTGATAGAGGACATACTGACAGAAAGAAAGACTCCAGTCATAAAACAAAATAGGCAAAGAATTCTAAGATGAAACGCCAGCCCAGCCATCTCCATCCGAAATGCAGGGCTAAAGAAGTAGGTACGTTTATGCATGTTTATAATTGTGAACCAGCTGATACACTATGTGATAATGTACTACACACAGTGTCAATCTAAAGTAATAATTTTACTCTAAGTTACAAAGAATATTGTTTAAGAGCTACTGAAGAGATTATGGTTTACATGGTAATTCATTAATTAATGAATTGATTTATTTGATTATATGTTTATATTTGGTGATTCGTGTGCATATGTGTGACTATGTGTGTATTTATGAATATGCTTGTGTATAGTTTAATGTATAGATGTATATTAAAATCTTTCCTCCCTCCCTTTACCAGGGCAGGCCCTGTATATAGTTGTATAACATGTAATTCTTATACCTTGCTATTTTATGTAGCAAAAGTGAATAAAAAACATTTTTTTATATTTACTTTTGTGCTTAAAAAAGGCATAAGTTGCTTTAATGCACTCACCACATGATATGGCTTGGCATGGTTCAACCCTACTCACTTGTGGTACCAGCTTTTTCATTTTGTACTGCAGATACAGTACACCTTCAGTGGTCAATGCCATGTGAAACTGCTGCAGCATAGAGGAGACAAATTTGTTCAGGAGTTGTTAAAAAATGAGGGTACACCAACCTGGCAGCTAGCATTAGTATAAGTGTTTAGGGTGAGAGTGATGAGTCTTCCTAAGTAATCAGTAGTCTGCCACTTTTGTACCAGCAACTATGTGAGTGAGTAGAGTCAAGTCAAGTACCACGCAGTACAAAAGTGGATCCGTTGCCTCTAGGCAATAAAAAACTTGAGCAGTCGATTCTGAGGAGAAAGACAATCATACAGACATCATGCTTTGTGCTCATCATACATTCCGAGACCGAGTGGGTTGTATGTTCTCACAGGTTGAATTAAATGCGAGCTAGCAGGGCACAACCTCATTATTTTCTGGGAATTGTTCACCATTTTGCTGTAACAAGACATCAGTGTTCAGTCACCCCATTTTACAGAGGTACAACAACAAGTCTGAAATATTACCAAGCCTCAGCCCTTGCTGTCTGCTAGGGCTGGGAACCGATCCCAACAATAATTGATTCCTCAATTCCAGTCATTTCAAAGCATTGGACTTGATTTCACACAGTGACACTGAAAGTTTCCCCACAACCGCACACACACATGCACAAAGTGTGAGATATTACTGCTGCCCCTGTCTAGACAGCCTGTATGTAAAAATACACGCTTCCACATCTCATTCAAGCTGCGTTTTACTGTAACCACGTAGAACCACATAGAAAATCAACTTACAGTTGTTGCAAACAACTAGACAGAGTCAGATACAACTTCATTAGTTAATTCAACTGGTTTTACCTTTCCAAAAGGTAAAATAGACTTCATTAGCGATGTCACAGTTCTCCATTATATGGTTCAGACCTCAATCACTGACCCACAGTTCAGTTCATACCACTTTGTTTTGTAGTTCAGTGAGGGGTTTAAAAAAATTCTGGGTTTATTAAATCTCCAGAAGATTTTTGGATCAACTTTTGGAATTGACTGTAATGACTGCCACCACTTGGGTACAGAATCAGACGACTTTAAAATCTTTGGAATTAAAAAGCCCCATTTTTCCTACCCTAGTTGCTTTGCTAGTGTTGTAGTCAAGACCAAGATCAAGCCATGTTGAGTGACTAAGATTTTTATCTGAGTGAAGAGAGTGAGTTTTTATATATATATAGTATATATATATATATATGTATATATATATATATATATATATATATATATATATATATATATATATATATATATATATATACATATATATATATATATAAATTATTCTTATTATATTGTAGCCTCCTTAGTGAAACCTGGTATTGTAACTGGTCTTCTTTAAAACTTCTTTGAGTTGACCCATTCCACCTTAAATTGTGTAGCAGTTACAGGTGCCTGAATGTAACTGCTGCACAATTTAAGATGGAGAACGGGGAATTAAAACAAGATGGCCAGTAAAAAGCTGGCATATGCTTTGTTTCTTCTCTTCAGCTTAGCGTCCCATCCAAATCGTTGACGTTCAATATTAATTCAGCTTCCAGGTACCTCAGACAGAAGCTACAACAATATCCAAGACTATCAGGTCCAAGACCAAGTCCATTTGAGATTAAGACAAAGACAGCTGTGGACCAAAACAGCTTGTTTATGATGTTGAGACCAGTTTCAAGTACACAAGTGCTTTCCTTTACTTGTGTTTCCTTTAGGTGTCATACTGAGAAAGAAAACCCAGAACCTGTACTATTACAGTATCGGTGTAGAGTGAGACAAGGGGACTCCATGAGTCTGCCAAAAGATGTGATCTTTTATTGAACACCAGGCAGAAGAACCCATCTCAGCTGACAATGGGTGGGGTGGTTACCACAGGGCCATAGGCTCCACCATTTACCTTAGGTGACCCAACCTCACACACAAACAGCCACTTTTTGAAGTAAAAACTTTAACCAACTCATAAAAAACTAGAGGCGCGTTTTGGAGTGCAAGAACAATCTGTTCACAGGAGACTCTGACAGTAAAATTATAAAGGCTCTTTCACAAGACAGGCACAAACACAAGCATGGAACAAAGCAAAGCCTTATGGACAGGCTTGATGAAGACACGCCTCCATCAGCATGAAGGGAGCATTAAAGTGTGAGGAAACAAAACAAACTTCAGATAATCTAAGACACGTTGACGCGTTTGAGAAATATGGGTTCCTACTTGTGTCCACAGCTAAGTAAAGTTCTATTTTCAGGAAGGGAATGTACAGTATGTGAACATGCACTGTAACCTGCTGCAAATCAGTGTCTGTAGCTATGTGCAGTTGTGTAGTAGCCGTACAACAATGCAGGAATGCTTCATTAAGATCACTCACCTTTTTGGTTTTATCCATAGCCTTTAATATAGAGACGTTCAGGTCTTCTAAAGCTGCAAGAACGTTTTCATATTCTCCAAGATGTTGTGAGAAGTATTCTGAGAATGACACATAACAGCCAGATCAATCAAATCATTGACAAAATTTCAGAACCTAATATTTCTCAATTAGATATACTCTAAATAAAGAATGAAGAATAGCTGCACCCAGAAGGAAGTGTGGTATTGCAGTGCTATTGGGAAGGAAGATAAAGCTTACAAGGAATAATAAATGATTATACATATAGACTGATATATGAATATGTATTGAGCTATACATACAGAAGTAGCGACCCAGTATGGTGTTGCGCTACCATGTTTCCTAACGCATTACGCCAGACGTTTGTCATGGAGTTGTAGAGACTGCTGTTGGTGGACTGTGATAATCCATCCCATGCAGCTTGAATATTCTCACACAGTTCCTACAGCTAGGTGTGGAGTAAAAGCAGGCCTTCTGGACCTTCTACCTTCTCTTCAGGATATGACGCGTGACAACAAACTGTTTTTGGTGCTGAATAGTCGTTGGTCCTCTCCACCAAGACAAAGCGGGACTCGTCACTGAAGATGACCTGCTAACATTCTAAGTCACTCCATGACAGCCTAGCACGACACTATTGCAGTGTCACTGCTCACTGCTCGCTGAATGCCCACAATCGTGGCTGTTGGGTCAGTCAGGTACAGCAATAAACCCCTTGCATAAGTCACATGCATGGCCAAGCGAGAAACTTGAATCATTCGTATGTCTCACAGTGTAAAATCTACCCACCAAGTTTCTTTTCTGTTATTTGATTTCTTCTGGGTGCAGCTATTTGTTTTTTTGACAATGATTGTATCACATTTGGATAGGACATGTCATTGTCAGTTGACAACAGAAACACAACATCTATGCATAGAAGGATACAAAGTCTGAAACGTGATCTTGATCAAGCATAAAATAAAAAGTGTGTTCTTACCACACAGCTCATCTGTGTCCACATTGCTGAAAGGAAAAGATCATACAGAGAATTTTGAGTCAAACAGTACATGACTAGCAAACACAGCTGTGAACATTTGTACACACACAAAATGATCACAATTTCATTAAAACACAATGTCTCAACACACACACACACACACACATACATACGTATATATATCTACTTACATATGTGTATATACATTTTTGTTGGGTGTGACTAAATGTTTGAGTGGTACTGTACATTAACGTACCACTACCTCAGTTAATGCATTGTGTTTAAAAAGATCATAACATGATCATGACAGATTTGACCATTTCAGTGTCTTTAGTTTTGTACTTAATTGGGCTGGAGGTTAAAGAACCAGCCTTGCGATAGGAGGGTCGTTGCTTCGATTCCCTATCCCGATAGGATGCGACTAAAGTACCCTTAGGCAAGTCAATTAACCCCCTACTACTCCCCGGGTGCTGTGGATAGGGGTGCCCACCGCTCCAGGCAAGTGTGCTCACTGCCACCTAGTGTGTGTTCACTAGTGCGCATATGTGGGTGTTTCACATTTCATGGATGGGTTCAATGGGGAAGACAAATTCCTCTTAACTCAGAGAATGACTGGCATAATAATAATAATAATAATAGCATTAGCAAACTTAGCTCTGATATCAAAGCAGCACATTTAATTAAGCCCTATTGTGAGTACACTTAACCAGCCACCTGTCCAGACAGTGTATGCCTCATCACTGTATGAGTCATCTGTTATTTTGTGCTAGATATGAATGGGTTACAGCCATCTTCACTTTGATTTCAGCACTGCGGACTGTCAGATTTGCGATATCATCTAGTAGCACTGTCTGCTTTTCCTGCAAACCTTAAGGCAGCACAAGCTCTGCGGTCAGGCAAACCCAGTGATCTGAAGGCCCAGGCGGCTGGCCGATGGTCTGGCTAGACCTGTTAGCAGGAGGCAAAGCTTATAATTACCATATTTATAGAACCACAAACCATAGAAAGCCACCTGGGGTAAATCGCCAATAAGCTTGATATCTCTCAGTTTGCCTGTAAAACTAGAGAAGAAAAGTGTCTCCATAACACGGTTAGCAGACGGCGCTACTTTGTGCCACGAATATAACAGCAGGATACCATATCACCGAACTGAAAGATTGTAGAGTATAAAAGCTGAGGGTCTGAAACGGTTTAAAACAAGTCAGGCATAACATCTGTATTAACTCTGCGCCGCTGTCATGCTGCGCATTTAAAAAGCTCTGGAGGGAGCACGGCTTTCTCTTACGCAACGCACTGACTCAGTCTCCATAGACATACACATTCAACCTTTAAGGAACCATGTCTGTTCACTGAGAAGTGATCCACTAGAACATTTACATAAGAGAACGCTGAGTTCCACCATTACATCAATATGATCCACGATCAGAAGGAATCTTCAGTTGGATATGGGTGCATTATGACTAAAGACCCAGAGAACTTGGGTCTCCCATTCAGTAATGATGAGGTCTGGACTCTGGGGTGGTCTGCCCATAGGCTTGAGAACACCAGCAGCTTCTTTGTTTGATGTGTCTGTCTCCTTTCCTCAGTGAGGAGCTTCTTTTAGACCCATAGCATTGAGGTGTCTTCTCCCAGTAGAAGAATGGACAGAAATACCTCGGGATGCTTTCAGATGTAAGGAAGAGTGGAGCCTGATGTTCTTCTCTATCTCAAAGATGAAAGGGCTGTTTATAGGGACAGTCTTGATGGCCCACCATGCAGAGTTGTAGCTTTTAATCACTTTAAAGTCTTTATTCACTTACTTCACTTGTATTCACTACAAGTGAAGGGTGCTCTCTGACTTGTGCACAGATCTATACTACAAACATTTGCACATTAAAGGCAGTAGAAACGAGCTGTTCCAGTCTGACACTGAATTAACAGCTCTACTGAGTGTGAAAACTGACTGGGAGAGTAATCGACTTTGCTCCTGTTGGGAAGCCAAAAGTAGCAGGGTCCCTCCTTCTCATGTTGCCAAGCAGCATACCTGCCAGTCAGGTGTAACTTGAAGGATGTGGGTGTTTAGCGCTTTCCTCCGAGCAGGTTGACGTTTGTGACAGGTAATTATTAGATTGTTAGAGTAGATTTTTCAACTTTCCTGGGTTCAAACAATAGAGAGAATGGCATCTGCCACTCCGGGCTTGGAACATCTGCTGTAGCACTATGGGAAATGGCCACGAGACCTCTCGTAAGGACCGGACACACACCAACAACTTTGAGTCTTCAGGTATCAATAAGAAGTAGCTAACTCAGTATTCCTCATATGGGCATCATGGTAGATTCCTGCCAATGGCATCTAGAAGAGACTACTGTAGAGACTAATGTAGGCTGTAACTTCATCTGTCATCTCAGTCTCACAGTATGCAAAGAAGTGTGTTAATCTTACACTAAAAAGTTTGGTCAGTTTTTGGTCAGCCAGTCTCACAGCAAATAAGCCATACAGGTCTGAACGTCCTGTAATAACATCCTGTAATTTCACTGTGCCCTGTAAGTCAGCATGGCTCTTTCTCTTCTAATGTTGTCTTTGCTGGAAGGGTGCTGAATTCACACACACCCTCAGAAACTGACTCCCCTGTGTACATGTGTCACGCAGGCATATTGATGCTGCATAGTACACTCATGTTTTTGGTTATCTACGTATACAAACAACTGAAATAGTGAGTGCAGTCTGTAGCGTCCATATGCCTACATGATATGTATACACACAAAGGGGATTCTTCAGCTCACCAATAAATGCAGGTGTACATCTGTCCATGTTGGGGCTCAAAGTGTGACAGTGGTGTAAAAGTGAATTACACTCTGCAGCTGTAGGGGTGAATTACACTCTGCAGCTGTAGGGGTGAATTACACTCTGCAGCTGTAGGGGTGAATTACACTCTGCAGCTGTAGGGGTGAATTACACTCTGCAGCTGTAGGGGTGAATTACACTCTGCAGCTGTAGGGGACCCCAACAGCATTCATTCAGTGAGTCATTTTCTTAACCTCTTGGTCACTTGGTGCTGGAGCCTATCCCAGCACTCACCGGGCAGAAGGCAGGAAACACCCTGGACAGGCTGCCAGTCCATCACAGGGCAGATACAGCAAGATACACACACACACACACACACACACACTTACACATAGTGAGGCAATTTAGCATCTCGAATTTGCCTGACTGCATATTTTTGGACAGTGGAATGAAACCAGAGCACCTGAAGGAAACCCACACAGACACAGGGAGAACACGCAAACTCCACACGGAAAGGACTCCGGACACTCTAACTGGGAACTGAACAGTCCCTGTTGTGAGGTACTTGGTGTTTTAAATGCCAGTGTAAATCTTTATTTATTAGTTTATTCTTATTGTTGTTATTTCGTTTCCTTTTTTTTTGTTTTTTTTATTTGTTGTACACTCTGAAAAATACCTTCCAAATACCATACATCATTATTTCTCTGCTTCTTAGACTGAATATGAGTTTCATTTTATGAGGTTTAAAATATAAGGGGGCTGAATTAACAACAGCCCCAGACTCAGTGAAATGCTCACAGCTACTTCCATCTGCACTGCAAGTGCATGTTTTGTGCTCTGAGAAAACAGTAGCATGTACTTTGCGCTGTGGTGCTTCTGGTCTTGAAGGGTGTAAATAAAACGCTCTGCTAAAAAAAATCTCTTTATGGTGACACATGTTTGTTGTGACAGCAGCATACAGGGCATGAGGATAATGATAATGTTTGAGGTCTGTTTGCAGGCTAGTGGTTCAGGATGGAGCACTTTGGCAGCTGTGCAGGTGAGCATTGGTTTCTTTTCTTTTTCGCCAATAGGTTTTAATGCACAGTTCAAACTCAATACACTCGTTATGCTTCACCTGCTTTGTTACTCTTATCTAACTGAGGTGTCTGAGGTAATACGATCTGTCAATGAAGCTCTTAACAATGTGTTTGGCATTATATGGCATATGGCTATAACAATAAAAGTACAATTTAGCACACAGCCCTAGTTTCACATTAAGCTGTAGGCCTGCGTGAGTCAAAGAAAAGAGCAATCACATCCATTAAACTGACGTTATTATTATTTCTCTTGGGCAGCCCTTTTGCGTTCCTATTCCAGCCTGCTATCTCACCATCAAAGAAGATTTTCCCTGATGAACAATGGATTAAAAAGTAAACAGAAGGCTCATTCCCATCAAAGGGCCAGGAAATCCGATGGTGGAGTTGCTGCTATGGAAACCAGGATGGTTAAGTGGAAGGAATTCACATGGAGGTGTCTGGATCATAATATTCCGCTTAACATACGGTTTGGTCTTATTCGAGTAGAGCATGGGAAAAATGTGGCACAGGTTTAATATGGATCAACAGGTTTAACTGGACTAATATTCATTTCTTATAATATCTGAAAGCAGTTGGCTGTAGCAGATAAAAGCGTTACATTATACATCATTTATAGCCTCTACTCGTCTCCGTTTTTGATAAAGGAATTGTTCAACAATAAAAGAAATCCAATATACAATGTAAATTTCCTCCAAGCTCAAATGTTGCCAATTAGTCATGATAATTTGGTGCATTAATGTTGCTTCTTTTGTTTTTAACCCACTTACTCCAGACATGCTAGACCCATTGAAGGGGGGGAGCAGGTGTGCGCCGGATGGTGGCCTGTTTGAGTCCCTGAACAGTACCGACCGAAGTGCCCCTAAGCAAAGCACCTAACCCCTAACTGTAATTAGGGCTGCCCACCACCCCAGGTAAGTGTGCTCACTGCCCCCTAGTAAGCATGTTCACTAGTCTGTGTATGTGGGTGTTTCACTTCATGTGCAAGAGGAATTCCTCTGTGTGCAGCACAAATGGCAGAAAATGGCCCTAAACTCTCTACTCAGAGAATGATTGGCCTCGCCAAAATTAACCCTACATTCATACTAGCAGGAGACAAAGTGACAAGTGGCCAGTAATTTCTTAAGGGAGTACATGACTGGAAGCCACAGTTAAGCAACAAGCGACAAATCAAGTTCCGAGTCTCTCAACCTTATGCACATGAATTATGACACGGTGAAAACACATTGTAAACACTTTCCTCAGATCAGTCGTGGACACCAATCGGCATCCGAGGTCCCCAGCTTCTACTCTTTGAGCTTTTTGTTCCTACTCATAACCACAGTTTATATGATGTGCCTTTGTACAAACACATTTAAAGAAAACTGATGTGTGGAAGTAGCAGGGATGACTGCTGTCTCTTGCAGGTAGTTAGGTTAGCTAGCATGCTAACTTGCCAATATAATTAGCCGCAAATCAAGCAGCGTAACATAAACAGCTTGTCTTTTATTTTATTTTATTATGGATTATTAGTAAGGATTATTATTGAGAAATTACACATGAATTAAAGCTCATTGCCTGATATATTCTTAACTGATATTATGAACTATTAAAGTGTGCCCTGTGATGGACTGGCAGACTGTCCAGGGTCTTTCCTCCCTTCTGCCCAATAAGAACTGAAACAGGCTCCAGCACTCTCCAAGACCCAGAAGGAAATGCACCTTAGAAGATAGTAGTTTAAGTGTTTAGTTAATGTTATTAACAGTGAATGTGTTTACATTTACTTAATAATCAGATGACTGCAGAAAATCAGATTTTGTCAGTAATCCGCTTCACACTATTTCATAATATTTTAAACCCTCATTTTGTCAAGCATGTAGTTGGTTTCAGCAGCACTCGTAGAATGTTTTTTAGCCATCTTTCTTATTCTGTGTTAAATGCTCCTTGCTATTTCAGGCACCACGGCCTGTTTTTGCACATGCACAATCTAAGAAATCTGAAAGAAATCAGAGTAAGGGTGTACTATAAAACCTGATTACTAAATTGAGCTAAAATCCATCTCTCTTCGTTAGATTTCCGGGCTGAATCTGAACTAAGAAATCAGAGTATGCCAGTAATATGGCTACGTGAATAATCAGATAACTGCAGAAAACAGATAACGATCAAATTACTAAGTGCATGCAAAAAAACTAAATCTGAATTATAGGCAACACTGACGCTAAATAATGTTAAGACTCTGCCATGGTTATGTCTGCCACGACAGTCGGATTGGGTTTGTGGTAAAATAAAAAAAGCCCCTTAAGCTGTACCACACAACAAAGCGGGCATTTATGACATTTGCTATCAGACACAGGACTGTTATGGGAGCAAGAGCTAGGAGCATGCAAGCTTTAGTAACTTCCATCAGACAGCACAAACAGTGGCCAATGTAGAGAGAGGTGAATTGAATGTCTCCTGCTCTGTCAACAGAGATCAAAGCACCAGGGAAAAGAAATTCCTGCTCAGCCTGTATTGTGGAGGTAATACAATCTTTGGTAGGAGTAGACGGAGAGATTGAATGAAGTCAGTACAGATGATAGGGCACCTATATACACTCAGTGACCATGTTATTTGGTACACCTAGTTTGTGGGCAGATATTTTACATGTACATATCTGGAGATGCCGATACATAAACAGGTATGCCAATACATTAGAATATGTAGAAAGCCAGGATTGGTATTATAGAAAATTTTAACTGTCTTTTGTAAACAGCTGTAATAATAAAAAATATTTGTATTTAAATAAATAATAATATAATAAAATAATAATAAAACACTGATATCACCTTACATTCTGCTCTTCTAGAGTGCAATAAATACACCATCAAATCTGAAAAACTGCCCACCAAAAGCAAACAAGCTCCTTTCTGCCTTTCTGGTTGCTTCACTGGTGCACTTTGTTACAGTTACAGACTGTTCATCTGTGTTTCTGCAGGACCACCCCAGAGCAGGTATTTTGTGGGTGGTAGATCATTCTCAGCACTGACCCTAATGTGGTGGTGTGACAGAGTGTGTTGTGCCGGTGTGAGTGGATTAAACACGGCAGTCTTGTAAACCTTAGTCTATGTATGGTAAGCAGACAACTGCTCACTTGCTCATCCATCATTTCTTCTGCAGTGTAAGTAATAATAAAGGGTTTGTTCCATCTGCTGCAGTAGCAGCTTCTTCTCTCCTCAGAGGGGTTTACACTGTATGTTATTCTGCTCTGACTGCATTCAGCCATACGAGCCTGAGTGGGCATTAGTATAAGTACCTGCTTGGGACACAAGGAGAATATTGCTTAATGACTTACTCTGTATTATGAGTATCAATTGTATGGAAGAGCTCTTTCAGTTCATCTCCTGTTAGGACTCCATCTGAGAAGTAAGCCTTAAACTCCTCAAAGGACAACTTCCCATCATCTGTAAAAGAACGCAGAGTGTTAAAGCACCGGTGCTGGAAGTCATCTCATTACTCTCCAAAACCCAAACACAACAGTACCAATTAGAGGGAACAGAGGAAACCTAGCGGTCAGTTCCAGTACCTCACTTACAAGGAATTAGCCAGTCAGTAAATATCACTGGGGAGGCCAGTCACGATAACACAACAGCTAATAAAGCTTGATTAAAACTATTAACAGCTGCTGCTGGTTACAAATCTAGAAAGTAGAAAGTGCCTTGTGATTAAAATCTAATGCTTGTAGCGTTTTTCATAGATGAAAATCTAATCTGTTTAGGTCTGTGGAGCTCTGTCTTCTTCAGCTCAGGGATTTTCTGTCTAACAGTTTCATACTAGGATGATTAGAAGCTTCGGCAGAAGCTTGTTTGCTGAGCTTAGAGATCTTGTTTGCTCTGCATGTATAACCATCGGGTATATACAGTTTTTAAAAAAAGACTGTTCTTTAATGAAGAACTCTTTCCTAAGGACAATAGTTCTATATAGAACCATGAACACTCAAAGAACCATCAGCATGGTGAAATGGTGTGTCAGGCTGGTTCTTTTATAAGCCTTTCCGAAAATGGTGCTCTACACGGCAAAAAATAATATATCTTGGCAAGTAAAATTATCTTGTATCAAGCTTGAAGTTTTAGGTCTATTTGTCATTTGCACAACATGTCAGGACATTTATTTATTGAAATGCTTGTGGTGAGGCTCAGATTAATACTCTACAGCAGGGCATGCTTAATATACACTCTAGGTGAACATTTTAAATAAAGAGATATAAAAGATGTATGTTAAATAAATACAACATACAAAACAGACACAGCTATTCAGTCTCATGGTCCAGAGCAGCGGTATTGGGTTCCAGTTTTGGAAGACTGAATTCCAGCTTGGTGATTTTCTCCAACACACCAGCTAAACCTGGTAATGAACTGATAATCAAACTGCACTAAACTAGATTTTTCTCTCAAATGATGGGTTCTGGGTTGTTACTGTGAGTGAGCCCTGTATAAAGGGAGAAGTCCCACTTCTAGGTGTGGGGGCAGTGAGCTTGTGCACCCATGCCCGCAGGTAGGTCTGTAAATTGTGACATACGCAAGTGTGGAGGTGAGTCATTCCAGCATGCACTCAAAATAGCGTGAACACACGACAGCACAGGGTAAACACGGCGCAGACACTAATTCTGGATTTAAAGCATGTAGACAGATGGGAGGAGCAATAAAGGGAAATAAAAGAGATGAGAAGAAGGACAGGGCATTTTGTAGGACTGTGTGATGGCAAGTCCTTTAATAGCCATGTTATAGAAGAGTGCTAGAAGAGTGTTTCTATCATGTTCTTGTGTCACAGGCTCAGAAAGAAGGCCCAGCCCAGAGTTCATGTCTCAAATGAGAAACATTATCGTCCTGATTAACCCTTCATTATCGTCATCCACTCATTTGGCAGATGCTCTTGTTACTTTAGGAGTCTTGTCCAAGGACTTTACGTGGGCCAGTGTCAACTAAACTCCATTATGGAAAAGGTCATTTTCTGTTTATCTTATGGGATTTTAGGATTATCCAAAAGGATTTTGGTCTTAGATCTTTAGCCTTAGATCTTCTCTCTTAGATTTTCCAGTGCCCCAACAGTACAATAATCAGTGCTGACAAACTCTGCACAATTATCAGCTGAAGTGTACGCCTTGAATGTAATTATGCATTTCACTCGACCAACTCTGTTTATTTCCAGTCCAAGGTGTCCGAAGCGTGCATGACATTTGTTCAGTGCCCGGCTTTCTGTGTCAAAGCGCTAAAATATTGACTGGCATTAACAGAGGTACGGACGGTCCAGTGTTTCCATGACAACAGAGCAACAGCATTGGCGTGAGAGGGACAGTCGCGTGGAGAAGCTAAATCTGCCTTGGCATGGGCTTCTTTCCTGCAACATATATATTATGCATGCATGAACTCTAGGAACACTGGAAATGAAAGGACTTACCGTTTTTATCAGCTCTTCTCAGTATCTGAAAAAGAAGAGAAGGTAAGAACGTTAGGACTGGACCTGCCACTGCTGTGTGTTCTGCTAGGCATGAGGAGATGCTTCTGCACAATAAGCTTCATGTAGACTTCATCACTGGGTAGAGCTACTGAGTGCTGGGTTCTTAGTTCACAATACATTATTACTGTGATTTTGGTTTTAAATACTGTTAATACATATATAAATAAAAATGTGATTTTTGCTTTTATGCATAAATCGGTCCCTCAAAGGAAAACTGTCAACATCGTTTTTATCTACTGAGAGAAAGTCTGTTCATCTCACTTCAATCATTCTAATTGCAGCAAAATGGGACTGTCAAGCTGACAGACTGACTAAGACTCATAAGAACCTCACTACAGTGTCGGGCAGTGTCTGAGCTCAAGTTTTAGACTTTAACCTTTCTTTTACTAGTTGGAAAATATTATCCAACAGAACACTAAGCACGGCTGTAAGTCACTCTGGATAAGAGCATCTGCTAACTGCCTTAAATGTATATATATATATATATATATATATATATATATATATATATATATATATATATATATATATATATATATATATATATATACTATAGTTATATAACTTATAGTTAGTAAACTCATACTTTCAGTTCTTTAATTATGTGTGCAGGAAAGAATACTATGTATACCTAAATTAACTATACTTGGATGTGTAGCTGTACAAGAATCGCCTCACTGATGAAAAAAACAGACACATCAAACAAAGAAGCTGCTGGTGTCCAGTCCTCAGCATCACAGAATGTGTTTGGGATTGTTTGGTTTCGGAAGAAGCAGAAAATGGTCAACCCACTGCTAAGACTGAACTTTGAAGATGTGTCTGCAGATTTCTTTGAATACTGAATAAATATTGATTGAATGAATGGTGGTCTATGACTTTTGTACAATACAGTAGGTGAGGTTTATAGGACAATCCTTTAGCACGGGCTTGTTATTAATAATTAACTATTAATTAGATGATACGTAGGTTTGCATAAAAGGACAAAAATTGACTGGAATTTCAGTAGTTTTTTTTTTTAATAGCTAACTTGAATAGCATCTATACAGGATGCCCAATCCTGGTCCTGCATAGTATTCCACCCACAGT